>JAVJIF010007634.1:0-172311 GCA_038442645.1 Agave tequilana
AAAAATGCATTCAAGATTAGAATGCACCCTTCTATTCAAAAGGAAAAGGGAAAAAAAATCTGTAAGAAGATAAGATAATCAATATTAATACTAAAGATATATTATTTTATGTATGAATTCATATCTTAGTAAGATTTTGTCTAATACCGAAGTCACCTGACTATGATCGGATCCACATCATCTATACATCTCTCTCTGCAAAAATAATATCGCAATTGATTGACCAATTTAAGAAATTCTTGTGCAACACACTCCTCCAATAAGTAATCTCCCTCCTCTTATTTTTTTTTCCTTTTAATACATAACAACTTTCAATGCCATCACGTTACCAACCCCACCAAAACAACTCTCTATGAAGGAGACAATATCTGCCGTCAAACATTACCAAACAAATCTGAACCGTCGGCTTTATTATAAACGTATAGAAAAATTTCGGAGATGGACTAAGAATCCGCCCCCTTACCGCAAAATCCTCGTCCAGATACGACATCGTTTCTCCTCTGTCCCAACTATCCATCCACGTGCAAGCTGCCGATCCGATCCGCTGCACAACACGAAGTACGATTCCTCTTATAGTTTCCAATAATAAGGGGACACGTGTGATAGACGTTTCGTTTCCTGCCCAGTCTCTTTCTCCGTGGATAAATCTTTTGCACATGACTTTGGAAAATGCATTTATGATATGATAATGAGAGGAGTTTCAGTCATGCTGGGAACACTTGATAAGTATGAGTTGAGGGGTAATGAGTGGTTTAATAACTTATACAAATACGTGAGAGTGGGCACTAGTATATGGTTGACATCACTTTTGTGCAGGTTTGACAATCACACAAAGAAGCGAAAGCGTAAACAACTATTAAAAAAATATTTCAAGAAAAAAACAAACTCTTCGAGAGTTTGCATATCAGTATGATAAAGTAGTGGCACATTAGCGTGAACAGAGGCAAAAGCAAATTTTAAATCCTTGTCAACAAAACCTAACTTGGTGTCAGCATGAAAATTAGAAGTCAAGGCGGCAGAATTATATACTAGAAAATTTTTTAATGAGTTCTAAGAGGAGTTTAAGCGGTTTATAGATTTAGAATTGACACTTGATTGTGTTGATGAAAATACAAGAATATATAAGTATTATCGTTTACTGAGGACAGACCTCGTACAGTTACATTTTTCTCTTCAGATCACACAGTCCAACGTAGTTGCAAAAAAATTTGAGTTCTCAGGATTACTTTGTGCACATATTTTGAAAGACATGTTAGATTTGCATGATCTTCCAACTCAATATTGTCTAAAGAGATGGACTAAAGATGCAACAACTGGTATCATTCTTGACACTCATAACGAAAATATGAAAGTTGATTGTAATCCCTCTTTGACTACACGATATAGTGAGTTGTCACACTTGGCCCTAGCTATGGCCACAAAGGGTTGTGAACTCAGCTTAGTTTGGTGGCTAAGCGTGCATTGTTACGATCACTTGATGAGATGAAATAATATTCAGAATTTCACCTGCCTTATCATACTGAAATTGAAGAAAGAATCAAAATCTAATGGGAGACAATATAACACTGAGAGATCCTCCTCGTAAGAAGGTGAAAGGTCAACCCACTCGAAGATTCAAGAGTGCTTTAGAGAAGGGGAAAGATCCGCAGACCTCAATCAAAACAATTGAAAGGAGTAGCAGGTCGGTAGTGAAATGAGGTATTGTATTTGTTTTTCAATTATAAAGTACTAAATCCGGCTTAAAACTATGTTATCTTTTATAGGTGCCAAGAAAAGAAGATGATTCCATCTAACAGTCTAGAGCTTCAACTTTTTCCAGAAAATCCGTCAACATCTTATAGTGAGTGTGAAATTATTTCACTCTATTATATATTTTTTTTATCTGTATTTTGGATGCTAAAATGTAATATATAATGTCTAACATTCAATTATTTTGAAATGGCAGTGAGTCAAGAACAAGAAAATCATTAGTTTGACGTTGCACTAGAATCATTGGCTATGTGGAATTATGACAGAGACAGAGACTATGCGAAATTATATTTTACATGTTGAAGTGACAAAGACTATGCGGAATTATGATATCATTTTTTTTAACTTAGGTGCTCGTACTTTCTTCTCGGACCCGTTCGAAGCAGTCTTGGGCTGGTGCTCGAACTTTCTTCTCGAGCCCATAATGGGCATGCTCGTATACAGGGTTTGTTGTTTGCTCGAGACGCTCCTGATGAGGTGGGCCTGATGAAGATCAGAATCCGACTACTACAAAATCCTATCTCAAATTTGCAAGTTTCAGACTGTATCTTTAATATTAGTTTGCATTGTGTTGTTTTCTATCTAAACTGTGTTTTGGATAGCTGTGAAAGTGCTTGCTTATATAAGCGGATTAAGGTATTTTTGTAAACAATCCTGATGTCTATGGCATGCTTATGTTTTGATAATTGAGTCCTTGACCAGACTGAGGTATTCAGTTAGCACGAAAAATGTTCTCCCACTGCAATAATAAGTTCTTCCTTACAGTGATTTTTGTATTCTGTTTCATATTGCTCTCTTTAATGAAACAAATGGCTATATATACTTCGCTATCTAAAAAACAATTTAAATTTTATCCAAGTAGTGAGTAGATGTAGTTCTAACTAAGACTACACAAATAAACTATTGGAGTACCGAACTAAGACAGGTTCAGACATAGAAATAGCAATGTTGATCTAGGTTACAATAGAAAAAAAGTTTTAAGCATAGAACTCACATTGGTTCACATTGAAAACAACTAGGGTTGAATCAGAATACAACATAAGTCTTACCTTTACTCTCTTTACTTTTATTTTTGTTTTTAAAGTTCTACTAATTATGGTAGGTTTAAAGTTAAACCGCTACTCATAATTTTGCTCGAGCTCTCATCTAATGGATGTACTCTCCTAATCTGAAGGTAAGTAAAAAATTGTACTTTAATTTGTGTGAATCAACTGAGTTCTGTGTAATCACAGACATACATAATGTTTAATGTGAAAAAAAAGAGAAGTTAATGGGCATAATAAGTTGACTTTATGGGCAGCCATAAAGCCATAGGGACATAGCAGTAGGGTCATGCAAGAGTAGTTAAAGCTATACCTTGAGAAAAAAATATAAAGAAAGAGCATTTTGGTGCATAAGTTATTCTCTGTGTATTAATTTTTGGGCAGCTGTTTGTGGTCACATGGTAAGAGAGGATATGACTCTCATGCCCACGTCAAACAACCACCCACATAAATTTTCTTTTAGATATATGTCTTTAGACATACAAATTCTCGATCCGGCTATTTCATTATGATCTAAACATTTAAAAATCCCTACAAATCATTTTTTTGTTAGGTTTCAAATGTTCTGCACCGTTAAACTAATTAACTCATTATTTAGGTCGTCCTTTTTTTCTTACTTGATGGATGAACAAAAAGTATTCAAAACACTTGATTTTTAATTTATAGATACTTAAAATAATATAAATCAATTTCAATAGAATGGATCTTTATTCGAATGTCGGAGAGTTGTGGGAAGAATCCGGGCTCAAATCCTTTTAGAAGAACACAACTTTATCTCACTATATTAATATTAAAGATATATTATTTTATGTATGGATCCGTATCTTAGTTAGATTTTACTAAATACCGAAGTCACCTAACAAATCCCACCAAAACAACTCTCCATGCAGGAGACAATATCCGCCGTTCAAACATCACCAAACAAATCTGGACCGTCAGCTAATTAATAAACGTTGAAACTTTTGTCTATGGACTCGGAATCTGCCCCACCAAAAATCCTCGTCCAGACACGACAGCCGTTCTCCTCTGCCGCCGCTATTCATCCACGTGCATGCCGCCGAACCGATCCGCTGCACAACACGAAGTATGATTCCTCTACAGTTTTCAATAACAAGGGGACACGTGTGGGATGGACGTTTCCTGCCCTGTCTCTTTCTCCTCGGATAAAGGCTTATTTTCAAGCGACTCCTGCGTCTGGCTCTTCAGCTCCTCCTGAAACCTCTCTCTCTCTCTCTCTCTCTCTCAAAATCTCTAATAAAACAATGAGTAATTGCTGCAAGGGGCCCGGCTATGCTTCTCCCCTCGAGGCCATGAAGGGGCCCAGGGAGGCTTTGATCTATGTCACCTGTGTTTACAATGGTTATTTCTTTTTATTTTCTTTTTCTTCAATTTTTTTTGAATTTATAACTTGAAATATGAACAGTTTTTGGTTGAATTGTTCAGTACTAATCTGTTGTTGGAGATGTTTATTTAAGAAAATAAGATGATGGTCTGAACTGATTCTAGTGATGCATGTGAATGTTAGTCAGGATTTATTCCAATTTGGTCCGGACTTGGGCCCATCTTTGTCTTTATGAAGGGGGATATAATCTAAAGGGCCATTCTTTCAGATTTTATAAGTTAATTAACATGTCTTTGGTCTGTTTGCTTTGGTTCTGTTCTTTGTTTTTCTGTTTGAAGATGGTTTTTTTCCCCTTTTCTTCCCCTCATAGTCTTTCTGAGGTATCTTATTAAATTGTATTCGGGGATATTACTTGTTACCTGTGGGAAATTGTTTGTGTTCTCGATTGCCCTGTTCTTACTTTTTTTTAATTTGAGAAAATTGCATGTTTCTGTTGTCTTTCATGTGAACTATTTCTTTACAAAATGCCTTCATGCTTGACTCCTGTGTCTGGAATATATTGTTACAATTCATAGGTTTGACTTGCTTTGAATATGTATTATGCTTGGGATCTTAAATTGGTTTTCGCATCTTTCTCAGTGATTCACTTCCATGGTACTTTCTATTTGAAGTCCAAGAAAATTTTTGCCTTTTACCTTCTGAAATGGTTTTTTGGGTTGGTCTTATTATTTATCTGATTCTAGAGCCCCTATCCTG
Source organism: Agave tequilana (assembly GCA_038442645.1). Classification (NCBI taxonomy): domain Eukaryota; kingdom Viridiplantae; phylum Streptophyta; class Magnoliopsida; order Asparagales; family Asparagaceae; genus Agave; species Agave tequilana. The sequence continues at coordinate 4,891 of JAVJIF010007634.1, forward strand.
TATTTCTTAAGGTCTAATTGTTAATATATTTCTTGAAATTTGCATGGATGGCTTCATGATTCACGACACGACTCTTTGAGTGACACCCTCTTTTAACTTGTCATAACAAGTAAATTTAGAAGAATCTTCTCTTAGACATTATTAGATCTCCTTCTAATATTGTATAAGTATATCTCCCATATTTGATTGCATTATAACTCTGGTGTTCAAGACAGAGGAGATGGCTATTGAAACAAAGTAGCTGGATGTCAAAATTCTACTAAAAAAGATAAAAGGACAACACCCAAGAATATACATGGTTTGGTCAAATTTGACCAATGTTTACTAACAAAGACAACAAAGAAATCTACTAACAGAAAAGGAGCCTAAAACTCTCAAGTCTCAAATATTTTTTTGTTTACCTTTCCCATCGTCACTTGTGAGCAAAGTTTAATTCCCCTAGTCACAGAAAATTCCACAATCAAAAGAACAACTTCACTTTGTCCATAACATTAACTGTACGTCGACGGTCCTACCGTGGAGGTCCATAGACACCGCTTTGTGTGTCCAAATTTGATTGTGTTACTTCTTTAGTGGCAATAATATACCAGAAAGTCCAATATTCCTCTCTTTGTATGTGTTTCTTTTCTATCAATATGCACACAGAAAGGGGTTATACATTTCTCGAAGGAGGGGAAAATGGAGAAAACATAAAGAGGTCTAGATAAAGAGAGAATTTCTCTATAGATGAAGAAAGGAGTGATTTTTTTTGTTTTTAAAAATGTAAGGTCAATGGACGCACAAGATATGAGTGCCCTCTTGTAATTTGTTTATCTTGTACTCTGTTTATCAATAGTTGATCCCTCTTACGGCTATCCCTAGGTTGGTTTTGGCTGAGCCACATTAAATGTGATATTCTTCTCGCCGATTGCTTTAAGCTTGCAAACATGGTTTAAAATCTCAGTATTGGTATCGGTATCGGCTAATGGTTTTTAACATCAATATCGGCAATAGGGCCCCCAATATTGGGCAATTTTATAGGGTTAATATCTCATCGGGTACCTCAAAACCCGATACAATATTTTTGATATATATATATATATATATATATATATATATATATATATATATATATATATATATATATATATATATATCGGAGTCGGCTGATATTTGAAAGTGTACTTGCAAGTTTACTTATTGTAGACCATGCTTTCTTCAGGTGCTCAATATAAAAGAATGGTTAGTTTATACATGTTACTCCCCATTTGGTCAAGTTGAAGGCTTTGTTGTTCTAATTCTGCATGAACCTTAATTAAGATGGTCAGTGCAAGATGGCCACTTAATTACAATTAATCAAGTTAACAGTAGTGTTGGTGAAGTCAATGTCGCAACCGTGTCGGAGTTTTATGAACTGAGCGGAAGGGAGACCCTCGAGCCTTTCATTGGATATTCAGTTTTACAAGATTCTAGCAAAACGTAGAAGAAAAATACAAGAGGCACAATATTTTATGTGGTTTGGCTAATTCCAACTTACATCCACAAAGAGTGTTCGAGAGAGATATATTATAATAACATGGAGTATGAGAGAGGGAGAGAGAGATTAAACCCCCAATACTTATTTTTAATACAAGCATGATTTTTGAGCACTCATATCACCAAAGATTAATACATTGATGAAGAATACCTTTTCCGGGATGAATCAATCACTCAATGATGTCAAGCATTTGTTCTTGTCTACAAAGAGATTCATGGCTCTCTCTACTCAATCCTCCTCTTTCTCCTCCTTGATTTGCATCTTTGCCTCCAAACAGTTATCTATCTCTTTCTCTCTCATAAAACCTCGATTGTCAAACTCCTCGTAAGGAATTTTGATAACATTAAAATATTGAGAAAATCTCGACTATCGATCTCAAAGAAAGCACTCATTATGAAACTCTTTTAATTAACTCCTGAAAATAAGACACGTTCACAACAGTCTTCTTATAAAATTGATAAAGAATATGTATGCTTCTTAGTTCATTCATTAGACCAATGCACTTGTAACAGTTGATTTAATTAGTTGCACGATTAGTACTATGGAATGGACAAACACGATATGTACAATAAACTGCTTGTTCATTTGTCCATACCATCCACAATTTCCATGCAAGTTGGATCTCTGTTCCCAACAATTTTGTGAAGATATCAGCTACTTGCTGAAAGCTGGAACATGAGTATTTTCATACTATGAAGTCAAATTGGAGTTCCCAAGTGAGATGTTAGTCTTGATCAACGTAGTCATTTCCTTCATGAAGAACAAGATTTGTTGTACTATGACTAACAAATCGTCATAAATTGAGAGGCATATGTCTTGAATGTTGGAAAGAGAGATGATATTGTTGAGGAAGTCGACAAGGATCGTCGAGGGATCGTCGAGGGAGTCGTCGACGAAAGACGAAGGAAGCAGCAGTTCAAGAGGAAGTCGTCGACGAAAGATGAAGGAAGCATCAGCAGCAAAACAGGTTAACAACAGCAGCAGCAGGAGTTCGGTCGACCAGCCTAGTCGATCGCCCGCAGTAGCAGGAGCTCGGTCGATCGGTCCGGTCAACCGACGTGCACAACATGCACAAAGGCATGAGCGGTCGACCGCCCGGTCGACCGCCTGTCGACCGATTGAAGTGACCCACTCTCTGTTGGGCGCTCGATCGACTGCCCGGTAGGCGCATAAGTTCGGTCGACCGACAGTCGGGTTGAGGGCTGCGATTGCTGATTTAGAAATCTGTTGTATTTAAACGGGATTTCTAAGGTTTTGTTACAAAAATGAAAGTAGCAGCTCTCTTGATACTCAGAGGTGTTGCATCCATTGTAATTGATTAATCCAATCAACAGAATCTCTCTTTCATTGCCCCGAGGACGTAGGCATCAAGGCTGAACCTCATTAAATCGTTGTTTTCATGTGTTTTCTTTGATTTTGTGATTTGTGCTGTTTTAGAAGATTGTTCTTCGTGCTTGGGTCTTCTAGTTGTTGTCGTAGCACAACAAGTGGTATCAGAGCTTCCCAGGTTTTGCTTGAGATTTTTCTAGAATTTGGAGGGCTTCGGGATCTGATTCGGTAGAGATCGTGTGTCGATCTCAGATCAGAGGTAGTCGTGTTCGTGGGATCGTGTGTCGATCTCAGAAGGACGCAAGGAGTGCTCAAGGAATCTTTGGTGGAGTAGATCCGGTGAGAAACTCAATCTAGGTTTCAGGAAGAAGGTAAAATCCAATTTTTATTGAAGTTGTGATCTTTTTCCAGTTGGTTTTTTCCACATAGATAGAGGATCAAGTAATCTAGATGGCAGAAGAAAGTACTTCAGTTAAGACCATGAATCCTCATCCGAGGATTGACGTGGTGAAGTTTAATGGCACAAATAATTTCGGGATGTGGAGATGTGAGGTTATGGATGCCCTGAATGCATCGAACCTTGAGGATACTCTCCTTCTAAGAAGAAGAGAAGCACGACCACTGATGAAGAGTGGGAGAAGATGAACAGGTCTGCGTGTGGGTTGATTCGTTCATGTTTAACACAAGACATAAAATATCTTGCGTTACATGAGACGTCGGCGAAGCATTTATGGGAGACCCTTGAGAAGAAATATCTGACCAAGAGTATCAAATCTAGATTGCAGCTTAAGAGTAAGCCGTATCGATTTCAGATGAAGAAGGGGAGCTCCGTGAATGAACACATCAACCGTTACACGAAGCTTCTTACAGATTTGGTGAACGTGGATGTCAAGATAGATGAGGAAGACAAGACAATTATCCTCCTGAACTCACTCCCGGCGGAGGACTATGAGACATTCACTCTGACCTTTATCAATGGTAGGCAAACTCTGGACTACCATGAGGTGTCGTCTGCACTGGCAAGTTATGAAATGAGGAGAAATGAGAGACATCCTTCTCAGTCAAGCTCATCAGCGGAGGCACTGGCAGTAAGAAGCAGGGGTTCATCTAGGAACGACAGTGAAGAAAGAGGAAGATCAAAGTCCAGGTCGGGCTATAGGGATCTGAGGATGAACCAGTGTGCCTTTTGCTGAGAAATAGGGCACTGAAAAGTGGACTGTCCGAAGTTCAAAGGGAAGAAGGAGTCGAAGGCTGAAGTAAATCTTACAAAGGTGACAAATACTCAGAGGAGTAATTTACAGGCAGATGGATCAGATTCGGACTCGTCGGGTTTCTCATTTTCAGTCATTACACCCATCTTTGGACACTCAAGTAAAGATGAGTGGATTTTAGATACAGGTACAACATACCATGCGTGCCCTAATCGGGGCTGGTTTTCTAACTTTGAGAAGTTGGAGGGGTGTTCGGTCGTTATGGGCGATGATCACCCATGTGTCATGGAGGGTGTAGGTACAATCCGAATCAGGATGTTTGATGGGATGGTAAGAGAGCTGAAGGGAGTGAGGTATGTACCTCAGTTGAAGAGAAATCTAATCTCCGTCGGAGCTTTAGAAGCATCGGGTATGGTGATATCTGTTCGAGATGGTGATCTCAGGATGATCAGAGGCTCGATGGTGGTGATGAAGGGCGTCCGCCGGCACAATCTCTACTACTTGAAGGGTAGTACGGTGATTGGTCAGGTGAAGACTTCCAGTTCCTCAAATGATGGTGGCCTGGAGGTCTGGCAGGGAAAGGTCGGACAGGAAGAAGAAAAGTCTTTGCGAGCTCCTGCAAAGATGGAATCATTGGAGGTGCTGCTACCTGCGAGTTGGAAGGTGGACACAGCGTTCTGGACAAGAAGAAGGTGAGATTCAGTACCAGTACTCACCGCAATGAAGGTCTACTTGATTGTGTTCACGTGAGCGTGTGGGGACTGCTAAGACGGCATCGCTTGGAGGTCACAGGTACTTTGTCTCTTTTGTTGATTGTTCATCTAGGCAGTTTTGGATATATCCCATGAGACAAAGGAGTGAAGCCCTAGATGTGTTGGTGAAGTTGAGAGGAAGAATGGAGAGGCAGATAGGTAGGAAGATAAAGGAGCTTCCGATTGGTAATGTTGGAAAAGACATAAACCAATTCCTACGATTTGGCCAGAACACAGGTATTGCTACTCACTTCACAACAAGTACAGATGGGTTGGCTAAGGAAGTAATCCGTCCCTTGTTGGAGGAGGTTCAGAAGTTGTTGTCTAATGCAGGATTGGACAAGTCGTTTTGGGCTGAGGCGACTGAGTATGCTAGCCATCTCATAAACAGATCGACTGCGATAGGAGGTAAAGCTCCATTGAAAATTTGGTCTGTGAAAGCTGCTCAAGTCATGGTGTGCTGCGGGAGTTTGGAAGTCTGGCCTACTCAGTGCCAAGAATGGTAAGGTGAATCCGTGAGCAAAGAGGTTTGTCTATTTGGGAGTCAAAAGAAACCGCTACAGGTTGTGGGATCCCGAAGACAAGAAGATCGTGATGAGCAGGAATGTCACATTTGGAGAGACTTCAGTGTTGAAGTCCACCGTCTCTCAGCAGGTAGAGAGGACAGAGACCAAGGAAGTATCACAGCGGGTGGAGGTTGATGCTACTCCGTCATCTCCAGTTGGTTCGGCATCAGTGAAGACTTCACCGGATGTGACACCGGGTGGAGATCATGATACCAAGGGTGATGCTGAACAGGTTGAAGACATTGCTCAGGATGTCGAGGTGTTTGCAGCTATTGGAACTAAGGTGAAACCACGCTTGTGGGAAAGAAGCATGAATCTCAAGCTTGTGATCGCGACAAGCTCAAGTTGAAGGCCGTTGTTCTCCATGATGGTCGGGAAGAGGTTCATATGACTCAGTCTGACAGGTTCACTGGTGCAGATACAGGTACCAGTATTTAAGCTTGATGGAGCTTATTTAAATGAACTACAGTTGGCTTGATCCTTTTGGGCAAAGGTACGTAGGCAGCCGTAAAGGCGCAGCCATTTAGTGATGCAACTCTTATGAAGCTATTTGGGTTCTCAAGAAGTTGTTTGGATCTTCACGTAGAGGTGACGAGTTGTGGCCGATGAACTTCACGTAGAGGTGGAGAGGCTTCACGTAGAGGTGAAGTGTTGTGGCCAGTTGGACTTCACGTAGAGGTGAAGTGTTGTGATCTCGATGAACAGATTTATCTTCCGGTGAGAAGATGTTGAGCTTGCATAAGGAGTGGTGTGCATTCAGTTGAAGCCGATAGTGTTTGGTGTGCTCTACGCAGACTTGGTTGGACCGTCAGTGGAAGACAGATAGACTAGATAGAGCTAGTCAGTGGAGAGTCAGTGTTGGCTCGTGAGGAAGTCTTCATGAGGTCGTGAAGTTGCGGAGAAGGGCCACGGTATGGTAATCGGCATGTGTGAAAGTTCTCCTAAGGTGAAGTGCAGGGAAAGCATGTGCGATGTTTTCCAGTGAACAACTGAGCTAAAGATTCCAAGCCAAGATCGTGTGTCGATTTCGTCGAGATCGTGTGTCGATTTCATCCGGTGCGCGCAAGCTGAGATCGTGTGTCGATTTTGCCTAGATCGTGTGTCGATTTCGCCAGGTGATAGACTGGGGTACGTTGGAGATCGGCTCAGATTTTTAAAAAAATCTTCACCGAGGTGGAGAATTGTTGGAAAGAGAGATGATATTGTCGAGGAAGTCGACGAGGATCGTCGAGGAAGTCGTCGACGAAAGACGAAGGAAGCAGCAGTTCAAGAGGAAATCATCGACGAAAGACGAAGGAAGCAGCAGCAGCAAAACAGGTTAACAGCAGCAGCAGCAGGAGTTCGGTCGACCGGCCCGGTCGACCGCCCGCAGTAGCAGGAGCTCGGTCGACCGGTCCGGTCGACCGACGTGCACAACATGCACAAAGGCATGAGCGGCCGACCGCAGGAGGAGAGCGGTCGACCGCATGTCGACCGACTGAAGTGACCCAACTCTCTGTTGGGCGCTCGGTCGACTGCCCGGTCGATCGGCGCATAGGGTCGGTCGACCGCCCGATCGACCGACAGTCGGGTTGCGGGCTGCGATTGCTGATTTAGAAATCTTTTGTATTTAAACGAGATTTCTAGGGTTTTGTTGCAAAAACGAAAGTAGCAGCTCTCTTGATACTCAGAGGTGCTGCATCCATTGTAATTGATTAATCCAATCAATAGAATCTCTCTTTCATTGCCCCGAGATCGTAGGCATCAAGGCCGAACCTCGTTAAATCGTTATTTTCGTGTGTTTTCTCTGATTTTGTGATTTGTGCTATTTTGGGAGATTGTTCTTCGTGCTTGGGAGATTCAGGGATTCCTCTTCTGGTTGTTGTCGTAGCACAACATTGAAGTTTGTACCCGACATTTCTTACAGCTTAACATGTGCGGTGACATAACATTTAGCCTTATTTGCTCACAGGAGATGATTGGCTCTTAATCTTCCTTTCTATGCTATGATTGATGTTTTTTACCTGACATTTCTTACAACTTAATGTGTGTGGTGACATAACATTTAGCCTTATATGACTAGCAGGAGATGATTGGCTCTTAATCTTTCTTTCTATTCTATGATTGGTGATTTTGAAGTATCATATCTTATAAGATGGGATTTGCAATTGATTTGTAGCTTGCTTAAGAAATTATTTGTTTTCTATGCAAGTTAATGAAGTTAAATGTTGTTTGTATAATTCTTAATTGACAAGGTTATTAACAGGTTCATGTGCATTTCATGTGTCACCAGCTAGTACTTAATATATCACAGAAATACTGGTGCAGTTAGATAATGCAGATATTTATTTGATCTTGTTATCCTTTTCTTTTTACTCTTAATGATTTGAAATTTGTAAAGACACTTTTAATGTACAGGAACTGGGAAAGAGAATCCTGATTACTTAGCGACAGTGGATACTGATCCTAGCTCACCAACCTATTCTAAAGTTATTCATCGGTTGCCTGTACTTCATAAAGGTGATGAATTACATCATTCTGGTTGGAATTCCTGCAGCTCTTGCCATGGTGACCCATCAGCAGCTAGACGTTATCTAATCTTGCCTTCATTGTTGTAAGTCCTTTCATGTTTTAAGTTATAGGTTTTGTACTCATAATTATTGAACACATATAGCTGACTAAATTTGAAGTTTCTTTCCATTTTTGTTTCTAATTACTATTAAACATCTTAACTTTATTTTGGTTTAGTCACAACTCATAATTTTGTCCTTTTCTGTCTTATGATTTACCTCAGATAAATTTTGTCCCGCATGGGCTAATGAGAAATCTTTTATCTACTTTATATATGGACACAGGAAGAAGGACTATGATTTGTAATGACCACCCCCACCCACCCTGTTGTGCGCAGCAGTGGGGAACAACAACAACCACCCTTGAGGAATCCGCCCACCTGGCGGAGACTCGATGTAGCCGGAGAAACAACCAACACAACAAGAACAACAAACAATAGTAGAAAAACAATCAACACACAAATTTAACGAGGTTCGGCAACATGCCTACGTCCTCGGGGCAAGAGAGAGAGAGATTTTATTGATTCAGAAATCAATATAACTATTACAGAGGAAAACTTGAGGAAATTCTTGGGGGTACAATACATGAGGGCTCTACCCTCTATTTATAGCCACAGAGTCCCTGCATTTAAGGAAACCCAGATTAGATTTGATTCCATCTAGAAAAGGAATCTGAATCCCAAAAGGAAAGTCCAAACACGCATGTCGATTGACCGGCCGGTCGACCGACTCATGCCACGGTCGACCGCACCAGTCGACCGGGCCCAACCGAGAGTTAGGCCATGTCAGTCGGTCGACCGGGCGGTCGACCGCTTTCTTCCTGTGCACGTTTGTGCACGCCGGTCGACCGGGCAGTTGACCGGCCTCCTTAATCGGTTGACCGGGCGGTCGACTGGGAGCACAATCTGGCCTGCTCAATGCGTCTTTTCTCGCTCCTTTGATTTTCGATCTCTGTGCTAACTTTCTTTACTCCTCTATCTCCTCTCTCCCATAATTCTCCACCTCGGTGAAGATTTTTCAAATCTGAGCCGATCTCTAACGAACTCCAGTCTATCACCTGGCAAAATCAACACACGATCTCGGCGAAATCGACACACGATCTCGGCTTGCGCGCTCCAGACGAAATCGACACACGATCTCGGCGAAATCGACACACGATCTCGGCTTGGAATCTGTAGCTCAGCTATCCAACTAGAATGCACCACACATACCTTTCCTACATTTCACCTTAGGAGAACTTCCTTGCATGCTGATCACCGAACGTTGTCTCCAACTCAGCAACTACATGACCTCACGAAGAACTCATCATGAGCCAACACTGACTCTCCAACTGACTAGCTCTATCTAGTCTGCATGTCTTCAACTGACGGTCCAACCAAGTTTGAGTAGAGCACACCGATCACCATCATCGGCTTCAACCAACTGGATGCACACCCCTCCTATGCAAGCTCAATCATTTTCTCACCAGAAGATCAACTGTTCATCGAGATCACAACAACTAGCCACAATACTTCACCTCTACGTGAAGTCTCTCCACCTCTACGTGAAGTTCCAATTGGCCACAACTCTTCACCTTTACGTGAAGTTCCAATCAGCTTATCGAGAACCCAAACAGCTTCATACGGGTTGCATCACTAAATTTGATTGCGCCATTACGGTTGCCTACGTACCTTGCCCAAAGGATCAAGCCAACCATAGTTCATTCAAATTGAGCTCCATCAAGCTCATGCACTTGTGCCTGTATCTGTAGCAGCGAACCTATCTGGTTGAGTCATATGAACCTCCTCACGACCATCATGGAGAACAACGGCCTTCAACTTGAGCTTGTCGCGACCACAAGCTTGAGATTCATGCTTTTTTACCCACGAGTGTGGTTTTACCTTGGTTCCAATGGCTGCAAACAACTCGACATTCTCAGCAATGTCTTCAATCTGTTCAGTATCAACCCTGACTACATGATCTCGACCTGGTGTCACATCCGGTTAAGTCTTCAATGATTCCGAACCAACTGGAGATGGTGGAGTAGCATCAACCTCCACCCGCTGCGATACTTCCTTGGTCTCCGTCCTCTCCACCTGCTGAGAGACGGTAGACTTCAACACTGAAGTCTCATCAAACGTGACATGCCGGCTCAACACGATCTTCTTATTTTTGGGGTCCCACAACCTGTAGCCTTTCATATTCATTTTGACACCCAAAAACATAAACTTTTTTGCTCGCGGATTCACCTTGCCATCCTTGGCACTGAAGTAGGTCGGACTTTCAAATTCCCGTAGCAAACCATTATCTTGAGCAGCTTTCTCAGATCAAATTTTCAATGGAGTTTTACCTCCTGTCACAGTCGATCAATTATGAGATGGCTAGCATACACAATCGCCTCAGCCCAAAACGATTTGTCTAATCTTGCATTAGACAACAAACACCGAACCTTCTCCAGCAAGGAACGGTTTACTTCCTTAGCCAACTCATTTTTACCTTCTGTGAAGTGAGTAGCAATACCGGTGTTCTGGTCAAATCGTAAGAATTGGTTCATATCTCTTCCAATATTACCAATCTGTAGCTCCTTGATCTTCCTACCAATCTGCTTCTCCATTCTTTCTTTCCACTTCACCAACATATCTAGGGCTTTACATCTTTGTCTCAAGGGATATATCCACCAATGTCTAGATAAATTATCAACAAAAGAGACAAAGTACCTGTGACCTCCAAGCAATGCAGTCTTAGCAGGTCCCCAAACGCTTACGTGAATACAATCAAGAAGACTTTCTGAGCGGTGAGAACTGGTGCTGAATTTACCTTCTTCTTGTCCAGAACGCTGTGTTCACCTTCCAAGTTGCAGGTAACAGCACCTTCCAATGATCCCTTCTTTGCAGGAGCTTGCAAAGACCTTTCACCTTCATGTCTGACCTTGACCTGCCAGACCCTCGTGCAACCATCATCTGAAGAACTAGAAGTCTCCACCGACCTGTAACCGTACTACCCTTGAAGTAATAGAGATTGTCCCAGCGGACGCCCTTCATTACCACCATTGAGCCTTTGATCATCTTGATAACACCATCTCGTACAGACATCACCAGACCCAATGCTTTCAAAGTGCCATTAGATATAAGATTCATTTTGAGTTGAGGTACATAACCTCACCTCCTTCAATTCTCGTCCTATCTCATCTTCCATCTTGATACGGACTGTACCCATCCCTTCTATGTTATACGGATGATCATCACCCATGATCGTGTAACATCCATCTAGCTTCTCAAAACTAGAAAACCAGGCCCTGTTCGGGCACACATGATAGGTGCCTCTGGTATCTAAGATCCACTCAGCCTTATCTGAGTAATTAACAGTAGGAGTAGTAACAGAGAGAGAACACCGATGAGTCTAAATCCGATCCATCCGCCTGTGCGAGATTCGCCTCGGTGTTTGATTCCACCTTCTTACCTTTGGCCTTCGGGCATTCAGCTTTCCAGTGCCCTAGTTCCTTGCACAAGGCACACTAATTCTTCTTCAGATTTCTGAAGCCTGATCTGGACTTCGATCTTTTCCGATCATCTCTTCCCTTCCTATTGGAACTTCTGCCTCTTACCTCTAATGCCTCTGCTGTTGTGCTTCCCGAAGAAAATAATTATCCTGTCTCCTTGCTTCATAACTCACAAGTGCAGCAGACACTTCACTGTAGTTAAGGGATTTTCTTCCATTGAGAAATGTAAAAGTAAAGGTCTCATACTCTTTCCTAGGAAGAGAGTTCAAAAGTATTACCGCCTTATTCTCTTCACTTGTCTCCACATCCACATTAACTAGATCTGTAAGAAGCTTCGTATAGAGGTTCAAGTGTTCATTGATGGAGCATCCGCTTTGCATCTGAAACCCATAGAGCTTACTCTTCAACTGTAATCGTTATTCTATGCTCTTCGTCAGATACTTCTTCTTCAGGATCTCTCACAACTGCCTCGCAGATGTCTCATGCAACACCTGATACTTGATGTCTTGTGTCAGACAAGACCTGATCAAGCCACACACCGAACGGTTCATCTTGTCCCAATCTTCTTCCATCGTTGATGCGCGCTTCTTCTCCAACCATAGAGTGTCTTCGAGGTTTGATGCCGTCAGCGTATCCATAACCTCACACCTCCACATACCAAAGCTGTTCGTGCCGTTGAACTTTACCACATTAATCCTTGGATGTGGATTCATGGATCTCACCGATGTACTTTCTCCAGCCATCTTCTCAACTGATTCTTCAAATCAATGTGGAAACAAACGTAGTTAGATAACACAAACTAGATAAAGATTGGATCTTTACCTCCACGCGAAACCCTCGAAGAGTTTTCGAAGCAATCTACTCCATCAAAATTGATTCCTCGAGCAATCTACACGCTGTTTTGAGATCGACACACGATCTCACAAACAATCCCAACGCCGCTCCGAGATCGACACACGATCTCTGCCAAACAACAACCGATGCCCTTGAATCAACAGATGATCCCACGTCGAACCTGGGAGGCTCTGATACCACTTGTTGTGCGCAGCGGCGGGGAACAACAACCACCCTTGAGGAATCTGCCCACATGGCGGAGACTCGATGCAACCGGAGAAACAACCAACACGACAAGAACAACAAACAATAGAGGAAAAACAATCAACACACAAATTTAACGAGGTTCGGCAATGTGCCTACGTCCTCATAGCAAGGGAGAGAGATTTTATTGATTTAGAAATCAATACAACTAATACAGAGAAAAACTTAAAGGAATTCTTCGGGGTACAATGCATGAGGGCTCTACCCTCTATTTATAGTCACAAAGTCCCTGGATTTAAGGAAACCCAGATTGGATTTGATTCCATCCAGAAAAAAATCCGAATCCCAAAAGGAAAGTCCAAACGCGTCTGTCGGTCGACCGGCCGGTCGACCGACCCATGCCACGGTCGACCGCGCCAGTCGATCAGGCCCAACTGAGAGTTAGGCCATGTCAGTCAGTCGACCGGGCGGTCGATCGCTTTCTTCCTATGCACGTTTGTGCACGCCGGTCGACCGTGCAGTCAACCGGCCTCCTTCACTGGTCGACCGGGAGGTCGACCGGGAGCACAATCTGGCCTGCTCAATGCGCCGTTTCTTACTCCTTTTATTTTCGATCTCTGTGCTAACTTCCTCTACTCCTCTATCTCCTCTCTCTCACACACCCCACCCCACCCCACCCAAACCCCCCCAAAAAAAGGCGCGCTCACACAGAAAAGACACCCACCCACACCAAACTGCACACACACACAGAGAACTTTCTACTTGCGCACACCAAACTGCACATGCACACATCTTTCTCCTCGTGTATTAGTTAAGTAATTGTCATATTGCATGGAGTAGTAGAACTCTCAGCTTTCTCATGTGGACTATACTCTACAACAATAAAGAAAATAAAATCAAATATTATGATAAATCAGAAGTTCAATGATCTAAAACTTTTTATGCTTTGGCATGACCATTTAGTCACCCAAAATATTATTAAAGATCCTTTCTCTAAGATGTATTCGGTAAATTATGATTTTCAAACATTGAAATTTACATTGGATTTGTTCTCACAATGATTAGATACCTTGAACCCCTGACGGGTGATATTTTTAAAGCAAGATTTGTGGATTGTCATTTTGATGAGACATAGTAAAGTTTTAATGTAAGCACAATATTATATGGAGCTAAAAATATACTAAAATGCTTATTGTACCCAAATTGATTAATTGCTCTCCCTGTTTTAAATATTGGCCGAGATATCATCCGATATCTCCTTTTTTGCATGTTGCTGATACGATACGGGAAAATCGTTCACCATATTTTTTGCTGCAAAAAACGGCTGGTATTTGAAATATCAGCCAATAAATCGCCCGATATCGGCCGATAAATCGCTTGGATATATCGTCCGATATGAAATAACTTATTTATTGCACGATTGCGTGCAAATGTACATTATTTTTTACTGTTTTTATATGTATATAACATCATTTTTATTTGGTAGATGATATCTGTAACGCCCCGATCCGGCGGGTACGGAGACGCTACTGCGACGTATATACGCAAGTCAGAAATACCCTCACGTATATACGCTAAGTATCAGTACAAACAAGAATCAGAGTACGGAAGCACGTGGTAATATACATTCTAACATAGGGATTACAAAGTTATCACAGAGCGTGATATACTGGTACATGTACATTATATCACAGCCAGGTACAAAAGTGAAATTTACAATTTTTACAGCAAAAGGTGTTCACGGGATGAGAAGAAGATCCTCGAGCTTGCAGGATGATTCCAAAACAGAAGGACTAGGAAAAGTCAGCCTGCTCCGAGAGGTAAGCTTGATCTTCGGTGGAGGGCTCCGCTTTAGTCCAAGCTTCACAACCTAAACATGCAAGTCCAGGGGAGTCAGAAACTCCCTAACAAATAGACAGGAGAATGCCAAGTGTCATGTAGAGATAGGTATATGTGTGCTGATGTGATCAAAATAGCATTAAGCGTCAAGAATTATGTCGAGTGTACATGTACAGTAAGCATGAAATGGAGGCATAAAATGAAAGTAATAAGGCCTGAATAAATCTATTCCTGCCATTTTTAATAATTATACTTATTACTCGTTCTACCCATATGTCTAGGTATGTGTAATAGCGTCCCAGCACACATACATCCACATATGAGTAATTCGAGGCTGTTATTGGAAACCAACGGGGTATCAACGAACAGTGTTTACAGTGGGTCCCGTACATGCCCGGGACCACGGTCCAGGACGTTCCATTGCTGGTGTATGGAACCGGCCGCAAGGCCTACAGGAGGGTCTTATAGAATGCCCTTATCAAGATGATACCAAGAAGGAGGGAGCCAGCACTCCCCTCGGTCGCCTGGAGGCCCACAGGTTAGACCGAAAATTTCAGTTGCACAACATACCTAGTGCCACTGTAAACACGAACATATATTGACAGTCGTAAGTTTCCCCCGACCCAATTCAAGTGGTTTCTTTTTATGATTTATTATGTAATTATCAATTTACGGGAAGGCAAGAGCATGACTAGATCAGGAGTCCAAGAGTACATTAGTATTATAATTTCCAGTCACTGTATATAATACAGGATAGCAAGTACAAGGTTCCCGTAAATGTGACAATCTAAAGTCAGGTATCAATATGTTATTGCGGGGTAAGTATCAGGTAGTAGCATGATACATGAAAGTGCGTCAGGAAAATAACATAATGTTAGTCAACATGACAAAGCAGGAAAATCTAAAGGAAGGCGAGAACACTCGCCTAAAACTTTAAGAAATACACCGAGAAATTCCAAGCTCCAGAGTCCAAGTAATTTCTTAAACACGATCTTCGCGTTCTTGTTATTTGTTTAACGCGATTCTTGAAAATGTTAGGGACGCTATTACACATACCTAGACATATGGGTAGAACGAGTAATAAGTATAATTATTAAAAATGGCAGGAATAAATTTATTCAGGCCTTATTACTTTCATTTTATGCCTCCATTTCATGCTTACTGTACATGTACACTCGACATAGTTCTTGACGCTTAATACTATTTTGATCACATCAGCACACATATACCTATCTCTACATGACACTTGGCATTCTCCTGTCTATTTGTTAGGGAGTTTCTGACTCCCCTGGACTTGCATGTTCAGGTTCTGAAGCTTGGACTGAAGCGGAGCCCTCCACCGAAGATCAAGCTTACCTCTCGGAGCAGGCTGACTTGTCCTAGTCCTTCTATTCCGGAATCATCCTGCAAGCTCGGGGATCTTCTTCTCAGCCCGTGAACACCTTTTGCTGTAAAAATTGTAAATTTCACTTTTGTACCTGGCTGTGATATAATGTACATGTACCAGTATATCACGCTCTGTGATAATTTTGTAATCCCTATGTTGGAATGTATATTGCCACGTGCTTCCGTACTCTGATTCTTGTTTGTACTGATGCTTAGCGTATATACGTGAGGGTATTTCTGACTTGCGTATATACGTCGCAGTAGCGTCTCCGTACCCGCCGGATCGGGGTGTTACAATATCTATAACACTAAACCAAGTTTTAGTTATCAATATTTCATTAAATATAGTGTATGATATGAGCACCCCATATGCCGCGTATTCCCGATATCTCCCCCGATATCTGATATCCGATATGAAAAACCCCTATCTTATACGATCACGATATCCGATATTTAGAACCTTGATTGCTCTGGAGATATCTAATAGTTTCACGTCTCCTCCAACTTTAACCTTTCAGCAGATTTATTTATGACCAGGTGACAGGCTTCTGAAACATTTGATATTTTGATGTATTCTTATGCATAGGATCATGATGGATGGTGTGGATCATCAATTTGACTGTCATGCATTTTAGTTCTCGTCTCTGAGCTTTCTTAGTACGTTTCATGCTAGCAATGAGAACCGGGGAAACATAAGGAAATGAATTTTAGGGTTCACTTTCTCACTTGTTGATTTTACTTCTATTTTTAGCGCCTTTGTGGGGAGATTCGTTAATTTACATTTTTTTTGCTTCAAAGTATCTGTAATACCCATATCTTGCAATACGTGACTTAATAGAAAATAATAATAATAATAATAATTTAATATGTATGTGTATTCCGTTTTAAAATTTTGTCATTTTTAAAGTTTAGATATTATTTTAATCATTACTAATTAATTCATAATTATCATCATCCATGATCATTGTTTTAATATCTCCTTTTATCTCATCCTTCTTTTCTCTTGCTTCAAGCCCAAGCCTAATAGCAGGCCCAATCCAATTTCTTCAAAAAAAATAAAATAAAATTCTTCTAACTTTGCATATACCAGGAATCGAACTCACACCCGCATAGTCTTAGGCTCCTAGGTCCCAAGTAGTAACCACCATGCCCTTTTTGGATTCGTATACAATGTGAACCATACATTTATTTAACCTAAATTATCCTGATATTATCTTCCTAACTTCACAGACATTCTCACCCGCACTCTCTCTTTTACCCATAACTCATCAGCTATTAAACACCAAACCCATTCTAATCTTATCATAATCTAAATCCCAACAACCCAAATCCAAATCTAAACTATCAAATCCTAACCACCTAATCAAACCCTAATCAAATCCTCTCCTTCTACAGCAGCCAACGCAACCTCTTCATCATCTCCACCTTGTGCCACAGCATAGCGCGCTGCACCACAACACACACCTAAATCGCTGCCGAGCTTCTCCCTCTGTCAGAGCCTGAGTCCTCGCCGCGCGAGCTTCCCAACTCCACTCCATGCCACCAAGACCAGCACCCCTCCTTCTTGATTAGTTGCTGCTCTCCAGCAACAGTAGGCCGAGTTTTCCCCCAGGCCAAACCCCATGGCACATTTGGACACCCTCTTTTCCTCCTGGTCGTGACACCCACTTGATGGGGCATGGCTGGAGAACCCCCCACTGGTCGCAGTCGACGCACGAGAACCACCGTGAGTCTCCAGCACCCAACCACCACGCTTCGGACTCCTTTCCTTGGCCGAGATCCCACCGGCGGCACAACCATCAGGCCGGATCCCAGCGCTCCTCTCTGTGCGCGCGCCTCTATGGCCGTCCCACCTCTTCACCAGGCCGTCGGCATTATCCAGCAGACCAGGCCAACATCCACCCCCGCCTAGATCTCCTCACGACCACGCAACAGCTCCATCTTCCGTTGGCCGAGTGCCGTTCCCTCCTCCTCGGAGCCCCCCTCCTGCCCTGGCACGCCAACAGGCCAGCGTCCAACCACTCCCGGCAGCCTCTTCATTTGGCCGCGCACAACAGACCTACCCTCTGATCTGCGCACAGATCCAGCGACAACAGCGCCCAGCCTTCTCCCCGATCCGCTGAGCCGCACAACCCGGGCTGCCCCCCTTGCAGATCTGTCGCAGTCCCCTTCCAGCAGCCTGGCCGTCATGGCTGCTCTCCTTCCTCCTCGGCATCCACGAGCGCACGTCAGCCCACGGCAGCAGCAAGCCGCCTCCCTCCTTCTGCGGCAGACCCCGCACGGAAGGGCTTAGGCTGTCTTCCTCCCCTGCGCGCGCACAGCAGACCAGCAGCCCGTGCTGCTGCTCCCACCTGCCGTGAGCCCCCTGTAGACCAGCGCCCAATCTCCCAGGCCGGCCTCCTCCTTTGCACTGCCGCATCCAGCAGCTCCTCAGCCGTGAGTCTCCCTGCATGGTGAGTTCTCACTCCTTCCCTTTCCTTTTATATATACACATATATTTGGTGCATATATAAATATGGGTGCTAATATTATGTGATGAATGTGTATATAAGTGTGTGTAGTGATATGAAGGGTGTGTGTGCGCGCCCTGTGCGTGCAGTGAATTGTGTTCCAGAGGGTGCATGGGTATATGTACATGTTATTGCATTTTGGTATGAGTATATATATGTATATATATTAGTATACATCTATATAAGTGTGTGTATGAGTATGTTTGATTGTGTGCACGTGTGTGTGGAGTGCATGTGCCGGGTGTGTTCTGTACGTGTACGTGTATATGTGTACGTGTATGTAGTATGTATGCTTGGGCGGGGGCATGAACGCGTGGTTATATATGTTGTATGCATGTGTACGGGTATATGTTCATGCGGGTTCATGGATTGGTTTGTGTTAAGCATTTCGGATCCGTTTGGTGAGATCCGGACCAATTGCAGAAGACCCTGACCCGATCCGGATTCGTACTCGTTGTGGACCCGATACAATGGTGTTTCGAAGACCGATCCATGGGATGATCCGTAGATCAGTACCGGTTCGTGCAGTGAAGACCAGACGGTGATTCGGCTCTGAAACTGCGTCATTTCAAGTGAGTGTCCCCCTTTCCCCTCTCTATTCATTTAACAGAATATATGTATGTTTACAATAATTGCAATCATGATTAATTGTGTGAGTTCTTCTATCTCCTCCCTTCTTTGTTTACATATGCAGTGTATTAGTACTTGGATGTGCGTGGGTGATTTTATCTGTACTGTGCATTATTAAGGAACTTGGATCTATATAAATATGTGCGTGTGACTGTGTTAAAGGTGTTATGCTTAACTGCTGTGACTGTTTATATTCTGCACATGTGCGCGCGTGTGTGCAAATGTGTGTGTCTGAGTATCATTGTATGTTGTATACATAGTGTGCTGTGTGCGTGAGTATAGCATGTGTACATTTGAAGAGAATGTGGAGATATGTGTGTTGGTATAATTCAATATCAGGTTTGCAGGATCATTAGTCGACTTACCCATTATATTAGTCGACTAATACACCTATTAGTCGACTTACCTTGCCTTATAGTCGACTAGGTTCCCTTTTAGAATAGTTGTCGACTTTCTGTTTGTCGACTGTAATCAACCCTAGTCGACTACCCCAATCCCTATAGTCGACTAATAACCAATCATAGTCGACTTGCCATTTCTTGTAGTCGACTAATATCCTATATTAGTCAACTTATCCTAGCTGTAGTCAACTATATGTTTGTCCTGTAGGTCATGTACTCTGTTTCTGGCTATTATCCCTGTTAGTCGACTTGTCTTCCCTGTTAGTCGACTAGTACCTTTTATAGTCGACGTATCATACTTAAGTCGACTAACCCCTACCTTAGTCGACTTGCTCCTTCCCCCTAGTCGACTAACTTTAGTCTGGCTGCTGTTCTTAGATCTTTTATGGATTGAGGACTTTACCTTTGAGTTATATTATTGGCTATAAATGGATGAATGTGATTTTGAGAAATAGATATTGGTTGAATTGACCTGACCTGATAGACCTTAGATATATATATTTGATATATTACTCGACTTTGGGACCTTATGTTTGACCTTAATGGAAGTAAGAGTTTGTGATGACTATTGATTGTTATAGATAATACTAACGAACTGACTGTACACCTGACACCTTTACGGGACCTTGGCATGACTATATTACTGCTACCTGACATCTAGTACTTCTATACCCTGGACTCCTGTATCCCCGGTACTCATGTCCCCTGCACTGTTACCTTGTTAATAACACAGTCATACCGGCGTTCGGCGGACCATGCTGCCTGGTGTCGGGATGACGAGGATGTATCCCATAATCGTGCTAGCGTCCGGTGGATCCTAAATGGAACTAAGTGCCACACGGAGTAAAGTGCCACACCATACACATGGTGGGGGCCACCTCTTGAATCCATGGGGGCTACCTCTAGAATTCATTCCCCTCAGAGCAAAGTGCCACATGGAGCAAAGTGCCACACCACACACCTCTTGAATCTGTAGGGCTACCTCCTACTTGTGCCGCCTGGTGTTAGCGTGATAAGCATTCTCAGTGCATATTAACATCCACACATACATGTATGATGATAACGCCATGAGCATATGTTATTTGATCTTTCCCCTATTCGAATTATGGTACCCGCATATCGGAGTTCGAATGAGTTCTACTGAAAGTGCGGGCTCCAGTGTGAACTGTCGGTGTTGTGGGACGCCGGTGGGAAAGGGACAAAGATAACAAAGAACACTAATGATTATTATTGAATAATTTGAATGGAATACATTGTGTTATGCCCTGAATTGATACTCTGCCTTATGACACATGACTATACACGTGACCAGATTATATACCAGATTAGTGACATTGTTAGGATACACATTTAGACATCAGTTGGTTGTCTACAGTTATTTTACTTGTCTTTTATCTGTATACTTATTCATGTTATTGTTATTCAGTGTTTATTTATCATGTTAGTTAGTGTTTGCAGTTATCTAATATTATTTTGTGCACACTGTTTACATGCACGAGCAGTTCTCTTTACACACACACACACTCACCAGGTCGCTTTCTGACGACCCTAAATTTGCACGTCCAGATATTGGACGCTTGTTTCTATTGTACAGGTGTTCGTTGAGACTGTACGCCTTGCGAGGAGCTGGACTCTCTCCCTTTTGATTCTGGTATTCTTGCATTTCTTTATTCTTGCTATTATTTTTTGATTCTTGTATATCACATTTGGCTTCTATTCTATTTCTTATTTCATTTCAGATCATGTGTAGCCTTTATATGTATTAATGCAGTGATCATTGATTATTATGGTTGGATTTATAGCTTGTTCATGTTACTTTAGGCTTAGCGTGTATACGTGGGGTATTTTCCTCGCGTATATACGTCATCGACTCTCGTCGCGACTCCGTTTTCGTGTATTTTGGGAAGCGGGGCGTGACAGTATCTTTCAGTTGCAACAGTTTTCTCTTATTTTTCTTTCTTTTTCTTTTTTTCCTTTTCTCTTCTTTTTATTTATTTATTGATTCCCCCCCCCCCCCCCCAAAAAAAAAAAAAAAAAAATCTTGTATCATATTTTACCTAAGGAGCATTTGAACGGGGATTGTCTTTCATTTTTCTCATTCTAAATGTTTGACTTTTATCTTTAACAAGTGTCTTTTATGCCTATACTTCTTCAGGTCAGGCCGTATATATTAAGGTGGTTGAGCCTGCTGATATTTTGCAGGAGACAGGACTGGCATATCCTCACATTTCTCATTGCCTTGCATCTGGTGACATTCTGGTGTCTTGCCTTGGAGATAAAGATGGGAATGCAAATGGAAATGGATTCCTCCTCATTGATTCAGATTTCAATGTGAAAGGAAGGTACTAACTAAACTTTACCAATTCTAGGTTTGAAAGCATAAAGGCATGCAATAGCTACTTATATATATTGTTTTTCTATTGAAGCGCCTTCTTTTATTTATCTTTCTATTCCCTAAAATTTAATACTTAACGATTTGTTTTATTTATTATGCATTTTGGGGGAGAGAACTGGATTTAATTCAATGTTTAACATTAAGTTTTTACCTACTTTGAGAAGAATATTAACTTGAAAGTTGTGGCTAATATTATGTTTATCCCTCTTTTTCATCTCTCAGTTTTGGCACAGTAACCTAATTGGTAATTCTGTATACTGTTGAATTATCAAAGAATCACTACTTTTGTTTAGTCTATTCTTTTATTGATGCTGAAATATTGTGACCCTAATTTAAAAGTTTTGGAGTCTTTATATATATTACTCGTCTTTGTAGCATAATTGAAGCATTTCTTGTATTCTTCTACTACATGCAAAGTTTTCTCTGGACGTTTCAAAATGTTTTATCACTCCACAAAATGCTTATTACCTGTTAACAGCTACCTCCTAATTTTTTTTGTCCATTCAACTCTATTGAGGGCCACCTCCTTTTGCTAATGGGGCATTCCTGTGTGTCCTTCACCTGCACGAACTTGAAGATTCAGTAGATCTAGCATAATTAGTCCGTTAGTAGATTTTCAAAAATAAATAAAGGGATTGGTTTGAGCATGTACTGGCATCCAATTCAACCACATCGTCCATGATTGGTCACAAAGTGAGGACCCACCAGAACTGAAAGTTTCTTTTTGTTTCAAATCTGTTCATCGGATTTACAGGTTTTTGGAGAGGATTTTGAGATTGAAATTAAGTCGTATAGAAGTGGTAGATGTGGTGGATGGTTAGGGAACTGGTTTAGAGTTATTTGTAATAGAAAAAATGGTCAAATAATATCAAACAATAGATGGTGAGGTCACAGAGTAAATGAACAAAGGATTTATGACTTTAATTAGGGTTTTAAATAATTACAGGTCTATAAGTTTTTATTGGATATGGTTTTGCTGTGAAAAGGGGAAAAAACACTAGAAGAGGAGAAATAGGAAGGTTCCACACCCCCGCTAGGAAAAGGAAGGTTTCACACCTTTTTGTCAAGAACATGGTTTCAAATATCGGTCAATTCGATATATATCTGCAACATCGTATCGGGTTTTGAGGTACCAATACGATATTAGCCCTATAATATTGGCTGATATCATGACTGATGTTGCTGAAATGACCAAGATATTAACGGCCAATATTGACGATATTGATACTAAAGTTATTGGCCGATTCCAAAATTTTAAAGCATGGTCATGAGCTTTACGACTTCGATCTGACATCACACCAGATATGGATTTCCCACGCAATAATGCATTACGCATAAAATCAATGGAGGAAAACTTCTAATAATATTCATTAATCAATAAAAAGCAATATCATCCTATAATTATGGGAGGCAGCCCTAACATAAACGTATATGGGGTCAACATTAAAAGATTATTAAAATTCTTGAGTTTAAAAGGCTGTGAACAACTCAAAAATCCCAGAAAAATCCTAAAAAATAAAATAGAAATATATATAGACTTTAACTAACAAAAAAATCCCAGAAAATCCTAAAAAATAAAATAGAAATATATAGACTTTAACTAACAACTGACTTACAAATAATTTAACAACTAAACTAGCAACTTACTCACAAATAATTTAACAACTAAAATATAACAAAAAATATTCCTCTAAAATCTTTATTTCTTGCCTTACCTTCCTAGTTTTTCTAACTTATCATCTTGTAATTCTCAATTTCATATTCTGATTGTTTGCTTGGATGATGTTTATTGCTGAACATTGTGAACCACATAAAGTTTTAGGTTTATATCTCCTGTCTTATCTAAAATATTTATTTCTTTCCTTGCCGTTTTTCCAGGTGTACCATCTCTAAGTTCTCAGTTTTATATATTGATTGTTTTCTTGGATCATGTTTATTGCTTAACATTGTGAACCACATAAATTTGCAGCTTTATTTTTGTTTTGTAGAAACTTGCCCTTGACATTATCCCCACCACATTGCCTTGTTTCATTCATCAGAGAATATCTTAACAATATTTAATACTTTTTGCCCCTTCGCGTATTTATGCTTTTGTTCTTCCTTTTATTTTGTAACATGACAATGATGAGATTCAGCATGTTTTAATCACCTTAAATTATTTCATGGTCGTATTGACAAATTTTATTTTCCTATTCTACATTGCATAACTGCATACATCTTGCTTCTCAGGTGGGAAAGACCAGGCCACAGCCCACTTTTTGGGTTTGATTTCTGGTATCAATCCTGACATAAAACTATGATTAGCTCATCATTGAGAGATCCTGCAGCCTTCACGAACGGGTTCAACCTTCAGCATGTTTCAGATGGGCTATATGGAAAACACCTGCATGTATACAGCTGGCCCGATGGTGAATTAAAGCAGACAATAGACCTGGGCAGCATAGGGCTTGTACCTTTAGAAGTTAGTATTGGCTTTACCTGAAGTTCTATAATCACAAATTTGGCCTAACAGATTGCAATCTAAAGTTATACTACTTATTTGCAGATTAGGTTTCTCCACGACCCTTCCAAAGATACTGGCTTTGTGGGTTGTGCTTTGCCCACCAACATGGTGAGATTTTTCAAGACATTAGATGGATCCTGGGGACATGAGGTAGATGTTCGTTAATTGTTCACCTCTATTCTGTGGTACTCTTAAATCTTCAATTATAGACTCTTGCCAAATTGTGTAATCTTAGATGTTTGGAGCAGTGTTACCAGATTCATGGTGAGCTTTGGTTTGTAGTATATAGTTGATGGGGGCACGATATTTGGATGGTATGCTTCCCTTTTCTTTTATGCCGCGCGTGTGTTTCTTTTCCTTTTTGTTTTCTTTTTGTTTTCTCTTTTTTCTTTTTTTGAGGAAAAGGATGGGGCTAACTAATTTATCAATACTTATAATATCTAACATCTAAGATGAAATATTGGCAGCTGATATTGACAATATTGATACTAGAAACCGTTGGCTGATGTCAATAAATACAGAGATTTTAATCTATGCCTGCTGTAGATTTGTTAAATGTAATCCTGGTATTTAAAATTAAAACAATTATATCTATCTAATTTACAATTAATTTTATGGGCCAGTTCCAAGTATTTCTGGATTGCTTAATTTCTCTTTAATGCTGAACTTGTCACTACTCTTGGAATTTGTTATTGCAGGTTGCAATATCTGTGAAACCATTGAAGGTGAAGAACTGGATG
Organism: Agave tequilana; assembly: GCA_038442645.1. Classification (NCBI taxonomy): domain Eukaryota; kingdom Viridiplantae; phylum Streptophyta; class Magnoliopsida; order Asparagales; family Asparagaceae; genus Agave; species Agave tequilana. The sequence continues at coordinate 29,734 of JAVJIF010007634.1, forward strand.
CTACCTGAAATCCCTGGGCTGATAACCGTTTTTCTCATTTCTCTGGATGACCGGTTCTTATACTTTGTGAACTGGCTGCATGGAGATATCAGACAGTACAACATTGAGAACCCTAGCAAGCCTGTCTTGACTGGGCAGGTGTGGGTGGGAGGACAACTTCAGAAGGGTAGCAGTATTGTTTATGTAACAGAGGATGGGGAGGAGTTGCAGTTTGATGTGCCTGAGGTCAAGGTCAGCATTATCCTTCCTCAATTAATTACCTTCTATTATATTACAATTACTATTATAGAGCATTTTCATAGTTAAAACTTATAATGCATTACAGATTATTCTGTTATGGACTATAGAGTAAAATATTTTGCAAGCGAGGAATGAGTCTAGATGAAGGAAGACTTGATTCTTTTTTGTTAATGGGAAATGCATTGCTCTCGGGAGTTCATATATTTCAGATTCATGTAACAAACCGTTGGCCAAAGAACTTTCTTTGAGAAATTACTAGTCCATGAGTCTTGCATTATCTGATTTGTTTGATGCATCTGACCACTTATCTATGTTGTTTACCCTCACGGTGTCATAAAACAATCCAGCTTCATTTTCTTTCTCTCAGGGTAATAAGTTGAGAGGAGGGCCACAGAAGATTCAGTTGAGCTTAGACGGCAAGAGGCTCTACGTAACCAATTCCCTGTTCAGTGTATGGGATAAACAGTTTTACCCTGATGTTGTAGAGAAGGGTTCCCATATGCTGCTGATCGATGTGGACACAGAGAACGGAGGTCTGTCAGTGAACCCAGACTTCTTTGTGGATTTTGGGTCTGAACCTGATGGTCCGTCGCTTGCCAATGATATGCGGTATCCGGGAGGTGACTGCACATCTGACATATGGATATGATTGGGATTGCTTCTCTATTATAATCTGAGTGGAATAAAGGAGATGAATTATTGTGGAGGAGCAAGAATGGTAGGTTAATTATGTTATATTGGAGTTGGATGATAGAACACCATGCATGAATAAAGCCTATGAGCTGAAGTAGTGTTTTCAGATGGTGTCTCATGTACCTTATTTCATGAGTGGTTTAATATAGAATGTTATTTGTGCAATACTTTCATCTAGTGAGTTTAGCTTTGGTCCGCTGGGTGCAATCCACAAACATTACATATTTAAGACTGGAGGGGGATCTAGTTGAATGCTTTGCTTTTTGGTACTGTTAAATCTTTTTAGTTAAGCAGAGCAGTTTCTAATGATAGCTACCTAAAATAATTTGCTCGACCCTTCTTTAGTTTAAAGCGTAAGTTGCTTTGTAATTTTGGAATAATATTGTAATAAGGTGCTATGTCCATCCACAATCTGTAGATAATGTACATCGTATTTGCTCTGGTCTTGAGATTTATCAACTATTTCTACAAATTGTTTCATGGTAATAATGTAATGCAGTCTGTAATGTATTTAGCAGACTGATTTGCATAGATACACTCCCCAAATTCATTTGAAAAAGGATTCAATCTAGAGAGAGATTGCAACCTCAATTTCCATCAATCAATTTCCAACGTAAGCCCAGTTGATAAATAAGATTCCAAGTCTAACATTTACTTGACTTGAGCAAGAGAGTCAATTTTCATACCATGTTCCTTCAAAGGCGGCACCTTTTTTTTTTCAATCGAAGACTGATTCACCTAGTTAGTAGTTTGAAAAATTGTGCAGTGATGAGTGAGAAAAGTAGATCAATTCCATATTGTATAGTTAATTCGTTAATGATCTCTTGCGGATAGCCCTTGCTAGAATGCTCAATTAATGAAGCTTCTCAAGCACCATCCATGGAGGAGGTCCAGGAGAAAAAAATATGAGTCTGATATGATATAGATTTATGGCAGCACTGTAGCATAATTTATTATAAGATTGTGGAGTGTAATCGGCACATTATTGATCAAAGTATCTTTGAGGATTGCATATTTCCTGCTTGCAGACAAATTTTGTGATTGGCTTTATGTGAAAATAGTTGTGAGATGGAAGTCTATTACGCTGAAGGATAATGTTCACGGCCGTAATTAACTTCAGAGGGTTCTTTCTAGTTAGCTGTTGTTTACTTTTATTGTTGTTGTTGTTGTTTATTTCATTGTAAGATGTGTGCTTCGTCTCAAAAGAAATGATGGAATATACATTAAGGTTAATAAGATGGGTGTTCAGAGAGAGCCTTGATGGCTCGGTGTGCAGCGTTCTTCATTTAGCCTTCAAGGCTACTTCATTTGCTCTTTCTTAAAGAGATCCTTTATTTTATTTGCTTTTTGCATTTATGTTTTATTCACTAAAATCACCATCAGAACTGTGATTAGTGGCTGAGAGCTTGCCCTCAAGTAGAGGGAAGTAGGGATGATAATGGGCCAGATTCTAGATGAAACAGCTAAGGTTCCAAGTCTAATCGTGTTCGCTTGACTTGCCAAGTAAACGCATCTCTCTGTCCTTCGCGGTGTCCATCATTGTCAAGAAAGATGTAAGATTAAATGCTTCCTTATCATACACGGTGCCTTTTTATTCGGCTAAATTATTTTCTGTGATGTGACTATTGTTACTGGTTATGACAGCTAAAACTTAGAAACTATTACTTCTTGTTCTGTTTTTATTTCTCTTTCTTTCTTTTTTTTAATCAGAAGTTGCATTGTTTAAAACAAGCAAATTAATGATTCTGGCTTTCAGAAGCTTATACTGCAGTTACTTGAATAGATTCTCCATATTTCTTTTTTTCAATATTTTGCACTCTAAGGCGTGATTTTGACTAATGTGACACAAACATTGTTTGTTCTTTTTGTTGCGCGCCGAACAACAACCACAAAGAGGAAACCCTAGATCTCAGATGCAAAAGAATAATACTACCAACAGCAATAACACACAATCCCAGAGAAAGAGCACAAATTAGATTTAACGAGGTTCGGCCTTTTCGCCTACGTCCTCGGGGTAAGAAAGAGAGAGTTTCAATTGATTTTGGTGAATCAATACAATTTCTGCAGCTTCTCTGATGATTACAGATCTGCCTATTTTTCACACACTCCTTCTTAACCCTAGAAATCCATTCAGCCCTTAAATAGGCTTCAAATCAGCGTTTTCACGAAACAGCCCGACCCGACTGTCGGTCGACCGACCCTATGCACCGGTCGACCGGGCCGGTCGACCGTGCCTAACCGAGAGTTAGGCACTTTCAGTCGGTCGACTGGGCGGTCGACCGCTCTCCTTCTGCGGTCGACCGGACCGGTCGATCGCTACTCCTTTGTGCATGTTGTGCACGTCCGTGCACGATGGTCGACCGGACGGTCGACCGTTCTGCTGCTTCTGCCGACGGTCGACCGGACCGGTCGACCGTGCTGCTGTTTCTGCTGCTGCTGAATTTCTGAATCTGAATTTCTAGATCATTCGTCGACTTCCTCGACTTCCTCCCTCTTCCTACAATTTTCTACTTCGGTGAAGATTTCTCCAAATCTGAGCCGATTTCCAACGTACCCCAGTCTATCAACTGGCGAAATCGACACACGATCTCAGCGAAATCGACACACGATCTCGGCTTGCGCGCACCGGACGAAATCGACACACGATCTCGGCGAAATTGACACACGATCTCGGCTTGGAATCTATAGCTCAGCTATCCACTGGAATGCACCACACATGCCTTCCCTACACTTCACCTTAGGAGAACTTCCATACATGCTGAACACCGAACGTGGCTCCTACTCCGCAACTTCACGACCTCACGAAGAACTCCTCATGAGCCAACACTGACTCTCCAACTGACTAGCTCTATCTAGTCTACCTGTCATCAGCTGACGGTCTAACCAAATCTGAGTAGAGCACACCGAACACCATCATCGGCTTCAACAACTGGATGTACACCACTCCTTATGTAAGCTCAACATCTTCTCACCAGAAGATCAACCTGTTCATCGAGATCACAACACCTCACCTCTACGTGAAGTCCAACTGGCCACAACACTTCACCTCTATGTGAAGTCTCTCCACCTCTACGTGAAGTTCCAACCGGCCATAACTCTTCACCTCTACGTGAAGTTCCAACCAGCTTCTCGAGAACCCAAACAGCTTCATACGGGTTGCATCACCAAAATGGCTGCGCCTTTACGGCTGCCTACGTACCTTGCCCAAAGGATCAAGCCAACCGTAGTTCATTCAAATGAGCTCCATCAAGCTCAAGCACTTGTACCTGAATCTGCAGCAGCGAACCTATCTTACTGAGTCATATGAATCTCCTCACGACCATCATGGAGAACAACGGCCTTCAACTTGAGCTTGTCGCGATCACAAGCTTGAGATTCATGCTTCTTTCCCCACAAGCGTGGTTTTACCTTGGTTCCAATGGCTGCAAACAACTCGACATTCTGATCAATGTCTTCAACCTGTTCAGCATCAACCTGGGTTACATGATCTCCACCTGGTGTCACATCCGGTGAAGTCTTCTCTGATGTAGACCTAACTGGAGATGGTGGAGTAGTATCAACCTCCACCCGCTGCGATACTTCCTTGGTCTCTATCCTCTCCACCTGCTGAGAGACGGTGGACTTCAACACTGAAGTCTCTCCAAATGTGACATGCCTACTCAACACGATCTTCTTGTTTTTGGGGTCCCACAACCTGTAGCTATTCCTTTTGACACCCAAAAACACAAACCTCTTTGCTCGCGGATTCACCTTGCCATTCTTGGCACTGAAGTAGGTCGGACTTCCAAATTCCCGCAGCAAACCATGATCTTGAGCAGCTTTCCCAGACCAAATTTCCAATGGAGCTTTACCTCTTATCGCAGTCGATCTATTCATGAGATGGCTAGCATACACAATCGCCTCAACCCAAAACGATTTGTCTAATCCTGCATTCGACAACCACCACCGAACCTTCTCCAGTAAGGAACGGTTTACTTCCTTAACCAACTCATTTGTACCTTATGTGAAGTGAGTAGCAATACCGGTGTTCTGGCCAAATTGTAGGAATTGGTTCATATCTCTTCCAACATTACCAATCTGTAGCTCCTTGATCTTCCTACCAATTTGCTTCTCCATTCTTCCTCTCGACTTCACCAACATATCTAGGGCTTCACTCCTTTGTCTCATGGGATATATCCAACAATGCCTAGATAAACTGTCAACAAAAGAGACAAAGTACCTGTGACCTCCAAGCGATGCAGTCTTAGCAGGTCCCCAAACGCTCATGTGAACACAATCAAGAAGACCTTCTGAGCGGTGAGTACTGGTGCTGAATTTCACCTTCTTCTTGTCCAGAACGCTGTGTTCACCTTCTAACTTGCAGGTAGCAGCACCTTCTAACGATCTCGTCTTTGTAGGAGCTTGCAAAGACCTTTCACCTCCATGTCTGACCTTCTCCTGCCTGACCTCCATGCAACCATCATCTGAAGAACTAGAAGTCTCCACCTGATCTGTAATCGTACTACCCTTCAAGTAGTAGAGATTGTCTCGGCGGACGCCCTTCATCACCACCATCGAGCCTTTGATCATCCTAAGAACACCATCTCGAACAGATATCATTAGACCCGATGCTTCCAAAGCACCAACAGAGATTAGGTTTCTCTTCAATCGAGGTACATACCTCACTTCCTTCAGTTCCCTTACCATCCCATCAAACATCTTGATTTGGATTGTACCTACACCCTCCATGATACATGGATGATCATCGCCCATAACGACTGGACACCCCTCCAGCTTCTCAAAGCTAGAAAACCAATTCCGATTAGGGCACACATGGTATGTAGTACTAGTATCCAAAATCCACTCATTTTTTTCTGAGTAGCCAATGATGGGAGTAGTGACTGAGAATGAGAAAACCGACGAGTCCGAGTCTGATCCACCTGCCTGTGAAGTACTACTCTGAGTACGGACCACCTTTGCAAGGTTTGCCTCAGTCTTAGACTCCTTCTTCCCTTTGAACTTTGGACAGTCCACTTTTCAGTGCCCTAATTCTCTGCAGAAGGCACACTGGTTCTTCTTCAGATCCCTATAGCCCGGCCTGGACTTCGATCTCCCTCTTTCATCTATGCCCTTCCTATATGAACCCCTGCCTCTTACTGCTAGCGCCTCTGCTGATGAGCTTAACTGAGAAGGTTATCTCTCCTTTCTCCTCGTCTCATAATTTGCCAAAGCAGACGACACTTCATGATAGTCCAGAGTCTGTCTACCATTTATGAAAGTTAAGGTGAATGTCTCATACTCTTCTGCAGGGAGAGAGTTCAAGAGGATTACTGCCTTGTCTTCCTCATCTATCTTGACATCCACATTGACCAAATCCGTAAGAAGCTTCGTGTAGCGATTTAGATGTTCATTCACGGAGCATCCCTTCTTCATCTGAAACCCGTACAGCTTGCTCTTCAGCTGCAATCGCGATTCTATACTCTTGGTCAGATATTTCCTTTCAAGGATCTCCCACAACTGCCTCGCAGATGTCTCGTGTAACACAAGATATTTGATGTCTTGTGTTAGACACGATCTAATCAAGCCACACGCAGATCGGTTCATCTTCTCCCACTCTTCTTCAGTGTTTGTGCTTCGCTTCTTCTCCAGAAGTAGAGTATCCTCGAGGTTCGATGCATTTAGGGTATCCATCACCTCGCACCTCCACATCCCAAAATTGTTAGTGCCGTTAAACTTCACCACGTCAATCCTCGGATGAGGATTCATGGTCCTAACTGATGTACTTTCTTCTGCCATCTCTCTAACTGGATCCTCTTATGTAATGCGGAATACCAAACGGAGATAGATAAGCAACTGTGATAAAAAATCAGATTTTTACCTCCTCACGAAACCCTAGATGAGTTTCTGACCAGATCTACTCCACCAATGATTCCTTGAGCACTCCTTATGCTTGTTCTGAGATCGACACATGTCTCCACCAACAAGACCACCGCTGATCTGAGATCGACACACGATCTCCACCAAATCAGCACCTGATGCCCTCCGAATCGCCAGAAAATCCCACGACGAACCTGGGATGCTCTGATACCACTTGTTGCGCGCCGAAAAACAACCATAAAGAGGAAACCCTAGATCTCAGATGCAAAAGAACAATACTACCAACAGTAATAACACACAATCCCAGAGAAAGAGCACAAATCAGATTTAACGAGGTTCGGCCTTTTCGCCTACGTCCTCGGGGCAAGAAAGAGAGTTTCAATTAATTTTGGTGAATCAATACAATTTCTGCAGCTTCTCTGATGATTAGAGATCTGCCTATTTTTCACACACTCCTCCTTAACCCTAGAAATCCATTCAGCCCTTAAATAGGCTTCAAATCAGCGTTTTCACGAAACAGCCCGACCCGACTGTTGGTCGACCGGCCGGTCGACCGACCCTATGCACCGGTCGACTGGGCCGGTTGACCGTGCCTAACCGAGAGTTAGGCACTTTCAGTCGGTCGACTGGGTGGTCGACCGCTCTCCTTCTGCGGTCGACCGGACCAGTCGACCGCTACTCCTTTGTGCATGTTGTGCACGTCCGTGCTCGACGGTCGACCGAACGGTCGACCGTTCTGCTGCTTCTGCCGACGGTCGACCGGACCGGTCGACCGTGCTGCTGTTTCTGCTGCTGCTGAATTTCTGGATCTGAATTTCTAGATCATTCGTCGACTTCCTCGACTTCCTCCCTCTTCCTACACTTTTTAAGAAAGGCCCGTGAGCTGGGATACATTTTGTTGTTATAATGGTATAATTGAATCAAGATAATTGTTAGGGATATGAAAAGCACTGGGAATAGAGATAATTATGGTTAGGTTTGAGTGAAGTCTAGGATAGGGTGGGTTCGAGCTAAGGGCATGAACATAGATAACTTATCTTATGGTAGGATTAAGGGTTCATAAATTAGATTAAAAATGGATCAAGTTTTGTCTAGTGTCTAGTAGCTAATGTACTACTTCAGGATAAGACAACATTAAGAAACCATGCGATAAAACTCTCTAGCTTCATCCTGATCCACAACTCTCTTCCTCTCTCCTAACTCTAATCCACCTTCTCTGTCGAAAACCTTGGCCCAATAACTTTTTTACTTTGTTTATTATTCTATTTAATAATTTTTTTTGCTTTTCCTCAATGATTTTATGCTTTTATTTTTCCATTAATTCTTTCTTTATTTTTTCCTGGCTATATTTTCCTTTGTTCCTTACTTTTTTGTTTAAATTCTTTCTTCTTGTTTCATTTTTTTAAAGGAAAATTTTGCTACAGCCAGCTACTTTGCTTTATAATTAGAAAAAAAAAACTCAACGTCATATTTTTGTTTGCTATAGTATCATCCACGTCAGCATAAACTAATTCCTCCCAACCACCACTTCTTTATATATTTTATTTCCTCTTTTACTCTTGCTCATCACCACCGACATTGGTCTCCCCTCAACCTTGACTCCGACACAGAGTTATTCGCGGGTTGATCTACGCGGTCCGGTCGTCGTGGAGTTGGAAGGGGGCGTGAAGCCCCCTCTCGGGGTCGGGGGTTGTGCCCTTGGAAATTTCTTTTGGGGATTGACTCTTGGAGTATTTGTTCGTGCTCGAGATGAATTTTATTTGTGTTTAGTTCTAAAAAGAAATATTAATCATTTGATGTTAGTGGACGGGGGTATGCTGATAATATTGATACTGATATGAGGATTGTGTTTCATGATCACAATCCTCCGTAAAAAACTCAAAAATTGGGCATTTTGTGAGGATTGCGAAAGACTCAAACATGGGATATTTTTGTGAATACTGAGAACATGCTCGTCGTCCTAATAAAAAAGACTACGATCATGATTGCAATCGTATGAAGACCGAGAACACGAAATTATTGTGAGGACTACAATCATGGTCACAATCCTCATAAATAGTGCATTTTGTAAGGACTGTGATCATGATCGCAGTCCGCAGAAATAGAAATGTGATCATTTTGTGAGGACTGCGATCATAGTCACAATTCTCTATACTGCAATCATTTTGTAAGGACTGCGATCATAATCGTAGTCCTCAGAAATAAGGTATTTTCAAAGCAATCCACTTTTTTGAAGTAATTACTTTAGGACATTTTCGTCGTTCACCATTGATGAGCACTTCGGCGCTAGACATGTGGGCACACATACTTACTTTGAAAAAGAAAGTAGCTGAAGCGAATAAAATTATAATGCTGAGTTTTTTCCTAATTATGGTTCGACATAGGGGGCAATAGCGAAATGCTCCCATTTTATAATCCTCTTATCCCCTTCTATGATAGCTTTTTTTTTTCAAAATCAAGTTCGTGCTATTTTAAGTTCATGATTTTTTTTTCTTGATACTTTTCTTTCAATAGTTCCTTCTTTTTATTCTGGTTATTTTAGATATATACCATTCAAATATTTAGTATTTAGAAATTTACATCCAAATATTTAATATTGGTAACTTTCCCCCAAAATCTTCTAAATCTCAATAAGTTGAGTGTGGTTATTTAAACCCAAAGAAGTGATAAGTAACCCCAAAAACAAAGTTAAAATTTTCTTGAACAGTTTTATACTCGAATGAAAAGTTCAAAAAATAGAATTAACTTTTCAAATATTACAATTTTACTATAACATTTAGTTATTATACACCCAATCCCTATACTGTATTTCTTCTTCAACCTCAAAGCTTTGCTTGCCATCTCAAAGATGCATTTATCTCCCCTCTTCAACTCGTCATCGCAAATGAACTTGTGCCAGCCATCAGCCACATGGCAGCTCACCGGTCTCGAGTTACTGTTGCTAATCTGAACGGGCCATGGACTGGCCCAGAACCCAGGTCTGCATTACTCTCCCTCTCTCTTTTCATCTCCATTTATTTAATTTCTGAGCCCAAAGGCCCGAAGCCATCATTATTTAATCTTTAAGAAAAAGTTAAAACCGAAAACATAAATAAACATGCAATGCTGGAAATCGAACCCGGTTACTAGGGCTTGAATCAAGTAGGCTAACCATTGTGCCTCATTGGCCTACAATTAATGAAGCCATCAATTTATATTTAAAACCTATGTAAGCTGAAGAAATCAAAGTCAACTTCTTTTAAACTCTGTAAGGGCATGATTGTCCAAATCGGTGAAAAAAATCACCCCAGCTTTCACAGTCATCCCTCTTAAGATACAAGGTTCCCTTGATTGAGGCAAAGTTAGATGGAATGTAACACAAGAAATCTCATTGCCAGATTGCTTTACAAGTTTTCCTTTTGTAGTTAACGATGGTTGGTTGGATGAATAGAGGTCAGATTTGATGATTAGTTAATGCTAATTAAAACTTATTCTCTGTGGATTGTGAACATTGGTCAGGTTTCTATAAATGTGAAGTGTTAAGTATAGCACTTCATTTTGATGCAGCTTTCCAGCTCTATGCATGTTGCTACATACATTATCAAGGTAATTATTTTGTTTTAATTCCCCTTCCCAAATATCTCTTTTGACGGCCCCTTTCAAGTGGTATACCAATATTAAGGGGTGATTTGTTTACTAATAAATCTCAAAGAAATGACTCTTATTTGGGCTCTTGGATTATTTTATTTGCTCTGAGAAATTTAAAAGATGTCTATTTCTAAACACATCTATACTCATGTCGGGGCTTATTTCTATGAGGAGGCTGCGCGGGAGGTAGGAGATCGATGGGAGAGAAAGTGATGGGAGAAAGAGAGGGAGGAACTGGGGTTTGAGATACGGAAAAAGGGGGAATTAATTTCAAATTGAAGGGTATAACTGGGGTTTTACACTTAAATTTGGTGTGTGGAATATAATGGTATTTAGGGTAGTTTGGGGGTCTACTAATTAATGAGTGAAAATCACCGATTCATTAACTTACTTGGTCAACTAACTAATAGGTGAAAATCACCTAGAGGGGAGAGGTGAATAGATGATGTGTAAATCAAATGCGAAATTTAAAACTTTACACTAACAAAACTCAACACACAAGTGATAGCCAAAGAGTGAAGCAAAATTTCTGATGAAGGGCTCTAGACTTCTCCTCAAAATTCCTCTTGATTAAGAGTTAAGGTGCTTAATTTCTCTCTTAGTTCAATACATGGGTAAGCACATTGCATTGGTCAGTTTCGGACCGCTTTGAGATCACCAACGTGTCCATTTGGCACCAAATAGGAGAGTGACATATGGCCGCTTCCAGAACTTCCGAGCATGATTCCTTCATCAACTCAAACTCCAAGCAGTTCAGGTGATTAAAAGAAAGGGATAAAATCAGTTACATGTATCCTTATATGTACGCCAAATCTTTATTTGCACTCAACAGTTGCAGCCTGAGGACAGATCAACCGCGCATATAACTAGACGAAGACTGCTAGATAAAGTTGAACTATCACCAAACCGGTTCAAACCTGGATGTTTCTCTTTAACTGCCTCCATGATAAGTGGTCAAGTATTTAAATGGGACTATATTCCACAACTTTATCCAACAAACACGACCTGTATAAATAGAAGAGCCCTTCCAACATAGAAAGGGTTCGATCTCAGAAACGCTAGCACAACAGAGAACACCATAGTACTCTCCATTGTTATTGTTGATTTTCTTTCTCTTTCATGGTTTTCTCCTATTTTGGTTTCCACATAATTCATTATTTTTGCGTTGCCTTTTGAGATTTACATGATCCATCTTCATAATTTGGTCCGTGGATTAATTCCTTAGGAAATATCCATAGCATTTGGTTTTTTCATTGAGAGCAATTCTAAATCTATACTCAGGATCTCTCTCTATCCAATACCCTAACCCATCCTCTAAACAATCTCCCACGATAGGCCTGGCTCCATCAAAAAAGAATGTCAACCAGGCTACAGCCGCTGCCCCCGCTGCTCCCAAAGAAAAGGGGAAAACTATCGAAGTGACTACACTTGTAGACCGTCGGCCCAACTTGTTGGCCCAGAGGCTTCCACTCTAGTTTTGATGATGATTAACTCATGTAGTTATAGTTTACTAATAATCTTGTGATGATTAGTTTCAGATACTTAACCAAGATATTAGTACGTGATTAGCTTCAACAAAGGTGTTTTGGAGCTTTCACATGGTGATTCAAGAGCCCGAGCGTCAAAATTCATATCTAGCACTCGTTGGAGTCAAGCTCGGTGGATCACGTTTGGATCGAGTCGACTTGGAGACGGCGCTCTACAAGAAGACTTCGGTACATTATTTAGATTATAGTTTAGATCCATTGTTAAAGATTAGATAGTGTGATGTGCTCAAGTTCACAACACACACACACACACACACACTTGTTTCTAGTTTCATGTTTATTAGTTTTTAGTTTTTGGTTTAACCAATCTTGGTTTTCATGAATAGATTGAATCAAAACAAGTTTACATGGTTTAATGTATATTAGAATTGTTCTATATACATGTATGCTTCATATACTTAGACAAACTTATTTTGATATGCCTATTCATGTATTTGGGTTTTGTGTTTTAACAAAACTTATTTTTGGATTTATTGTCAAAAACATTGATATATATCTTTATATGTATATTAGATTATATCCATATACAACATGCTTCAAGTTGTTTAAATATCATTTTTTTGTATTTGGATGAGTTTTGGACAAAACGGATTTCCATTTGAAAAATCCAAGTTTTGGAAAATACGGTTTTTGGTTTTTGGCAAAATTTCTAAGTTACAAAAATAGTTCAAAATGTTTGTAACATGGTTTGATTTTACTCAAACATGTTTGTATATCAAAGTATTACACTGAAACTATTTTTGTGGATTTTTAGAGATTTTATGGGATTTATTTGTTAATTAAAAACCCAAGTTTTAAATCCTATAAATTACCCTGCCAGGCTCTGGCGGTCGACCGGGCCGGTCGACCGGACCCAGAGTCGGTCGACCGGACCGGTCGACTGACGTGCACAAGGACGTGAACGCAGGCCAGCCTAGTTGGCCGGTCGACCGAGCGGTCGACCGACTGAAGACAACCCACTCTCGGGTTGTCCCCGTCGACCGGGCTGTCGACCGGCCAGAGGGCCGTTGCTCTCTGGTTCTGGGCGCGGTCGACCGGCAGGCTCAACGGTCGATTTTTTGACCGTTGGCCGGTCGACCGGCCGGTCGACCGGAAGGTCATTTTTGACCTTTCTGCCTGCCAACGGGCAGATTCTCTTGGGGACTATATAAACCCCATTGTTTGGCCAGTTTTTTACAAGATTTTTCGAGAGAAAATTTTCATACTCCTTAAGTGTTTTCAGCAAAAAGTTTTGGGTTCAAAATTCTTATTCTCTATTTGTTTTTAAAGTGTTTGTTAAATTCAAAGAAAATAGTCTTTTGGGAATTTGTTTTTTTGATCTAAAAATTCTATATCTATTTGGAGATTTTTCCAAGTGATTTTCTTTGTTCAAAACACTTTATTTTTCACACTTGAGCTTATCTATTATCCTATCTATTAGGATCTTTGTTTTGTGAAAAAATTAGTTTGTGGTTGTAGAAACCACCAAGTTGTAAACTTCCCTCATTGTGATATCCCTCTAGTGAGAGGAGATTGATTTGGTATCCCTCTATTGTGAGGTGATTGTGAAAGTTGTGGTTAGCTCCCTCTAGTGAGAGGTGGAGATTGTGTTTTGCTCCCTCTAGTGAGAGGTAGAGTTTGTGTTGGAATCCCTCAAGTGTGAGGTGATTGATTTGTATTGGCTAAAGTGCCTACCCCTCTTGTGTGAGGTGGTGATTGTGTTGGTTGTGCATTACCTCTGTGAGAGGCTGTATTGGTTGGAGAGAGGAGTTGTATACTCCCTTGTTGTATTGCCCCAAATCCTCAGTGGAGGTTCCCTGTGTGGACAAAGTTAGTGGAAATCCTTCTGTGTGAAGGCGGGGACGTAGAGCTGTGTGCTCGAACCTCGAAATATATCCATGTGTTAGCGATTGATCCATTGACTCTTACTCTCTCTCTTTTACTTTGAGCATTGCATAATATTGCCATATCATATATATGCTTGTGTTGTTTGTGTGTGCCTCACTTGTGCTTAACCACGAGAGCTTCATATAGCGCCTCAACTCTTATTCAGAGGAATCAAGAGAAGTTAGTCCAGAGCCCTTCACCGGGAATTCGGCTGCACTCGTTGGTTACATTAAGTGTGTTACAAATTAGTTTTAATTTCCGTATTTTGTCCATTAGATTAGCCGTACACCTATTCACCCCCCTCTAGGTGTACTTACAATTGGCATCAGAGCCTACGCTCCTGATATTAGGTTTAACCACCTAGGAGTGTGATCTTGGTTTTGCTAATCTATCATTTGCATTTGCACACATATATTGTTTACACACACTCATGGATTGCTTGACACCTCCCATATTTGATGTTTTCAATATTGACATGTAGAAATTTAGGATGTCCATATACCTAAAAACTCTAGGCTTGCATGTTTTCCTTGCCGCTACCAAGAAATCCTATCTTGAAAATAGCAAGCATATAGAGGCCAATGCACAAGCCCTTGAGGCACTTAGAAGCACGCTTAATAAAAAATATCTTATGATTTTTCTAACTGTGATTCCGCCTTTACAGTGTGGAACACGTTGACCTCCTCTAAGCTTCAATTGCAAATCCAAACGGAGGATGAATCTAGTGAGGATGAATCCGAACAACGATGCTACATGGTCCAAGGGAATGACTCCCTTGAGGTATTTTCAGACACTCAACTAGATAGTGCTAACTCTTCATTTGATGATCTTGATAGTATGGATGCCGATGCATTAAATGAAGAGTTATCTATTGTTTGTGAGAACCTCCTTGAAAAATATAAAGTTTTAAAAAAGAAAACTTGTAAGTTAACAAAAGAAAATAAGGAGTTGTTTTCAAAACTTGAATTGGCTTTACAAGAGAAGGTTGAGATTTCAAATGAGTGTGACTCTTTGAAAACCCAACTTGAACTTGTTTTAAATGAAAACAAGATTTTGAAAAATAAAAATGATTGCAATGAAGTTTTGAAGAAAAATGAGTCTTTAACTTCAAAACTTGCTTTTGCTTTAAAAGAAATGATTCTTTGAAAACCAAGATTATTTCTATTTCAAAAGAACTAGATTCATTTTCTAAAGAAAATAAATGTTTGAAAAATAAAATTGATTCACATGTTTGCCATGCTAGTGCAGCTTCACCTAGCTTACCTATTGCATACACCTCTTCTTCTAGGATTAATAATGATATATGTTTATTAAAGAAGAGTGTGGATTGTTTGGGCTCCATTTTGAGCCATTGTGCCATGAACCACTCACATTTGGAATCTATGTTTCGAAAGAAACAAGTTCCATCTTTGCATGCATACCATCCACGACATACACATGCTTCGCACGTTCATGTACACAACACTATGTATGCTCATGTGTACACTTGTACACATTGTGGACGTAAGGGCCACCTTGCTAAATTTTGTTATGATCGTATACATGATTCAAATTTAGCAACTAAATTTGTTTGGGTTAGGAAAGAAATTAACCCCCATGGACCCAAAAGAGTATGGGTACCAAAAATCACCCATATTGTATTTGATGTAGGTGTGAGCTCTCGCATGACGTGAGAGTGATGGTGCCTTGAGGTGGATGCGTTCCGAGCTAAAAGAGGACTATTTGGATGCATCACTTTCAAGGGGAGTTTGGTGGGAGGACCACCTTATTTGGAGACATAGAGAGTTGCCCTCTTGGTTTTGGTAACGATCTCTTACTCCTCATTTATGTTTGCATGCTTTTAGATCATTCATTTATAGCATGTATTATTTTAATGTTCATTATGCCATATGCCATGTTTATTAGTCCTATGACATGTATGATTAGTATTTGAGACACCCATGTTTATATGGATTTATATTTAGTGTCCTCACTTTAGTTTTACTAGCATGTATGTCCTAGCTCTAACACGTGTTCATTTACCATAATGATCATATGAGTTTTTGTTTGATTTCTATGCTTCATGTTTTGATTACATGTTTAGATGTTAGTTTTCATTAAAACTTGGATATATACTTGTACAACTAGTGAGCCACAAATAGACTTTTATATGTTTATGCTTAAACACTCATTTGTGTTCATTAGATGTATTAGTATAGTCTAGTTTTGATGATTCATACATTTTGACTTGTATTCCCATTTTGTACATGTTTTCATGTTAATGTTTAACTTCATGTATATGTCTATTTTGTCCAAACTATTAGCTATACATATACATCCCTTGAGCCACTTGCCTTTATGCATATACTTTTGTGGACTCGTTTATATTTGGATATATATGTATACGGTAGTTTGTACATGACATACATATACCTTGAAGGAATTCTAATTTTGATGATTTTCATGTTTTTAAGGAATTTTGTATTTGAACTTGATTGCCTATTTTCATGACTTGTCTTTCACAAAACTTGTACACTCATATTACTTGATGTTTTCTCATGATTTTGTTTTCATGAGTATTAGATGTGCTACATAGATTTTGAGTGACATTGGTTTAGTGATTTTCAAGATTTATGGAATATATTCTTGTTTTATTCCTTGCTTGAAGGATTTCGTACTAGTTTACAATTTTTTCATTAAATTAGTTTGTATTCTTCATTTGGTAGAGTTTTTCAAACATACTATATTTTCAAACTTATTTTTGAAAACCCCTACCCATTAAAGGGTGGTTGGTTGGGCGACCATGCCTTGTATGCTTATTATTGAAAATCCTTTTAAACATGTGCATGAAATGGGTGGTAGGAAGTATGAGCTATACACTGGATCTTATTATGTTTTCAATTGGTATCATTGGATCCTTTCAATTGGTATCACTATTGACATTCTTTTTGTATGCTCATATATATGCTTTATTTGTGCTTACTATCTCTCTATATCTTTGAGCACAAATTTTGTTTATGTTAAGCTTGATTTCTTAAATGACTATTATATTTCAATTGATTATGTTTCAATTGATATTTTATACAAGCTTATGCATCATTTTGTTTGATATTCCATAAAGGGGGAGAAAATTCATATTTCACTTTTCAATTGGTTTTGTTATTTTACTCCCACACTTTATGTTGAAAATGATTGAAAAATGATATTGATTTTTTTTTGTATCATATGCTCCTAATGAAAAATTACTTTCAATTGGTACAAATCTTTACAATTGATATCTAGATTACCTATATGTTTACAATTGGTATCAATTAATATCAAAATTTTTGGTGGAATTCTTCAACATGTTTTATTTACTTACAATTGGTAAAATATAGACATGTTTATTTAAATTAAAATCATTTGCTTTATGTACTTTCAATTGGTATGTTTTATTGATATCATGATGCACTAAATTGATATATTTTTTCTTACAATTGGTATCATAAAGTTTTGTTTTGATTTCACCCCTTATTGATATTCTTTTTGTTTTAGACAAAAAGGGGGAGAACATTATTTTATTATTTTCTTTGACCCCTTTGTTGATGATTGACAAAAAGGGGAGAAGTATTTGAGTTTATATGCATGTATTTAAGTTTATATGCATGTTTATTGTTTATTTGTAAGTTTATATCAAAGTTTTGTTTCATATTGGTATCAAGAGAATTTGTTTTATATTTTTATGTTTTGTTGTTATTGGTATCAAGATAACATATTTATGTTTTGGTTTATTGGTATCAAGAACTTTGGTTAAAATTTTTATTGTTGGTATCAAGAAGTTTTTATTAATTATCTTTCAATTGGTATCAAGAATTTTTTATTGATTGGTATCAAGAGCTTTTATTGCTTTTATTGATAAAGTTTTCAATTGAAATTTTTTATTAGTATCAAGAGCAATTATTTAAGAACATGTTTATTTCAAAAAGAAAAAGTAATTTATTTTAAAATTTGGTATCAAGAGCATATTCATTTCATTGTTTTATGCATGTCTATGCATATTCATATTTAGTATTCATTGCATATATTTATTGTTTATTGCTATGCATGAGTTAAGGGGGAGCTTCCTTGAAGCTTAACTTTAATCCATGCATGTATAACTCCATGAGTTTTGTCATCATCAAAAAGAGGGAGATTGTTGGCCCAGAGGCCTTCCACTCTAGTTTTGATGATGATTAACTCATGTAGTTATAGTTTACTAATAATCTTGTGATGTTTAGTTTCAGATACTTAACCAAGATATTAGTAGGGATTAGCTTCAACAAAGGTGTTTTGGAGCTTTCACATGGTGATTCAAGAGCCCGAGCGTCAAAATTCATATCTAGCACTCGTTGGAGTCAAGCTCGGTGAATCACGTTTGGATCGAGTCGACTTGGAGACGGCGCTCTATAAGAAGACTTCAGTACATTGTTTAGTTTATAGTTTAGATCCATTGTTAAAGATTAGATAGTGTGATATGCTCAAGTTCACAACACACACACACACACACACACTTGTTTCTAGTTTCATGTTTATTGATTTTTGGTTTTTGGTTTAACCGATCTTGGTTTTCATGAATAGATTGAATCAAAACAAGTTTACATGGTTTAATGTATATTAGAATTGTTCTATATACATGTATGCTTCATATACTTAGACAAACTTATTTTGATATGCCTATTCATGTATTTGGGTTTTGTGTTTTAACAAAACTTATTTTTGGATTTATTGTCAAAAACATTGATATATATTTTTATATGTATATTGGATTATATCCATATACAACATGCTTCAAGTTGTTTAAATATCATGTTTTTGTATTTGGATGAGTTTTGGACAAAACGGATTTCCATTTGAAAAATCCAAGTTTTGAAAAATACGGTTCTTGGTTTTCGGCAAAATTTCTAAGTTACAAAAATAGTTCAAAATATTTGTAACATGGTTTGATTTTACTCAAACATGTTTGTATATCAAAGTATTATACTGAAACTATTTTTGTGGATTTTTAGATATTTTATGGGATTTATTTGTTAATTAAAAACTCAAATTTTAAATCCTATAAATTGCCCTGCCAGGCTCTGGCGGTCGACCGGACCCAGAGTCGGTCGATCGACATGCACAAGGACGTGCACGCAGGCCAGCCTAGTTGGCCGGTCGACCGAGCGGTCGACCGACTGAAGACAACCCACTCACGGGTTGTCCCGGTCGACCAGGCGGTCGACCGGCCAGAGAGCCGTTGCTCTCTGGTTCTGGGCGCGGAACAGTTGATTTTTTGACCACCGGCCGGTCGACCGGAAGGTCATTTTTGACCTTTCTGCCTGCCAACGGGCAGATTCCCTTGGGGCCTATATAAACCCCATTGTTTGGCCAGTTTTTTACAAGATTTTTAGAGAGAAAATTTTCATACTCCTTAAGTGTTTTCAGCAAAAAATTTTGTGTTCAAAATTCTTATTCTCTATTTGTTTTTAAAGTGTTTGTTAAATTCAAAGAAAATAGTCTTTTGGAAATTTATTTTTTTGATCTAAAAATTCTATATCTATTTGGAGATTTTCCCAAGTGATTTTCTTTGTTCAAAACACTTTATTTTCCACACTTGAGCTTATCTACTATCCTATCTATTAGGATCTTTGTTTTGTGGAAAAATTAGTTTGTGGTTGTGGAAACCACCAAGTTGTAAACTTCCCTCATTGTGATATCCCTCTAGTGAGAGGAGATTGATTTGGTATCCCTCTATTGTGAGGTGATTGTGAAAGTTGTGGTTAGCTCCCTCTAGTGAGAGGTGGAGATTGTGTTTTGCTCCCTCTAGTGAGAGGTGGAGTTTGTATTGGAATCCCTCAAGTGTGAGGTGATTGATTTGTATTGGCTAAAGTGCCTACCCCTCTTGAGTGAGGTGGTGATTGTGTTGGTTGTGCATTGCCTCTGTGAGAGGCTGTATTGGTTGGAGAGAGGAGTTGTGTACTCCCTTGTTGTATTGCCCCAAATTCTCAGTGGAGGTTCCCTATGTGGGAGTCCTGTGTGGACAAAGTTAGTGGAAATCCTTCTGTGTGAAGGCGGGGACGTAGAGCTGTGTGCTCGAACCTCGAAACAAATCCGTGTGTTAGCGATTGATCTATTGACTCTTACTCTCTCTCTTTTACTTTGAGCATTGCATCATATTGCCATATCATATATATGCTTGTATTGTTTGTGTGTGCCTCACTTGTGCTTAACCACGAGAGCTTCATATAGCGCCTCAACTCTTATTCAGAGGAATCAAGAGGAGTTAGTCCAGAGCCCTTCACCGGGAATTCGGCTACACTCGTTGGTTACATTAAGTGTGTTGCAAATTAGTTTTAATTTTCGCATTTTGTCCATTAGATTAGCCGTACACCTATTCACCCCCTCTAGGTGTACTTACACAACTATCTGACGTCCATATCTCTGGCGCTAAAGATTCTCATTCAAACCCCGCATCACCATGGAGGATGCAGGTAGCCGAACCTAAATCCCAGCTCAATAATGAGCAACTCCTCCAAATGCTTTTCACCCTACGAATGCAGATGGAGGACCAGCAAACAGAGATAATCTGACTTCACGAGTCGACTGATCGTGAAAAGATGCAGAGATCTGTGTCCGGACATGCCTACTCAAACAGGTCGGGTCACTGTGGAAGTCGCAATCTTCCCCTATTGCGGAAGAAAATGTGTGGATTCCCTAGTTACCAATGTGCACTTAGGAATCCGCGCCCTCCAGCTGAAGCTCAAGGCACAACCGATCAGAGACCTACAATGTGTTGGCCTATAGGTTACAATCCCCGATTTGGTGTTTTGATGATAACAAAGCACATGAAGTACTAATCAAGTTCAAGAGTGTATTTTAGGGTTCAAAAAGATCTAATAGGGTTCAAGAAAATCTAACAGGTTTTTTTCTCTAAAGGAAGGTGTTGATAGCTCAAGGGTACTCAAGAACGGGATCATAGCTCAAAGCACTCAGTGTCGCTCAAATGTCACTATCAGAGAAGCCCGCTTGAGGATTCTTGTAGTTAATTAGAACCATGTAAGAAACTAGTTTGTTAAAGAGTAGAATATAGATTTGAGGCTCAAAGATATACACACACAAAAGTGCACGTTTTCAAAAGTATGGTTTTAACATGTTTGGTTTTGATACTTGTTTCACATTTTCTTAGAAATTTCTATCTCAGTTTAGAAATTATATTTCATGGCTATACATGGCTTCTCTATTCCAAAATTCAAACAAAAATTATTTAAAAATTTTCTTTATCTTCAAAAAAAAACCTTGACCAGTTTTTGGCCTAGGTCGATCGACCGGGCGGTCGATCGTGCCTATTACAGGCCAGAACGGTCGATCGCACAGTCGACCGAACCTTTGGCAATTGGAGTGTGCATGTTGTGCACATTTCCGGTCGACCGACCGCTTGACCGATCCTTTATTGCGGTCGACCTACTGTAACTAGTTTGGTCTCGGTTAAACATGGCCGACCGAAAGCCAACGGTTAAATTTTTTTGAACTGTCGGTCGACCGGACGGTCGATTTACAGACTGCCAGATTGGTAGTAACAACCAGTTCTTTTAAATTTATTTTTAAACATGTTTCTTTTAAAACACAGAAAGTTGAATTCTAGGGTCAATTTCTTTCTTTTTAGACCTGGTAAAACTTTTCTAAAAGTGTTTTTCTTAAACCTATATAAAGGGTCATTAGGATTGAATATTTTATAAAGTATTTTTCTTAAAAAGCGGAAATTTAGTTTTTTGCTTTCATAGAGAAAAAGTTTTAAGTTTTCTTTTGAGCACTTATTTTCAAAGTTTTAATTGAGTTTTTTTGCTCTTAAAAATCTCTCCTTTCTGATTTTCACTCTCACTTACATCCTTGAGCTTCAAGTTTACATTTTACACTATAGGGTTTTTGTAAGAGAGTTACAAAGAGAGAGTTTGTGATCTCTTGATCGCCAAGAGCTTGTTATCTCAATTGGTTTTGTACTGCCTCTGATGCAGAGGATTGAGTTGGGGAGTTGTGTACTCCGATTGGTTGTAATTTCTTGTTCTAAGGTCCCTTTGTGGAGGATTTAATAGTCGATAGTGAAATCCTTCACGATGGTAAAGGCGGGGACGTAGAGCGGTGGCTCAAACCTCATAACAAATTTTTTTCTTTGTGATTGCTTTATTGTGCCTATTTACTTATTTATCATTCATTTATTCTTTTCGATCAATACTCATAACAACAAGATAGTAATTGAGCACCTCAACTCTTATCTAGAGGAATCACAAGGAGAAGTTCAGAGCCCTTCATAGGGAATCTGGTTTCAAGTCTTATTTTGAGTGATCGTTGCATTATTTCATTTTGAATTGTCTAGAATTTTTATTTGATTAGCTTTTCACCGATTCACCCCCCTCTAGGTGTAATTTCAATTGGTTTCAAAGCTTGGTGCTCTTGATTTGGGTCTAACAACCGAGAGTTAAAGATTCATATTTTTGCTAATCACAATATTTGCATGCACACATTGATTTCATGACACCTCCCTTGTTTGACATTTTTAACATTGAAACTTGGAAAGTTAAGATGTCCATGTTCCTAAAAGCCCTAGGGATTCATGTTTATTTTGCCACCATTAAAGATTCATATTTTATTAATGGCAAAATTCTTTAGGCTAATGCAAATGCCATTTATTCTTTAAAGAATACCCTAAATGTTGAATATTTATTTAGGGTTGCTAACTTTGACACGGCTTTTGTAGTATGGAATACCCTTATCTTCCTTGGTAAACAAAAGCAATACTACATAGAGAGTGATTCGGATGTAGGAAGTGATGCTTTCAACATGTGCTACATGATCCAAGGATGACCCCCTTGAGGTAAATTCTGATTTCGATCTAGAAGAAGATATTGACATGCCTTATGATGAGCTTCCATCTTTTTGTCAAAAACTTCTTAAAAATATGATTTATTAAAAATTGAAAATGATAAGTTGCAGAAGGAAAACACTTCTTTGTTAAAAGAAAATGATTCCTTTAAAAATAAATTTGAATGCGTTTCAAAAGAAAATGAACTTTTGAAAAAGGAGAATATTTTTTTGTCTTCAAAATTAAATGACATTTGTGAAAGAAACAATTCATTGGAAATAAAAATTATTTTGGTCGAAAAAGAAAAAGAGATTGTTTTGGAAGTAAATAACTCTTTGAAAAAGAAAATTGTTTTAAAAGAAAAAGAAAACATTTCTAAAAAGAAAAAGATTGTTGATTCTCATGCTCATGTCTTTTTTCTAAAATTAATAATGATATTTATATTGTGAAGAAGAAAATTGATTGTTTGGTCTCCACTTTGAGCCAATGTGCATTTAACTATAATAGGTTGGAATCCATGTTTCGCAAGAAACAATTTCACATACTCATGCACATACCCTATGGCATACACGTGCACACCATGCTCATCCCACTCACATGTATGATAGAGTGTACAAATGTACACATTGTGACCGCAAAGACCATCTTGCAAAATTTTGTTTTGATAGGATAAATCATTTAAATTTTTCTAATAAAAATATTTGGGTTCCAATTAATACAAACCCCAATGGACCTAAGAAGATATGGGTACCAAAATTCCTACCACTTGTGTTTAATGTAGGTGTGGGCTCTCACAAAATGTTAGAGAGTTGGAGCCTTGATGGTGAATGCATATGGGCTTGATGGACATACCTAATTAATGCATCACTATCAAGGATGTTTGATGGGAGGACCACCATGATTGGAGACTTAGAGAATAGTTCATATGGTTTGGTGAAGACATGGAGAAAGTAACATTGAAGGACTCACCTATCCAAAAAGATAAGCCAAAGCTTGATAAACAAGGTGAATCTCACGAGGTTGAAGTGGCACCAACACTACCATTTTCAAAAGATTGGAGATTCACTACAAGTCATCCCAAAGAACTCATCATAGGTGATGTATCAAAAAGAGTAACTACTCGCTCCAAACACCATGATTTCTGTGGCCGTTTTGCTTTTATTTCTCATATTAAGCCAAAGAACATCCTCGAAGCCGACGGCGACTCATATTGGTTGCTTGCAATACAAGAAGAGCTCAATTAATTTGAGCGCAATCAAGTTTGGCACCTTGCTCCTAGACGCCATGATAGACTAAGAATTGGTACTAAGTAGATTTTTAGGAACAAGTTCGATTAGTCGGGTAATGTTGTTAGGAATAAAGCTAGATTAGTGGCCCAAGGTTACACTCAAATCGAAGGTATCGATTTTGAGAAAACTTTTGCAGCCGTAGCATGGCTTGAAGCATACGGATTATACTTGCTTTTGCTTCTTATAAAGGTTTCAAACCTTTTCAAATGGATGTCAAAAGCACATTTTTAAATGGTTTTATTGAAAAGAAAGTGTATGTTGAACAACCCCCCAGGTTTGTTGATCCTACACATCCGGATTTTTTTTTCCAAATTAAACAAAGCTTTATATGGTTTAAAACAAGCTCCTAAAACTTAGTATGAAAGACTTTCAACATTTCTTATTTCAAATGGTTTTGTAAAAGGTAAAGTAGATACCACTTTGTTTATAAAACATGTAGATAGTGATATTCTTATTGTTCAAATTTATGTTGATGAAATTATATTTGTATCTACTAATGAAAAGCTTTGTAAAGATTTTGAATCATGCATGAAGAATGAGTTTGAAATGTCTATGATGAGCGAGCTAAACTACTTCCTTAGACTCCAAATCAAATAAAGGAGTGATGAAATTTTTATAAATCAAGCCAAGTACACAAGAGAACTCATGAAGAAATTTGGACTTGAAGGGGGAAAGACGAGCAAAACTCCCATGGCTACCACAACAAAACTTAATAAGGATGAACAAGGTATAAATGTAGACATTAAACTTTATAGAAGCATGATTGGTAGTTTTATTTATTTAACGGCTAGTAGGCCGAATATCATATTTTGTGCTAGATTTCAATTTTGTCCTAAAGAGTTCCACTTGATTGTGGTAAAACGCATTATTAGATATCTTAAGGGCACTATTAGAATGGGCTTGTAGTATCCAAAGACCGGACATTTTTTCATGACGAGTTTTTTAGATGCTTACTATGCCGGTTGCAGAGTGGATAGGAAGAATATAAGTGAAACTTGTCAGTTTCTAAGAAATTGTCTTATTTCATGATCTTCCAAGAAACAAAATTCTGTATCCCTCTCAACCGCCGAGGAGTATGTTGCGGCCGGAGCTTGTTGTGCACAAGTCTTTTGGATGAAACATACTCTCCTTAACTATGATTTGTATTGTGATTATATTAAGATATTTTGTGATAATACTAGTACTATTCATATGACTAAAAATGCAAATTAACATAGTAAGACAAAGCACATAGAAATTCGATATCACATTCTTAGAGATCACTATGAGAAAGGTGATATTGAAATTGATTATGTTTCAACTGATTTTCAACTAGCAGATATTTTTACTAAGCCACTTGATTTTAACAGATTCTCTTTCATTTGTGGAGAACTAAATATTTATATTGTTGATTCATGAATTTTCCTTCTGATAAAATCTACATATGCTTTAATTTTTGGTTGTTTTTGCTTACCCTTTTTGATGCATGACAAAAAGGGGAAAAAATATTTATGAGTATTTATTGGAATTTGTTTGATCATGCTCTTACACAATGACTTTATCATATAACTTGTTGATATCTTGTACTTGATAGCTAGCATAACTTGAGGAGGAGTTTTTACAAAGCTCTTTTCCTAGATTTTTTTAAAATAGCTCATATGTTTTGTCATCATCAAAAAGGGGGAGATTGTTGGCCCAAAGGTTGCAATGCCCGGTTTTGTGTTTTGATGATAACAAAGCATACAAAGTACTAATCAAGTTCAAGAGTGTATTTCAGGGTTCAAAAAGATCTAACAGGATTTAAGAAGATCTAATAGATTTTTTCCTCTAAAGAAAAGTGTTGATGGCTCAAGGGTACTAAAGAACGGGATCATAGCTCAAAGCACTCAGCGTCGCTCAAATGTCACTATCAGAGAAGCCCACTTGGAGATTCTTATAGTCGATTAGAACCTTTTTAAGAAACTAGTTTGTTAAAGAGTAGAATATATATTTGAGGCTCAAAGATACACACACACAAAAGTGCACGTTTTCAAAAGTATTGTTTTGACATGTTTGGTTTTGATACTTGTTCCACATTTTCTTAGAAATTTCTATCTCAGTTTAAAACTTGTATCTCATGGCTATACATGTCTTCTCTCTTCCAAATTCAAACAAAAATTATTTGAAAATTTTCTTTATCTTCAAAAAAAAAAAATCTTGACCGAGTTTTTGGCCATGGTCATTCGACCAGGCGGTCGACTGTGCCTATTACACGCCAGAACAACCAACAGCACGGTCCACCGAACCTTTGGCAATTAGGGTGCATGTTGTGCACATTCCCGATCGACCGACCAGTCGACCGGTCCCTTATTGCGGTCGACTAGTTTTGTCTCGGTTAAACACGGCTAACAGGTTGATTGAGAGCCAACAATCAAATTTTTTTAAATGGCCGGTCGATCGGCAGACTGCCAGATTGGCAGTAACGACCAGTTCTTTTAAATCTATTTTTAAACATGTTTCTTTTAAAATGTGAAAAGTTGAATTTTTAGGGTCAATTTCTTCCTTCTTTGACCTGGTAAAACTATTCTAAAAGTGTTTTTCTTAAACCTATATAAAGGATCATTGGGATTGAATATTTTATAGCAACAAATTTTATTGAAAATCTAGTTTTTGCTTTCAAAGAGAAAAAGTTTCAAGTTTTCTTTTGTGCTCTTATTTTTAAAGTTTTAATTGAGTTTTTCTGCTCTTCTCTTTTCAAATTTTCACTCTCACTTACATCCTTGAGCTTCAAGTTTACATTTTACTCTATAGGGTTTTTGTAAGAGAGTTGCAAAGAGAGTGTTTTTGATCGCCTAGAGCTTGTTATTTCAATTTGCTTTGTGCTACCTCTGGCATAGAGGATTGAGTTGGGGAGTTGTGGACTCTGAGTGGTTGTAATTTCTTATTGTAAGGTCCCTTTGTGGAGAATCCAATAGTGGATAGTGAAATCCTTCATGGTGGTGAAGGCGGGGACGTAGAGCGGTGGCTCAGACCTCAGAACAATTTTTTTTTTTTTGTTTACGATTGCTTTATTGTCTCTATTTATTTGTTTATCATTCATTTGTTTTTGTCGATCAATACTCATCTCAACAAGATAGCAATTGAGCACCTCAACTCTTATCTAGAGGAATCACGAGGAGAAGTTCAAAGCCCTTCACGAAGAATCTAGTTTCAAGTCTTATTTGAGTGATCGGTTGCATTATTTCATTTTAAATTGTCTAGAATTTTCACTTGACTAGCTATTCACCTATTCACCCCCCTCTATGTGTAATTTTACAATGATGTTGCGAATATTCAGGACTTAGGGTGCCCCTGAACCCCAAAGTTCCCTCGCATAAAGGAAATTGTGGATCTAGTCCAGAAGCAACTCAATCAAATGAGCCAATAGTTTCCGAAAGGGATGGAGTACAGCGTCCTGAGGCCCTCCGACTCACCACTGTCAGGGGAAATCACCATACTCAACTTTCAAAATAAGTTAGTGATGTTAACATTCGACTACTATTCGGGAACATCTGATCCCCTCCTACATCTTCATTAGTACTAGGACAAAATGGAGGTCTACGTTCACAACGACCTTCACCTCTATCGAGCATCCCCGTCCAGCCTCAAGGGAGCCACCTACCACTGATTTTATTAGCTCCCGAAGAATTTGCTTTTGAGCTTCCATGATGTGATCGATGTATTTTACAACCAGTTTGTATCTCGAAGAGAATTCCCGAGGAATAGCAACTGTCTCCTCACGGTCAAGATGAAATTCGAGGAAAGCCTGAAAAACTATGTCAACTACTTCTACAACCAGATGGCCTTAGTATACAATTGTAACGAGGATGTAACCATTGCCACCCTCATCAGCTTGGCTACAGGTCACCAACCCCATAAATATCTATTGAAGAATGACATCACCAAGATGCGGAATATCCTTATCCAAGCGCAGAAGTACATACAGATTAAAGAGACGACCCAGGCTGCCTTCGGTTGTCCCCTGAGACAGGGTCCCGAGGTTGAAAAGCCCAAGCCATAGTCCCCTCGCCCTGAGAAAGAGCCCAAGCTATAATTCCTCCGCTATACATAAGCCTGCCAGCCACGCTATCGAACCTAGCAAAGGGAGTGAAGAAGAGTCCGACCTCATTCCGTTCAAGGTACCCATCGATCATATTTTCAACATAATCAATGGCCAGCCTCGGGTCAGGCGCCTAACCAGATCACTCTCACCGAACCAGAGGAAACTTGGGTCCAATGACACTGTGCCTTCCATGAAAGGAGGGGCCACCTCACAATGTATTTTCGAACCCTCTGATGACACCTGCAGGACTTAATCAATGAAGGATACCTCCGAGAGTTCATATTCAACCCAGGACAAACTTTAAAGATTATAGTGCAGAGGTAGCAAGAGACCACAGACAAACGCACAAGAAGCACCCTCGTCTAATATAAGAAGCTAAAAGTTGTCTGCAGAAACTCTCTGGTAGAAGGCACCGTCACCAAGGAGAGATCCCTCAACGTTAATGAAGCCCGGAGATACAAGTACCCAGCAGTGATGACTCACCTACCCACATCTCCTGGAAGGCAGTCTTTTTCTCGAAAGAAGACTCCCATTTCATGCACTTCCTGCATAATGATGCTTTGGTCATGCCCGCACATATTGATTGCTGCAAAGTGTCAAAAATCTTGGTTGACAAGGGGAGTTATGTCAATATCCTTTATGACCATGCTTTAGATCAAATGAAGGATACTCTCGAGCTAACCCAAAAGTTGATCATCCCCCAGACCCATTCACTCCTCTACGAATTCGATGGGAGCAAGGCCCGTGTCCCCAACATGGTCAAGTTCTCGGTCCATGCGGATCCATTCAATGTTGTCACAAAGTTTTGTATCCTTGATGTCCACTCACCATACAGTGTCATCTTCAGGAGACCTTATTGCTAAAATGAAAGAACAATCAAAGAGTTTAAGAAATTACCGTCTAGCTTGTGGCTAACGGGTCGTGTCCACGAGGAGGAATGCGATGAAAGCTTTTCGGTGTTTCGTTTAATGACAAAGAATTGTGCTCGTTTTTTAATTGAAAAGAGAATGGAAAGAAGGAGATGATTAAAAGAGAAATTGCAACTTTAGAGAAGGCTTTGGAGAAGGTGATTTAAAAAGCTCGAAAATTGTTTTGTTGATTATAATAAGGAAGAAAATCTGGGCTCACTATCTCACTACTCAACTGTTCATTCTTCTATTGAAATCCTAAATGCCTCAACTTGATCATAAGCAAAACTTAAGCTTGACTTTAGAAAGTTTGAAGTAAAGCACATAAGATGGTTGGAAGAGTTCACTTTTTTCTTTAAGAAATCGTTTTGAATCGAATGTTAAATCATCAAGCGCGAAGAAGCAAGTATGAAATAAAAACAGTTCAAGAGACGTTCTTAAAAGAAGTACGAGTTTAAAAATCCAAACCCATCCTCATGTGCCTTCAAGAACACTTTCAAGAAGAAAGGCTTTAAGTAAGGCATGCAAATGATTCATTGGGTCTTTTTCTTTAAAAACAGAAGAGAAGAAGAATTGAAGAGAGGTACAAAAGTGAGCCCAGAAAACTGATCTAGCTACTCATGGAAAACAAAGAAGAAAGCAAGTAAATAATGCATGACATACCATAATAAGAGTGGAAGAAAATGTGGCTCGATTCTTGTATTGATGTCACTTCAATCTTCCAGTACAAGCACTCAATTCCTCTCTCTCACAAGTATTTGTACTGGACTACAAATTGAAAAATAAAAATACAACTTTTGTACTATCTAACAAAGAGCCTAAATCCTTAGAAAATAAACAAAAATTCTAATCCTAGTCTTCGCTCCCTTTTGCTTTGCTGAAACTAGTATTTATAGGGAAAAACCAAAAGGGGGGAATCCGGGAAGATTGGGGGAGCAAACGCTCCCCCAACTGACACTAGATAGCCGCGAAAACGCGGCTAGGCCCGCATTTTCGCGGCCCTGGTGTGGCCATGTGGCCACACCCAATTGGTGGTTTCCCCTGGTTTGGTGATTCTCCTGTATCTGCTTCTGGTTCTCTCGTTTCTGCTCCAGGATTTGACGAAACAGCCTTTAATTATTGGCTTCAACCGCTTGATTCAGGGAGGATTCTTCTCAACCGGTTTTCAACCTCTTGATATGCCAAGATTTAGCCCTGATTTCTTGATTTCGAATTTCTTCTGAATTAAATCAAAATTTGGTGGGCTCTTGGGCTTGTTTCTCTTTTATTTCTCTTAGCAATTTGGGCCTACATCTAACAAGAAAAAGAAAACTTATTAATAGGATTTATTAGCTAAAAAGTATGGTAAGGTGACAATGTATATGCAATATATATGACTAATCACACCCCCACACTTATCTTTTGCTCGCCCTCGAGCAAAACATCGGACTAATTCTAATCAATTATTAGACCACTTTCGCAGGTCACTCGATTGCACTGAGCATGTGCAACAAGCCTTTAAACATCTAGGTTACTCCTAGAGGACGAGTTTTGTCTCGTGAGGGTTTTCAGTGGATTGCACCCACAAAATCCATAAAGAAAGAGAAAAAGTTAGTATTTTCGAAAAGCATTTTTAAAGGAGAAAATATTTGAAGTATATTTGTGAGAGTTTAAGTAATCTATAAGTTATAGGAATATCAAATTTTTCATTCCTAAACTTAGTCTCTATTCAACAACATGTCATCAATCAAAGTAAGGAGTCAAATTGTTTTTCTCATGTAGTCTATTAATTTACCCTGAGTCGTATGCACCATCATGACTGTGAAGTTGACTAAGGGTTCTTTAACATTAACTTCTATTCCTTATTTATATTTATTTTTGATGGTATTTATTCCTCAATTCCATTAGGCTTTCTAATCTGCCCATGTAATGAGCCTTTAGTCAGTGACACCCAAACCGGACAGTTTTAGGGCACCAGGTGAGAAAACACCTCTAAGGACTTAAACACTCGAGCAGACAAGGCCATGAAACTAAGGTTTTTATTTATAAGATGTACCCCTTTTAGGCGTGAATACTTATGCTTCATGAGGCACAAATACCCAGCTTAATCAGAGGATTTATATATATATATTTTTTCTCAAACTTATCTAATTATCTTTTGCATAAATACCAAGGCTTGCTTAGGCCAAAGCACCTAGCTAATCAATAATTAGACTTGTTTATATTTTTTTTTCATAATATTTTTTTTATAAGGCATAAGAGTCTCTGTTTTTAAACCCTAAGTGTGTAAGTGTATTTAGTGTGCATATTTCATCAAGGTAAATATCAAGACTAAATTACTTTCACAAATTTTCTTCCTAACCCTAAACACCAAACAAGTTATCTGACTTTGACCAAATATAAGAAATCCTAATTATGATTTTCCTATTCCTTAAAATTGACTTAATTTCTTACAAAAAATATATCAAAATATTGTTCTAACCTTTCAAAAAGTTTTATATATATATATATTTTTCTTTTTTTTCTTTTTTATATATCAGTCAGTCATGTTAGAACCCTCCCCCACACTTATCTCATGCATTGTCCCCAATGTATGAAAGAAATGTATACATGCATGAAATGAAATGTAAAAGAGGTGCATATATTATACAGAAATATGTAC
This sequence comes from Agave tequilana, assembly GCA_038442645.1. Classification (NCBI taxonomy): domain Eukaryota; kingdom Viridiplantae; phylum Streptophyta; class Magnoliopsida; order Asparagales; family Asparagaceae; genus Agave; species Agave tequilana. Next base: position 61,291 of record JAVJIF010007634.1, read on the forward strand.
AACATCAAGTTTCTCCCACACCTAGATCTTTTTCGGTCTTATCCCTCTAGCTCTCTTCCCGTCATTCCAATGGGTCCTCTTTATAGGGCATAGTGGGGAGGCCAATTTTTCTGTCATTTTAGCTCTCTTCCTCCCTAGTCTCAACTTCTTTAGGTTTTCCTTCCTCACATTTCTACATTCATTATTCAAAAATTGATCACCACCATACTTCTCAGTTGGAACTTCCTCACTATGAATGCCTAGGAATTCTAACTCAGTTCCATATATCTCCTCAAAGCTTAGGTCAACACTTTCCCTTAGAGATGTGTAATTATTCAAAAGATCCCTAGTTGGTTCATCCAAACACATGAGTTCTTCTTCAAAGAGGTTTTCAAAGAGTATGTCAATCGGAGGTTCTTGAATTATATCCTCATGCGATACATTATTGGTTGGCTCATCGAAAGTGAAGATATTCAAATCAAATTTTCCCTTTTTAAAGGGTACTCTAACATTAGAATCTCTGACATATGCCTTCTCATCAAGATAATCGCATTCATTCGTAAATAATTCATTAAGAAACAGCGACTCATCTTTTATATCTTCACTCTCTTCATCACAATTATTTTCAACAAAATTTACCTCAAATGTTTGATCTCTTATCTTACGAGGTTGTTTTTTTAGGTTGAAGACATTGATTTCTCTAGTCATGTCCCCAAAAGTTAACCTCATGGACCCATTCCTACAATTGATGATGGCATTGGCAGTAGCAAGGAATGGTCGCCCTAGGATAACAAGAGTTTGAGCCCTATGATTGGAGGTGGACACAGGTTGTGTCTCTAGAACTATGAAATCGACAGGGTAAATAAACTCCCCGACCCGGATAAGAACATCATTGATCTCTCCTTTTGGGACTTTTACTAAACGGTCAGCCAGTTGGATAGTGACTCGGGTTGGACTAAGATCGCCCAACCCGAGTTGTTGATAAACTGAGAATGGAAGCAAGTTGATACTTGCCCCCAAGTCAAGAAGTGCACGACTAATCTCGGCTTGTCCTATTGTGCAGGCAATGGTTGGACTACCTGGATCCTTGTACTTAACAGGGATCAGACCCGATAGTAGCTCACTAATGTTAGTGGTTAAGAAGACCTTTTAGGTACATTAGTCTTTCTCTTCTTGGTGCACATGTCCTTAAGAAACTTAGCATAAGATGGGACTTGTTGGATGGCATCAAGAAGTGGCACATTGATCTTCACTTGATTAAAGATCTCAATTATCTTATCCATGTGTGGATTTTGCTTGTTTTTCAGCCTATTAGGAAATGGTGCTATAGGCTGGTGCACATAACTGATTGACTTATCTTTTTCAGATTTATCAAGTTTAGGAGGAGTGGGATTAGATGAGGTGGATGCTGAAGTGTGATTGTGTTGACTAGGATTAGGTAGTATTGACACTTGGTTATCAACTTTCTTTCCCGACCTCAATGTATGAATAGCATTACATTGATTCTGTGATGGAACCTCAACCAAATGAGCTTGATGTGAATTCCTAGGATTGGTTATTGGCTGACTAGGCAAGGTATCCTTCTGTCTCTCATTCTGTGGAGTGGCTAGTTGGCTCATTTGAACCTCTAACCTTTGTATAGTTTGCATGAGAGAATCTTAGTTTTTCATGTATATTTCTATGTTTCTCTCAAAGTCAGTAATTCTCCTTATAGTTGAGGATTCTGGAAGGAGGATTGTGGAGCTTGGTTGGGAAAGTTTTGTTGATAGTTAGGTGGATGGTTGGGAGAATTATTAATGAAATTGGAAAAGTTGGGTTGATGATTGGAAGAATTATTGGCATGATGGAAGTGGCTATCATGGTTTGACTGTGGGTGGTCATTATTTTGTTGGCTCCATGAGAAATTTTGGTGATTTCTCCAGCCAGGATTGTACGTTGGAGCGTAAGGATCATTGTTTGGCCTTGAAAAGGCCGCATTCATCGGTTTAGAAAAGTGTTGGTGAGCTTGAAATACAGGAGACTCCTCGAACACATGATCCATGGCCTGACAGTAAGTGCAGCCCGGAGTTGGAAATTGGTTTGGGCTGACTTGATTGACTGGACTTGGTTCCTTCGTTTCTAGAGCTTCCAGTCTTCTTGCTAGGTTAGCTAACTTAGCCTCATTAGCGATGGATGATTCGATAGAATGGAGACCTCCTTTTGAAGAGATGGAGTTTGGATTCCTAGAGGTCTCACTAGCAGGTTCCCATTGGATGGTCTTTTCAGCTAGGTTTTCATACAAATCCCATCCTTCATTTTCATCCTTCTGTAAGAATCCCCCTTGGCACATACTTTCTAAGAGGGTTTTGGTAGAATAGTCTAAACCGTCATAAAGAATTTGGCATTGTCGCCATTTCTCTATTCCATGATGTGGACATTGGACAAGGAGGTCTTTAAAGCGTTCAAAGTACCTCCAGAACGGTTCACTCGGTTCGTGCTTGAATTGCATGATTGTCTTCCTAATGAGAGCGATTTTATGAATTGGATAGAATTTCTTCAAGAAGACCTTGATGAAACCATCCCAAGATGTGATAGAACCGGCCGCTAAGCTGTAAAGCCATTTTTTTGCTAAGTCCTTAAGAGCGAAGGGGACAAATCTCAACCTAATAGCATCGTCTACAAGGTGTGAGATTTTCATCATTAGACATACTTCCTCAAATTCTCTTATGAAGAAGTAAGCATCTTCGGACTCTAAACCATGAAACTTGGGGAGTGTATTGATGAACTGTGGCTTAAGCTCAAAGTTGTGTTCACCAACCGATGAAGTTAGATGCAGGACGGAAGTGATGTTCTAATGGGATAGAACCTATCCTGCAAAGATGTCGGTCGATCCATAACCGAATCTGGTCTTGTTTCGAACTTGGGTGGTGATGTGTTTCTAGTTAACCTAGATGAATTAGGGTCTCTTGACCACACTTGCATACACAAACACAATCACGAACAAGTTCACCAAGAGTCAAGAAGAGAAAACAACCAAGCCTAGTCTAAGGTAACCTTGACCTAGACAACTCCTAACTGGTTGATTGTCCACAAGATGTATAATGTAGACTCTGACCACAAGCTAATCAGCCAGGTCAGGGCAAAATTGGTGGGAGGTTATCCGTCAAAGACGTTCCTTAATTAAATAACCACCAATCTTCGGGCTTCCGGCCCTTAATCCCCTTCCTAGACACTGATTTGGCAGGAGTCAAATTCCAACACCTTCCCCCTTAGGATAATCTCCTAGTGAGTTCGAGATGTCCCTAAGGCCAACGTCTATCAAATTTTACTTAGGCTTAGGTTGTGCGTGCTTGGAGATAGTTTGTGGGCTAAGGAAGGGTAATGACTTCCCCACCTTATCTTGACTTGGGTTTTGCCCTTAGAATTTATTTGTGCAAAGTGTGCAAGATATAGAAAAGTAGCATTCAAAAGCAAATATCACCCAAGAATGTTTCCTAAACTATATGCTATGCATACATACCTTGTCTCCAGCTATCTTCAACAGTAATTGTAAAATAAACGTAATTAGAGAAATGCCTAGAATGCAAGTCTAAACGTTTTTTAAGCAATTAACAATCACTCAAATTACTGTTGGATTAAAACAGGGATTGTGAATAGAAGATATAGCAAGAGTATAACACACAAAAACTTAATTTTTGCAAGCAATATGTCCTGCAAAAAAGAGTTTTAGTAGTCCCACAAAAATTGCAACTTTTGCAATAGCAATTTCTTGAAATTCTGTTTCCTACTTTCGAGAGTAGGGGCACAGAATTTGCAAGTCTTCTCTTGCAAAACTTGAATGCTAGATCTGAATCTTGAAGTCCCTGAAACAACACACTAAACTTGTTAAAAAACAAATACACCGTTCCCTCCCCGGCAACGGCGCCAAAAATTGATTGCTAAAATGAAAGAACAATCAAAGAGTTTAAGAAATTACCGTGTAGCTTGTGGCTAACGGGTCGTGTCCACGAGGAGGAATGCGATGAAAGCTTTTCGGTGTTTCGTTTAATGACAAAGAATTGTGCTCGTTTTTTAATTGAAAAGAGAATGGAAAGAAGGAGATGATTAAAAGAGAAATTGCAACTTTAGAGAAAGCTTTGGGGAAGGTGATTTAAAAAGCTCGAAAATTGTTTTGTTGATTATAATAACGAAGAAAATCTGGGCTCACTATCTCACTACTCAACTGTTCATTCTTCTATTGAAATCCTAAATGCCTCAACTTGATCATAGGCAAAACTTAAGCTTGACTTTAGAAAGTTTGAAGTAAAGCACATAAGATGGTTGGAAGAGTTCACTCTTTTCTTTAAGAAATCGTTTTGAATCGGATGTTAAATCATCAAGCGCGAAGAAGCAAGTATGAAATAAAAACAGTTCAAGAGACGTTCTTAAAAGAAGTACGAGTTTAAAAATCCAAACCTATCCTCATGTGCCTTCAAGAACACTTTCAAGAAGAAAGGCTTTAAGTAAGGCATGCAAATGATTCATTGGGTCTTTTTCTTTAAAAACGGAAGAGAAGAAGAATTGAAGAGAGGTACAATAGTGAGCCCAGAAAACCGATCTAGCTACTCATGAAAAACAAAGAAGAAAGCAAGTAAATAATGCATGACATACCGTAATAAGAGTGAAAGAAAATGTGGCTCGATTCTTGTATTGATGTCACTTCAATCTTCAAGTACAAGCACTCAATTCCTCTCTCTCACAAGTATTTGTACTGGACTACAAATTGAAAAACAAAAATACAACTTTTGTACTATCTAACAAAGAGCCTAAATCCTTAGAAAATAAATAAAAATTTTAATCCTAGTCTTCGTTCCCTTTTGCTTTGCTGAAACTAGTATTTATAGGGAAAAACCAAAGGGGGGAATCCCGGGAAGATTGGGGGAGCAAACGCTCCCCCAACTGACACTAGATAGCCACGGAAACGAGGCTAGGGCCGCGTTTCCGCGGCCCTGATGTGGCCATGTGGCCACACCCAATTGGTGGTTTCCCCTGGTTTGGTGATTCTCCTATATCTGCTCTGGTTCTCTCGTTTCTGCTCCAGGATTTGACGAAACAGCCTTTGATTGTTGGCTTCAACCGCTTGATTCAGGGAGGATTCTTCTCAACCGGTTTTCAACCTCTTGATATGCCAAGATTTAGCCCTGATTCCTTGATTTCGAATTTCTTCTGAATTAAATCAGAATTTGGTGGGCTCTTGGGCTTGTTTCTCTTTCCTTTCTCTTAGCAATTTGGGCCTACATTTAACAAAGAAAAAGAAAACTTATTAATAGGATTTATTAGCTAAAAAGTATAGTAAGGTGACAATGTATATGCAATATATATGACTAATCAAGACCATAGATCTACATGATGAGAGCAGTTCCATCCATTCATCATCAACTGCTGAAGTACCCCATACCATCTAGAATGGCCAGCAATAGGGGTGACTAAGATATGGCTAGGATGGTCGCTGCGGTAGCTCAGAAGAGGTCATGCTGGGCACAAAGGACCTCCCGAGCTAGCCCTTAGAAGAATCCCTTATGGACAAGAAACAGAAGAGAATTACTTATCAATAGCAATCACAGTACGATGAAAGTCAAGATCACGACTTATCCAACGGGTCAGAAAGTCCCGATTGTAAGATCGAGAAGGAGCCCGAGGCATTCAGTGTATCACCCAGAACAGACACTCAAAATCAGCTCTGGCCTGCACCCACATGAGAAGACATTGAAAAACACCTAGAAGGGGGTGAATAGGTGTTATGCTAATCTAATGTCAAACGATGCAGAATTAAAAACTAATTGTAACACACTAAGTGTAACCAAAGAGTGTAGCCGAATTCCAAGTAAAGGGCTCTGGACTAACTCCTCTAGATTCCTCTAAATAAGAGTTGAGGTGCTATGTGAAGCTCTCTTGGTTCAACACTAGTGAGGTACACAACAATACCAAGCATATAAGATATGAGCAATATGATGCAATGCAAGATATAAAAGAGAGAGAGTTTAGAGATAGTGGATCAATCGCAAACAAAAAGATATATTTTGAGGTTCAAGCCATTGCTCTACGTCCCCGTATTCACACAGAAGGATTTCCACTAATGCGTCCACACAAGACTTTCCATACAGGGAACCTCCACTGAGAATTTGGATAATACAAACTTAGAGTGCATAACTCCTCTCTCAAACAACAACAACCTCTATACAAGAGGCAAGACACAACAACAATCACCTCTACAATTAGAGGGATGGGCACTAAGCCAAACAACAATCAGCTTACACTAGAGGGATAAGGCACTAAGCCAAAACTCCAACCTCAATCACCTCTACACTTAGAGGGATACCAACAAACACAATCACCTCTACACTTAGAGGGATACCAACAAACACAATCACCTCTACACTTAGAGGGATACCCAAAGCAAAGAAAGGTTACAACTCTTGGTGATCACAAAGACCACAAATCAATTTTCCTCACAAAACAAGATCCTATAGATAGGATAGATATGATAGCTCAAGTGTGAGAAAATAAAGATTTTGGAAAACAAATCACAAAGAAAAACTCTTGGGAAAAACTCTACATAGAAATCTAAATGAAGATCAAAACCAATTCCCAAAGACTCTCTTTTTCTTCGATTTTTTCAACCCTTTAAAACAAATAAAGATAAAACTTTTAGCCTAAAAACTCTTGAAAACTTGTTGCTAAAACACTTAAGAAGATGGGAAAATTTGCTCTTAAAATTCTTAATCAAAACAGCCCAACAGAATGGGTATTTATAACCCATTCCAAAAACTACCCGTTGGGCCAAATCAGCAGCTGAGTCTGCTGACGGTCGACCGCCCGGTCGACCGGCCACTGGTCGGATTTCTGACCGTTGTGCCACCGGTTGACCGTCCGGTCGACCGGCCATAGCCAACGGTTGACCGCCCGGTCGACCGGCCCCCACCCGAGAGTGGGGTACTTTCAGTTGGCTGACCGCGCGGTCGACAGGTCGAATAGGCTGGCCATGTGCACGTCTTCGTGCACATCGGTCGACCTGTCCGGTCGACCGACTCCTAGACCAGTCGACCGTCCGGTCGAACGCCAGAGCAGTCTGGCTGGGATTTTCAGTATTGAAAACTTGTCTTTTTAACTTCCATAAAATCCCATAAAATCATATAAATTTCACAAAAATAAGTTCTTATAATATCTTTGAAATACAAATATGTGTGACTAAAATTCAACACATATTATAAACAATTTGAACCATTTTTGTAATATTAAAATTTGGCTTAAATACAAAATCCGTATTTTTCAAAACTTGGATTTTTGAAATGAAAAATCGTTTTCTCCAAAACTTGTCTAAATACAAAAACATGATATTGAAACAACTTTGAAGCATATTGTATATGGATAGAATCCAATATACATATAAGATATATATCTATGTTTTTGACATGAAATCCAAAACCGGTTAAACAGAAAAATAAACTTTTAACATGTGTGTGTATGTGAACTTGAGCATATCAACACTATCTAATCTTTACACAAGATCTAAATATAAACTTAAACTAAATAAACTGAAGTCTTCTTGTCTCCAAGCAGACTCAATCCAAACGCGATCCAACGAGCTTGACTCCAACCGAGTGCTAGATGCGATCTTGACGCGCGAGCTCTTGAATCAACATGTGATAGCTCCAAAACTCCTTTATTGAAGTCAATCACCTACTAAGATCTTGATCAAATATCTGAAATAAATTAAGCACAAGATCATTAATAAACTATAACTACATGAGTCAATCATCATCAAAACTAGAGTGAAGGGCCTCTGGGCCAACAATCTCTCCCTTTTTGATGATGACAAAACTCATAGAGTTATATATGTATGGATTAAAGTTAAGCTTCATAGAAGCTCCCCCTTAACTCATGTATAGCAATAAACATAAAGATATGCAATGAATGCTTAACACAAATATGCATAAATGAGGAAATAAACATAAATAAACTTTTCAAATACTTCTCCCCTTTTTGCATAAACAAAACATACAAAATATATATGCAAATTCTACTCCCCCTTTTTGTATAAAACAAGGAAATGAAATAAGCATGCATATTTAAACTCATTAAATACTTCTCCTCCTTTTTGTATAAAATAAGGAAATGAAATAAGCATGCATATATAAACTCATCAAATACTTCTTCCTCCTTTTGTCAATTCATCAACAAAGGGGCAAAAACAAATCAAAAAATAAGGATATATATGCGATATACATTCATGAAGAAGAGAGACATAAAGTTAACTCCCCCTGCGTACATGAATTACATGAAAAAGAGATGACTAAACCCTAATCACATAACGCATAATATACAATGTATAAAAAGAGATATGAAGCTCCCTCTACACACGTGTATTGTATAGAGAAGAGAGGTCAAGCTCCTCAATATGAGATACACTCAACATGAATCTATATATAGAGAAGATGTTAAACTAAGCTTCCCTTGCATATAAGCAATATATATCAAAATATTATGATACCAATTTATGATACTAATTGAAAATAAATAAAATTTTTAAGATACCAAAAGATACCAATTGAAAATATCTTATAAATTTTGATACCAGTAGAAAATAAAACATTGTATGTTTTTTATACCAATTGAAATATATATTGTAAATTTTGATACCAATTGAAATATTTTATAATTTTGATACCAATTGAAAGTGAAAATCAAATTTTTAGGTAAACATAATTCATTTCAATATAGATACCAATTTAAAATGAAATATGATACCAATTGAAAAAATAAACCAACTTTTTGATAAACACTAAAATCATTTTTCAATAAAGATACCAAATAGAGAAAAATATCAATTTAAGATTCTTGATACCAATATTGAAAATGTTAGCATATACCAATTGAAAATATTTTTCATCAGGAGCGTAGGATACCAATTGAAAAGTAAGATACCAAATGAATAATATCATTTTTCATCATAAGGAGTGGGAGTAAGATACCAATTGAAAATAAAACCGATTGAAATATAAAACACAAAATTTTCTCCTTCTTTATGAAATACCAATAAAAATAATGCATAAACTTGTATAAGATACCAATTGAAAAATAATTGACATTAAGGAGTAAATCAAGCTTAGCATAAACATAATTTGTGCTTTAAGATGTAAAGATATTGTAAGCACAATCAAACTATATATATATGTATGAAAATGTAAATACCAATCGAAATTGATACTATTTGAAGTTTGAAGCATACATATATAGAAAACACAGATATGAGTATACAAAAAAATATCAATTGTGATACTAATTGAAAATATAATGAGAATCAAGTGTATAACTTATACCTACCTCCCTATTCATGTACATGTTTAAATAGATTTTCAATTTGAGCATACAAGACATGGTCGCCCATCCACCGCGCTTTGGATGGTAGGGGTTTTCAAAGATAGGATTTGAAAATAGTTTAACAAGTTTGAAAACTCTATCAAGTGAAGAATATGAACTAGTTTAAGATAATTTGAAATAACTAGTTATAGATTCTTCAAAAGCATGAAACCAAATCATATATTTCATGAAGCATGCATTTTACACAAAATTGACACTCAAGGTATATATAAAGCTCAAAAATGTACTCATAATGAGCAAATAAAAATAATGTGAGTGTACAAAAGTCATATGGAAAGCATAATAATGAAAATAGGTAATGAAGTTCATATGAAATTCTTTCTCAAAAGCATGAAAATCATCAAAACTAAATAGACTTCAAGGTATATGTATGTTTTGTCTAAGCTAGAAGTATACATACATATCCCAAACATAATTGAGTCCATAATAAAAATTTGCATGAAAAGCAAGTGACTCTAGGATAGACATGTTTATCTGAAGTTTTGGACAAAATTGACATATACATGAAGCTAAATAAAAATATGTACAAAAATAGTGAATACACGTTAAAATGCAAGAATCATCAAAACTCAACTATACGAGTACATCTAATGAGTACAAATGAGCAACATAGCATAAACATATAATAATCAAATGTGGCTCACTAGTTGTACAAGTATTAACACAAGTTTTAATAAAAACTACATCTAATCAAGTAATCAAAACCATGAAGTGTAAAATTATAAACAAAAACTAATATGCACATGTGATTGAGAATTTAAAGAGTGAAAAGGAGTTTAGATCTCTTAGTCTCAATGCGAATCCGCTGTAGCAAGGGCTCGAGCGGGTCGTGATCCTCAGGGAAGGATGCGATGCAAGCTTTTGCGGCAGATTCCTCTGTATGCTTTGAGTAAACACAGAAGAGATTAGATTTGAAGAGAATATGGATTGAGAAGCATGGTTTTACTGATCTACTACCACAACCCACTATGCAAGTCTTGGATGTTGAATTTCATCTTGAGATAAATGTGATTTACCCTAGGTTATTAAGAACGATTCAAGTAAGAAAATACGATACCAGATTATAACTAAGTTACATTATTAAAAACTAAACAAGTTTCATCCTAACATCTAAGTACAGCTTAAGAAAAGATTAATCTTAAATTTAGGCTGTCCTAGTTCTTAAGCATGAAGTCATGAGGAGTCCTTTAAATGTGCAACCTAGATTAATAGATCTAGTTATCAGTTTTATCTTCAAGAAAAACAATTACTAAACCTAGGGTTTCTAATGGATGGTCATCAATCGATTCAAATCCTACTTGCCTTAGGGTTGCTTAAGTGATCAGCAAACCATACAAAGAATTAGTTGGACATCATCTTTTTTTTTTATAATTATTTATTTTTTTATTCTTTTTTTTTATTTTTAATTAGAAGAAAAGAAGAAGAAAGAAAACACGAGATCACAGATGAAAACCGAAGCGAATAAACACAGAGAAAATAAAATAAAATAGCAAGAATTAAATGTGCAAAAGAAAGTAACCTTTATTGCAGATGAGATCTCCAATTACAAAGCTCCTTCTTCTTCCACAACGAGCATGAAAATAAAAATTACAACTTTGAAATAAAAGTGGCTAAAGAAAACCCTAATCGTCTCTGCATGCCCCTCCCTGTTGCGACTGCACGGATATTTATAGTGCAGAAGGTCGAGGAGTCCCTGATAAACCTGCCCACGAAATTTGGGATCTGGATGAGATCAAAGTGCCGCGGATTTGCGGCGGTTCCGCGGCACTTTTGTGGCTTCTGGCCACGCGCTTTGGCGCGTGGCCTCTCCTGGTCCGTCCATGTGGGATTCCGCTTCTAGAAGTGTGATCCTGGCCTTTTAATCTGGATTTTCGAGATAACTTGGTAATCAAGTTACCCTTAATCCAGATTTCTTCAAATCTTCTCTCCACGAAATTCCTCTTTATCTTGGCCTTTTATCCTCATCTTGCAGGTGTTTAGGGTTGGATAGAAGTCTATCCTTCCCTAATCTCTGATATTTGCAACTTTTAGCCCTTGTATTTGCATTTTGACTCTTTATATTTGCGCTTTTTCACCTGGGCTTCAAACATGGGCTTGGATCTGGGCTTTTGGGCTCTTTAAGCTTTATTCTTTATTAAATTGATAATTTGAGGCCTGCACATATTAAATAAAGAAATATTAATAAATGTGCATTATAATATGAATAAATGTGCGAATGCGATGGTATATATGATGACAATTATGCATTTTTCACTACCTATCACACCCCCACACTTATCTTTTTGCTCGTCCTCGTGTAAAAATCAAAAAGAAAGAGAAAAATCTAACCTAGCTAACTCACTTTCGTAGGAATCACGGTTGCACTTAGCATGTGCAACAAGCCGTTAAACCCCTAGGTTACCCTAGAGGACGAGTGTTGTCTCGTGAGGGTTTTCAGCGGATTGCACCCACAAAATCCATAAAAAGGAGAATATTTGACTTATATTGGAGAGACTAAGTAGTCTATAAGTTTTAGGATCCTCATTTTTATTCATTCTTCAATCTTAGTCTTAATAAAGTCAATTGTTATTCATTTTAGGTAAGGATTAAAATTGAATTTCTAATATAGTCTTTTTCGTTACCAAAGTCATACGCACCCTTATGAATCTAGGAATTCCTTAACTTGGACTCTCATGCCTCTTTATTATTTTTATAACATCATCTAATTTTCTTTCGTGTAAGTATCAAGGCTTCTTGAGGCCCTTATACCTAACTAATTGACTATTTAGATGTGTTAATAACTATTTTTTTTTCTTTTTTTTCTTTTTCATGTATAACTCATCTAATTTTCTTTCGTATAAGTATCAAGGCTTCTTGAGGCCCTCATACCTAACTAATTGATTATTAGATGTGTTAATACATATATTATATTTCTTAGTTTTCTTAGGCTTTCTAATCCACCCATGTAACGAACTTAAAGTCGATGACTCCCAAACCGGTTGGCTTTAGGGCACCAGGTGAGAAAACACCCCGCGGACTCAACTTCGAGTGAACTAGGCCCCAAAACTAAGGACTTTATTTTATTTACTCACCTTTAGGCATGAATACTTATGCTTCTTGAGGCACATGTATCAGCTTAATTGGTGATTTTTTTCTTTTTTTTTTTATAAGAGGCACAAGGTCTTTGTCTTAGAATCCTAGATATGCATTTGGTATGCACATTTCATTAAGGTAAAAATCAAGACTAATTATTTATTCAATTTCTCTCCTATACCTAAAAATTAAACAATTTATTTATTTTGACCAAGTCTTTAGAAATCCTAATCATGATTTTCCTAATCCTTAAAACTAACTTAGGTTTCTTTCAAAAAATAAGTCAAAATACTGTCCTTTTTATAAATTTTTTTTTTTAATTTTTTTTTTTAATTTTTTAATTTTTTTTTAGAAATGTTAGAACAAATAAAGAGAAAAATATTTTTTTTTTTATTAATTAATCTTTTCTATGTTAGTAAACCCTCCCCCACACTTATCTCATGCATTGTCCTCAATGTATGAAATGCATGAATGCATGAAGAAAAATGTAAAGAGAGGCAAAGAATAATAGTATACCATAATATGTACAACACATGTATCACTCTCACCTAGAGCTGCTTAGGATTCATCCCTCTAGCTCGTTTCCCATCATTCCAATGGGTTCTCTTTATAAGGCACAATGGGGAGACCAACATTTTTGTTTTAACTTTTTCTCCCCCCAGTTTCATCTTCTTTAGGCTCTTCCTCATCATATGTCCACCTCCATTATTCAAAAATTCATCACATCTTTCAGTTGGAACTTCCTTGCCAAGAAATTCTAGCTCAGTTCCGTACATCTCCTCAAAACTTAAATCAACACTTTTCCCTGGAAGTGAATAATTAACCAACATCTCCTTAATCGGTGTATCTAAACATAGGAGTTCTTCTTCAAAGAGACTTTCGAAAGTTAAGTCAATCGGAGTTTCTTGAACTATATTCTCATGCGATATTTCAGTGCTTGGCTCTTTGAAGATACTTAGATCAAATCTTCGTTTTTTAAATGGAACTTTAAAATTATAATCCTCAACATGTGTCATCTTATCACTAAAATCGCACTTATCCTCAAATAACTTGTCAAGAAATAGAGACTCATTTTCACTTTCTTTTTCACAAATATTCTCGATGAAGTTCACCTCAAATGCTTGGTCTTTAATCTTACGAGATTGGTTTTCCAGGTTGAAGACATTGACCTCTTTAGTCATGTTTCCAAAGGTCAACCTCATTGATCCATTCCTACAATTTATGATTGCATTTGCAGTTGCAAGGAACGGACGCCCTAGGATAACGGGAGTTTGAGACCGAAGAGTGGATACAGGTTCGGTCTCCAGAACAACAAAATCTACTGGGTAGATAAACTCCCCAACTTGGACGAGCACATCGGTAATTTCTCCTTTGGGAATTTTTATGGATCGGTCAGCCAATTGGATTGTAACCTTAGTCGGACTAAGTTCGCCCAACCCAAGTTGTTGGTAAACTGAGAAGGGGAGTAAGTTGATACTTGCTCCCAAATCAAGAAGTGCATGCTTAATTGCAGTTTGACCTATTGTGCAAGAGATGGTGGGGCAACCAGGGTCCTTATACTTGACAGGGATCTGGTTAGACAATAGCTCACTAATGTTAGTGGCTAGAAAAACCTTCTTGGGCACATTAGTCTTTCTCTTCTTTGTGCACATGTCCTTAATAAACTTGGCATACTTAGGGACTTGTTGAATTGCATCAAGAAGAGGTATATTGATCTTGACTTGATTAAAAATCTCGCGTACCTTATCCATTTGTGCACATTGCTTATCTTTAAGCCTATTTGGGTAGGGTGCGATGGGCTTGTGCATATCTTCGGCTGACTTGTCTTTTTTCGTGTTGTTGGCATCAAGTTGAGATGGAGTGGGATCAGGCAAGCTGAATGCTTGTTTAGAACTTGATGGTGTTGATACTTGGTTATCGACTTGTTTTCCCGACCGCAATGTATGAATCGCATTGCACTGACTCATATGATTCTCTTCAGCCAAGTGAGCTTGACTAGAGTTCCTAGGGTTTGGGAATGGTTGACTAGGTAGAGTACCCTTTTGCCTTTCTTGCTGATTCATTTGCATCTCTATCCTAGTCAAGACTTGAGCCAGCGTGTCATTGCTTTTAACGATAGTGTCCACCTTTCTTTCCAGATTGGAGAGCCTTGTTTCCATTTGTGAATATTGGAAAGAGGGTGGAGGATTTTGATAGGGCGGATTTTGGAAATTGTTGGAGAATTTGGGCCTAGTATGATCATTGTTACTTTGGCCCCATGACAAATTGGGATGGTTTCTCCAACCGGGATTGTAGGTGGGCGAATATGGATTGTTGGCGGGCGGATTGTTGGCGGGCCTTGTGAAGGCCGCACTCATATGTTCGGGCAAGCTTTGATGTGCGATAAAAACAGGACATTCCTCGAACACATGGTTCATATCTTGACAATAAGTACAGCCCGCCGAAGTTGTTGGGCTGACTTGGTTCACAGAGACTGGCTCTTTAGTTTCAAGAGCCTCAAGTCTTCGCATAACAGCAGCTAACTTAGCATCGGTTGCTATGTTGGCCTCAATGGAATGGATACCTCCTTTTGAAGAAGTAGGGTCATTAGTCCTAGATTTTTCAGGAGTAGGTTCCCATTGGATGGTATTTTCAGCTAATTCCTCATACAATTGCCATCCATCAGTTTCGTCCTTTTTCAGAAATCCTCCTTGGCACATGGATTCTAACAACGTTTTAGTTTGATATTCTAATCCATCATATAGAACTTGGCATAATCGCCATTTCTCTATCCCATGGTGAGGGCATTGGGCAAGGAGGTCCTTAAAACGTTCGAAGTATTTCCAAAAGGGCTCATTGGCTGTCTGCTTAAACTGTAGGATATTCTTCCTAATCAATGCAGTCTTGTGAACAGGATAAAATTTCTTTAAGAATGCCTTAACAAAATTATCCCAAGAAGATATAGAACCGGCCTCTAGACTGTAGAGCCATTTCTTTGCTAAATCCTTCAAAGCAAAGGGAACAAACCTAAGTTTGATGTCATCTTTTCCTAACGTAGGAATATTCATCATGAGACATACTTCCTCAAATTCCCTTATGAAGAAGTATGCATCCTCGGAGTCAAGTCCATGAAATTTCGGAAGGGTGTTGATGTATTGTGGCTTAAGCTCAAATGGGTCAACACCTTCATCGTTAAGCTTGATGCAAGAAGGAAGAGAGGTCCTAATAGGATAGAACCTATCTTGGAGTGATATTGGTTGTGCCATGTGTGGGTCGGGCTTGAGCTCGGGTGGTGAACTAGTTCTAGTTAGCCTGGATGTAAGTGGGTCTCTCGACCAAGCGGGCATGCACAATCAGCAAACAAGTTCACCCAATCAATCAATAAAAAAAAGAAAAACAATCAAAAATCCTAATCTAGGGTAAGCCTTGACCTAGACGACTCCTAACTTTAGACTGTCCTTAGGAGGTCTACTGTCGACGTTAACCACAAGCTAATCGGCTAGGTAGGTGGCAAGACCGGTGGGAGGTTTTCCGTCAGAGACGTTCCTTAATTAAATAACCACCGTTCTTCGGGTTTTCGGCCCTCAATCCCCTGCCTAGACACCGATTTGACAAGAGTTAATTTCGAACAATTTTCCTCCTTCGGTCAATCTCCTATTGAGTCCGAGTTAACCTAGGGCCAACGTCTAGTCAAATTTTACTTAAGGTTAGGGTTGCGAGTGTGACGGATATGATTTGTGGGCCAAGGAAGGGTGATGAAATCCCCACCTTATCTTGCTTATGGGTTATGCCCTTAAGATGAATTAGTGTACGTGTAAAGCGGTAGAAAAGTAATCACTCAAGAAAGCAGTAAACAACCAAGAGTGTTTCCTAATCTATATGCTATGCAAACGTACCTTGTCGCCAGCACTCTTCAACAGAATTAAAAAAATGTAAGTAGACACGTGCCCTAAATGCAAGAGTCTAAAAATTATTTTTTTTTTTTTATTTTCAACAAATGGGTTAATGTTAATTATTAGCAGTTGCAGAGTGATCACAGAGAAAAATAATCACAGCAGTAAGCAGATTTTTGCAATGCAAAGCAACCTGCAGAAATTTCTGTGAGTAGTTAACTACTCTTGCCGCGTTTCTGCGGCTTTTGCCGCGGATCCGCGGCAAAGGAGTAGGCCCAAGTGCTCTGCCTTCTAGGGCAGAGGCACAGGGTTGCAATATGTAATTTCTGCTGCTCTGTTTCTGTATCCTGTTCTCTGTACCTGCAACAGAAAGAAAAAAGATAGTCAGATCGAGGAAATCGTGCCGTTCCTTCCCCGGCAACGGCGCCAAAATTTGATTGAGAATTTAAAGAGTGAAAAGGAGTTTAGATCTCTTAGTCTCAATGCGAATCCGCTGTAGCAAGGGCTCGAGCGGGTCGTGATCCTCAGGGAAGGATGCGATGCAAGCTTTTGCGGCAGATTCCTCTGTATGCTTTGAGTAAACACAGAAGAGATTAGATTTGAAGAGAATATGGATTGAGAAGCATGGTTTTACTGATCTACTACCACAACCCACTATGCAAGTCTTGGATGTTGAATTTCATCTTGAGATAAATGTGATTTACCCTAGGTTATTAAGAACGATTCAAGTAAGAAAATACGATACCAGATTATAACTAAGTTACATTATTAAAAACTAAACAAGTTTCATCCTAACATCTAAGTACAGCTTAAGAAAAGATTAATCTTAAATTTAGGCTGTCCTAGTTCTTAAGCATGAAGTCATGAGGAGTCCTTTAAATGTGCAACCTAGATTAATAGATCTAGTTATCAGTTTTATCTTCAAGAAAAACAATTACTAAACCTAGGGTTTCTAATGGATGGTCATCAATCGATTCAAATCCTACTTGCCTTAGGGTTGCTTAAGTGATCAGCAAACCATACAAAGAATTAGTTGGACATCATCTTTTTTTTTTATAATTATTTATTTTTTTTATTCTTTTTTTTTATTTTTAATTAGAAGAAAAGAAGAAGAAAGAAAACACGAGATCACAGATGAAAACCGAAGCGAATAAACACAGAGAAAATAAAATAAAATAGCAAGAATTAAATGTGCAAAAGAAAGTAACCTTTATTGCAGATGAGATCTCCAATTACAAAGCTCCTTCTTCTTCCACAACGAGCATGAAAATAAAAATTACAACTTTGAAATAAAAGTGGCTAAAGAAAACCCTAATCATCTCTGCATGCCCCTCCCTGTTGCGACTGCACGGATATTTATAGTGCAGAAGGTC
Organism: Agave tequilana; assembly: GCA_038442645.1. Classification (NCBI taxonomy): domain Eukaryota; kingdom Viridiplantae; phylum Streptophyta; class Magnoliopsida; order Asparagales; family Asparagaceae; genus Agave; species Agave tequilana. The sequence goes on from JAVJIF010007634.1 coordinate 78,986, forward strand.
GAGGAGTCCCTGATAAACCTGCCCACGAAATTTGGGATCTGGATGAGATCAAAGTGCCGCGGATTTGCGGCGGTTCCGCGGCACTTTTGTGGCTTCTGGCCACGCGCTTTGGCGCGTGGCCTCTCCTGGTCCGTCCATGTGGGATTCCGCTTCTAGAAGTGTGATCCTGGCCTTTTAATCTGGATTTTCGAGATAACTTGGTAATCAAGTTACCCTTAATCCAGATTTCTTCAAATCTTCTCTCCACGAAATTCCTCTTTATCTTGGCCTTTTATCCTCATCTTGCAGGTGTTTAGGGTTGGATAGAAGTCTATCCTTCCCTAATCTCTGATATTTGCAACTTTTAGCCCTTGTATTTGCATTTTGACTCTTTATATTTGCGCTTTTTCACCTGGGCTTCAAACATGGGCTTGGATCTGGGCTTTTGGGCTCTTTAAGCTTTATTCTTTATTAAATTGATAATTTGAGGCCTGCACATATTAAATAAAGAAATATTAATAAATGTGCATTATAATATGAATAAATGTGCGAATGCGATGGTATATATGATGACAATTATGCATTTTTCACTACCTATCAACATGTCTTAGAGTTATGATATACACAATAGCTAAACTAAAGTGAGAACACAAAATATCAATCCATATAAACATGGGTGTATCTCAAAAGACTACATATGTATATCACACATCTAATTATCATGGCATTTAAACATAATGAACATGAAAAACAAAACATGCTAAAGATAAATAATATGAAAGCATGTAAACTAAATGGGAGTTAGAGATTGTTACCAAAACTATTAGGGCTAATCTCTAAGTCTCCAAAGCATGGTGGTCCTCCCACCAAACTTTTTTGAAGGTGATGCATCCAAAGTAATGTCCATCAAGCTTGAGCATCCACCATCAAGGTACCAAAACTCTCACGTCAAGCGAGAGCCCACACCTACATCAAGTACAATAGGGGTGGATTTTGGTACCCGTACTCTATTGGGTCCATGAGGGTTAGCACCTTTCCTAACCCAAACAAACTTATTTGTAAAATTTGTATTATATGTCCTATCATAACAAAACTTTGCAAGGTGGCTCTTACGTCCACAATGTGTACATGTGTACACATGAGCATACATGGTGTCATGTGTGTGATCATGATGAGAATATGTATGTCGTGGTTTGTGTGCATGCATAGGTGGAGTGTATTTCTTTCGAAACATAGATTCCAATCGTGTGTGGTTCATGGCACAATGGCTAAAAGTGCCAAACAATCAACATTCTTCTTTAACATAATTATATCATTTTCAATGTTAGAAGATGAAGTGGAGCATGAAACATGTTTGTTAATAGAGGATGAATCAATAGTAGCATGGCAAACATGTAAATCAATATTATTTTTCAAAGAAATATTTTTTTTTGAAACTAAATCCAAATTCTTTGAAATTAGAGCAATTTTATTTTTTAAAGTTTCATTCTCTTTTAAAACAAAATCATGTTTTGAAAATAGAACCTCATTTTTCTTCAAAACATCATTACAATTATTTTTATTTTTCAAAATATTGTTTTCATTAAGAGCAAGTTCAAGTTGGGATTTCAAAAGTCTCTTTCATTTGAAATCTCACCCCTCTTGTAAAGACAAATTAAGTATTGAAAACAAATCCTTATTTTCTTCTTTTATTTTAAAAGTTTTTTTTCGAAGCTTTATATTTTTCTGACAAGTTTTCATAAACAATAGATAGTTCTTCATTTAATGCATCAGCATCAATATAATCATCACCTGAAGGACTAGCACAATCATCTAGTTGGGTATCCGAATGTACCTCAAGGGAGTCATTCCCTCGGACCTGTAGCAAGCTTGGTCGGACACTTCTTCACTGGATTCCTCGTCCACAAATTTTGTCATTTGAAGCTTGGGAGAGTTCGAAGTGTTCCATACTGCAAAAGCGGAATCACAATGAGAAACAATAGATAAATGTTCTTAGCTTAATGTTTGTTTTAATGCATCTAAGGCTTGTGCATTAGCCTCTAAATACTTGGCATTTTCAAAATAGGTTTTCTTGGTAGTGGCAAGATAGACATGCAAACCTAGGGCTTTTAAATAAGCACCCATCCTAATATTCCATACATCGATGTTAGAAATATCAAACATAGGAGGGGCAAGGTAATCAATGAGTGCATAAACTAAAATGTGTGCAAATGCAAATATCTAGATTAGATAACCAAGATCTCACTCCTAGGTGGTTAAACCTAATATCAGAAGCGTAGGCTCTGATACCATTGAAAAACACCTAGAGGGGGGTGAATAGGTGTTATGCTATTCTAATGCCAAATGATGCGGAATTAAAAACTAATTGCAACACACTAAGTGTAACCAAAGAGTGCAGTCGAATTCCGGTGAAGGGCTCTGGACTAACTCCTTTAGATTCCTCTAAATAAGAGTTGAGGTGCTATGTGAAGCTCTCTTGGTTCAACACTAGTGAGGCACACAACAATACCAAGCATATAAGATATGAGCAATATGATGCAATGCAAGATATAAAGAGAGAGAGAGAGAGAGAGAGAGAGAGAGAGAGAGAGTTTAGAAATAGTGGATCAATCCCAAACACAAAGATATGTTTCGAGATTCGAGCCACTACTCTACGTCCCCACCTTTACACAGAAGGATTTCCACTAATGGTCCACACAGGACTTCCCACACAGGGAACCTCCACTGAGGATTTGGGTAAGACAAACTTGGAGACACAACTCCTCTCTCAAACAACAACAATCTCTACACAAGAGGCAAGGCACAACAACAATCACCTCTACACTTAGAGAGATGGGCACTAAGCCAGACAACAATCACCTCACACTAGATGGATAAGGCACTAAGCTAAAACACCAACCTCAATCACCTTTACACTTGAGGGATACCAACAAACACAATTAACTCTACACTTAGAGGGACACCCAAAGCAGAGAAAGGTTACAACTCTTGGTGATCACAAAAATCACAAACCAATTTTCCTCACAAAACAAGATCCTATAGATAGGATAGATATGATAGCTCAAGTGTGAGAAAATAAAGAGTTTGAAAAATAAATCACAAAGAAAAATTCTAGATAGAAATATAAATGAAGATCAAAACCAATTCCCAAAGACACTCTTTTTCTTTGAATTTTTCAACCCTTTAAAACAAATAAAGATAAAACTTTTAGCCCAAAAACTCTTGAAAACTTGTTGGTAAAACACTTAAGAAGATAGAAAAATTTGTTCTTAAAATTCTTAATCAAAACAGCCCAAAGGGATGGGTATTTATAACCCATTTCAAAAACTAGCCGTTGGGCCAAATCAGCACCTGAGTCTACTGACGGTTGGTCGATCGGCCAACGGTCAGATTTCTGACCATTGTGCCACCGGTCGACCGCCCGGTCGACCGGCCCCCACCCGAGAGTGGGGTGCTTTCAGTCGGTCAACCGCGTGGTCGACCGGCCAAATAGGCTGGCCATGTGCACGTCTTCGTGCACATCGGTCGACCGACTCCTGGTCCGGTCGACCGACTCCTGGTCCGGTCGACCATCCGGTCGACGGCCAGAGCAGTCTGGCTAGGATTTTGGGTATTGAAAACTTGTCTTTTAACTTTCATAAAATCACATAAAATCACATAAATTCTATACAAATAAGTTCTTATAATATCTTTTAAATACAAATATGTGTGACTAAATTTAACACATATTATAAACAATTGAACCATTTTTGTGATATTGAAATTTGACTTAAACACAAAACCGTATTTTCCAAAACTTGGATTTTTGAAATGAAAAATCGTTTTCTCCAAAACTTGTCTAAATACAAAAACATGATATTGAAACAACTTTGAAGCATATTGTATATGGATAGAATCCAATATACATATAAAATATATATATCTATGTTTTTGACATGAAATCCAAAACCGGTTAAACGAAAAAATAAATTTTAAACTTGTGTGTGTATGTGAACTTGAGCATATCAACACTATCTAATCTTTACACAAGATCTAAACATAAACTTAAACTAAACAAACTGAAGTCTTCTTGTCTCCAAGCAAACTCAATCCAAACGCGATCCAACGAGCTTGACTCCAACCGAGTGCTAGATGCGATCTTGACGCTCGAGCTCTTGAATCAACGTGTGATAGCTCCAAAACTCCTTTATTGAAGCCAATCACCTACTAAGATTTTGATCGAATATCTAAAACTAATTAAGCATAAGATCATTAGTAAACTATAACTACATGAATTAATCATCATCAAAACTAGAGTGAAGGGCCTCTGGGCCAACAGACATTGTTCAAACAATTCTTGTCACAGAATTTAGACGTATTCATGTAATCCCCCCACCGACATGTCAGGAATTGACCCGGAGGTCATCTGTTATGAACTCTCCATCGAGGCGGATGCCAAGGTAGTGAAGCAGAAGCCTATGAGAATAAATGAAGAAAAGAGTCATGCCATTAGCAATTAAATTGATCATCTACGTCAGGCTAGCTTCATACGATAGACGTTCTACCCCCGATGGCCTTCTAATCCTTTCCTCATGAAGAAAAAGAATGGGAAATGAAGAGTCTACATTGATTTTACTAACCTCAATGAAGCTTGTCCCAATGACCGTTATCCCCTCTGAGGATTGTCCAACTAGTAGAGGTGACGGCGGGCCACGAGCTCCTCAGCTTCACGTACACCTATTTCAGCTACAATGAAACAAAAATGCAACTATCAGACAAAGACAAAATCACCTTCACTACCGTCGAGGAATCTACTGCTAAAAGGTAATTCCTTTTGGACTCAAGAACACTGGGGCCACTTTCAGTGAATGGTCAACAAAGTATTCAAGGAGTTGATCGGAGGCACCATCGAAGGATATGTTGATGATATGTTGGTAAAGAGAGTACAATACATGAATCACCTCTAACACCTAAACAAAGCCTTTGACCTCTTAAGGCAATATAAGGTGAAGCTCAACCTTGAGAAAGTGCAAATTCAAGGTGGCCTCTAGGAAGTTTTTGGGATATCTAGTCACTCAATGGGGTATCGAAGCCGATCTCAACCAGGTATCTGCCATTTTAAACATGAAATCACCCACTTATGTGAAAGAGGTTTAGATGCTGAACAGACGTCTTGCAGCCGTCAATTGATTTATCAGCCGATCCATGGACAAATGCAGACCCTTTTTCCAAGCCTTGAAGAAGAATGTGGCTAACTTTCACTGGAACGAGGAATGGGAGATAGCCTTCCAAGGATTGAAATGGTACTTGGCTGCACCAACCATGCTGTCAAAGCCTTCCTCGGGAGAGACACTGTACCTGTACCTCAACGTATCGGATTCATCTATGAGCGGAGCCATAGTTCGAGAAGATGAAGGCATTCAGAAGCTGATGTATTACATCAACCACTCCATGAACGGCCTATAAACCTGACACCAAAGGCTAGAAAAGTTATACTCGCCCTCTCATCATCTTAAGGAAGCTTAAGCACTACTTTCAAACCTTCTCGATCACAGTCCTCACAGAACACCCCTTGAGAAGCATTGTAGAAAACCCAAAAACAACCTGGAGGATATCAAAATGGTCATTGGAGCTAAGGCCTTACGGACTTAGATATGAGCCAAGGATAGCAATTAAAGGCTAGGTCTTAACTGACTTTATAGCTAATTTCACCTAGGGATCCACAGAGCAAGTTGACTTACTAGAAGGTTGGATCCTAAATGTGGACAGAGCTTCAAAGAGTAAGGAGGCACGCATCAGGATTGTCTTTACTACTCCAAAAGGATCCATCATTGAGCAGTCCTTTACCCTCGGCTTCCCTTCTTCCAACAATGAAGCAAAGTACGAGGACATCTTCACTAGACTCCGAGTGGCCACCACACTTAGGGTTACAGGGCCTGAAGTTCACTGTGACTCTTCGCTAGTGATCAACCAAGTCAGCAGGAAGTATGCCACAAGAGATGCTCAGATAGAAAAATACCTACAATTCATTCTCGGGTTGAAGTGTAGAATCCCCCGATGCGAGTTCAAATGGGTCCCCATACAATCAGCCCGACTCACTCGCTTGAAAGTATACCCAGAGCGGGTGAATAGGTGTAATGCTAATCTAATGGCAAATAATACGAAATTAAAAACTTTTACACTAACAAAATTAATTACAAGTGATATCCAAAGAGTGAAGTTGAATTCCCGGTGAAGGGCTCTAGAACTTCTCCTCAAGATTCCTGAAGATTAAGAGTTGAGGTGCTTCAATGAATTGGATTGATACAAGTATAAGTACAATATCAAGCATGTATAGATAAACAATAATAACAATGTGAGATATAAAGAGAGAAGTGTTGAGTGAGATATCCAAATGCAAACAAGGATATGTTTCGAGTTCGAGCCACTTGTTTTAGGTCCCTGCCTTCACCGCGTTAAGGATTTCTACTATCTCCACTAAGTAACTCTATAAAGGATACAAACCTCAATCCTCTATACAAGAGAAGAAACAAAGCCAAGGCACAAAGCTAATGATCTCTACATAAGAGATGTGCACAAAGCCAACTCCTCTACACAAGAGGGAAGCACAAACCCAAAGAGAAAAAAGGGTACACCACATAGTGACCACGAAGATCACAAATAACAGCTCTCACAATATAAGATCCTAGAGGATGAATTTTGCAATGAATAGCTCAAGTTTATGAGAAAATTAAGATTTTGAAAATGAAACACAAAAGAAAATACTTGGGAAAACTTTTTGAACGATATAGAAATTGGAAACATAAACTAGAATTTACCAAAACATGTCTTCTTTGATTTTCCAAAAACTTTGAAACAAATGAACAGATGTAGATTTAAAGCTAAAACAACGTGTTCAAAACTTTTAAAAAATGAGCAAGAAGGCTCTTGAAAATTGGGTAAAAATCGTCTTCAAAATCTTAGTAAAAATCAGTCCAAAACACCCATATTTATAGGCTTAGGAAAACTAGCCATTGGGATTCAAACACAGTCGAGATGGGCCTGTCGGTCGACCGCTAATGGTCAAATTTTTGACTGTTTTGATTTGCCGATTGACCGGTTGGTCGACCGAGAAAACCTAAGAGCATTATAGAGTTGGATGGTTGACCGATCAGTAGGTCGATTTTTGCTGTCGGTCGACCGACTGGTGGACCGAGCTCCCATACTATTGAGCTATGCATATTTGTGCATGTCAGTCGACCAATCGATCGATCGGCAGAGCAAATGACCATAACAGACCCACAGCGGAGCTGCCGCATCGAGCTCACAGCGGAGCTGGAAGGAGCATCTGGCGAAGTCAGAAGAAAGCTCTTCAACAGAGCTGGATAAACATCTGTGGCGAAGATACCATCCTTCTGCGCGGTTACGTATGATTTCGAGCGAAGCTAACTCTCTGCAGAGTTAACTGAGCGCTTCAGGCGAAGCTGTAAGTTAGCTCTCTGATAGAGCTTTGAACGGCTTCAAGGCGTAGTTGAACAAACTTAGCCTCTCAGGCGATGCTATCCCCTTGGGCTCATGTGATACTAAGTGTTGAGCTAACCTAGCATCTTAGACCCGCTTAGGTCTTTTCAGAGACAATCTGGGCTTACTGTCTGCTTCACTGGATCAGTAGAGTCCAAGTTGTTGCTTTGTCCCTCAGAGATGGGTACAGAACTGGTCGTCAGCTTGTCTGTCACTTGTCTTTTGTAAATGTCAACAAGTTTAGACATTGTTTAGGCCAGTTAGGAATCTTGTCTTTTTTAAAGTGTCAACAAGACCCCTTCAAAATTTTCAAAAGTCTGCAATGGAATGGTTTAGGCTTCGAAATACTTTGAATTGCTTTGATTGCGGTATGTGAAGTACGAACGTTGCCATGATGGTTGAGTTCAGCTTCGCTTTCAATCCTGCTTCCGGATTAGAATAAGTTCGCCGAGGAATCGTGTAGATTCGCGATTCTGGGTAGCTTCGCGTCTGGGTAGCTTAGCGTCTAGGTGGCTTCGTGTCTGGACCTCCCGGAGTAGATTCGCTTCAAATTGGTCTTGGAACACCGTTCCTTTCCTGAGGCCAGCTGCTTTCGGCTAGTTACGAGGAGGATTATTTCCTTTTTCGAGGTTAGAATAACCTCTTTTGCACTAATCGAGGCAGATCATTCCTTCCTTGCGCATTTCTGAGGGAGACTATTCCCTTTCTCAAGGCTCAGTAAATGCCTTAAATTCGCTCGCGCTTCTATGCTTGAAGCAGCAGCGGTGCGATCAGGCCATGAGGCCTATAAATAGGACACTTGAAGTCCTTTTCAGAGAAGCAGTCTGTTCATGACTTCTCCTGGTTGTTCAGAGCAGGATACTCAGATCTCTGAAATAGTGGGGTGCCTACTCTGGTCATTAATCGGCCAAGAACTGGTGAGTCTCGGTCATCCAGAGACTTTACCAATGGACAAATGACTTTAGGGAGTTTATCTCCCTTAATTTAGCTTTATCAGCTGGCTCAGGGATTGATTTCCTTGTTCTTCATTTTGTATCTGACTGATCTGCAGAGATTGGCTTAAGCCCTATTTCCCAGCTTCCCGGTGAAGCTATCATTTTCACTTGATCAAAGAAAGATCATTGCATGCTTGCCTGCTAAGTTCGCCACATAGGCAAGGATTGGGACTTAGTCTCTTCAAGGTTGAGCCAGTCTTGCCATACAGTTGGGGTCACGACTGCGTCCCTCCGGATCAGTCTGGCTTAGCCATATAGGCGAGGCTAGGACTTAGCTCTTTTTGATGCTCCTTCAGTACAACTGTCTTAGGCGGAGCTAAGACTTAGCTTACGCTGAGGTAGCCCATCATCACTGTGCAAGCGAGGGTATCCTCTGCTTAACTGAAATCCATCCTTAAAGCGCAACTGGATCGGATATTAGTTGATTCGCCCAAAGAATTTGACTTAGCGTATCATGCTTGTATATTTTTTTTCTTTGCTTTACTGCTAACCTGCTTTCCATCTTGCGTTGCAGTGAATTGTGGTTGCCAGTCCTTTGTCTTGATGAAAGAGACCAGAGACTTGCCTCTTAATCTTCCAGTTGAAACTTTAATCCTAAGCAGGAGGAACATACTGGTGTAGCTGATGCGTGTTCCCAAAAGAGGTTGGCAGTCGCTTATCCGAGATGAGCCACTTCGAGAAGAGGCTGATAGTCGCTTATCCGAGATGATCGACTTCGGGAAAGCGGACGTCACCTGTAAGGTCTCGGATCCTTTGCCAATTTTCATCAAAGAAGATCCGGCTTTCTGGTGGCAACCGGTCCATTGCCAATTTTCATCAAAGAACATCCAGCTTCTTGATAGCAAAATCTGCCATTAGGCGAAGGATTACAGCCTTGTGCAGGAGGAAGGCCTTTCATGTCCAGTTAGTTTGGCTTGGAAGTAGATAGGACCACTTGTATGCCTTTGGAGCAAATGATTCCGTTGTACGAAAGACAACCTTGATGTAGTAGTATCAATGTACCTTCCCTTTGAATCAATAAAAGTTTACTTTCTGCTTATCTGCTTTGTTTCTCCTGCTTTTGACTCGAGAAGACCTGAAGTGGACTAATCTTAGGCAAGTCTTTTCTCTGGGAGGAATTAAAAGTTCTCAGCGGAGCTAAACGTCCGGCGAAGTTGGAGACTGACGCCCAACTGAGTCAGGAACAAACCTCTGACAGGGCTATCGCAGAATTTCCGCGAAGTTAGAGATGTGCTTTTAGCGGAGCTAAGGCATGTTTCTCAGCGAAGTTATTCAAGCGTCGCGCTAAGTCAACACTGGACTTACGACGGAGTTAGCCCTTAGCGGGGCTGAAGTAACGCTTCTTGGGAAGGCGCTTTAGGCGCCATTTCAAATTAATTTGAAACGACTGCTTGTGCTCCTTTCGAGGAGGCGACATTTAGGTAATCGTCAGCCTATAAAAGCCTGATCGGGCTGAAAGAGAAGGCACCACTTCTCTTCGAATTTTCAGAGCACTGCCAGCCTTTTCTTCTTCTTCTTTCTTCGTTTGAGAATCCAAGAACTTCTTCAGTTCTTCAATGGCTCCCAAGAGACGAGCAGGAAAAGAGGTAGCAACCTCTACGACGGAGAGTCCTTCTCCTCCTCCGGTCATCGAACGACCTATCGCGGGTAGGGATTCTTCCCTTTTGATCAGAGATTTTCATCTCCCTTTTAAAGCGATTTCTGGCTATCTTCTGATTAACCCAGAGCGATCAATCATGATCTGGTGATCTTAGGGAGTTCAATTCCCTGAATTTCCTTTGATTTCTTGATTGGGAATCGTAGGACCGAAGGGTTTCTTCTTCAAGCTTCCAGGCGAAGCTATTCCTTAGGCGGTTCACATCCTATTGAATGATAGGGTGCGAAGCTAGCCTTTGGAGTGTGACTGAAAAAGACCTTAATGCCGTTTAAAATAATCTTTAGGCAATAATACCTTTTTGACGAAGTTAGCCCCTGGGGCTTTGTTGCGTTCTGTTGTTCAAGGTCAAGCTTCCAGAGCGATGCTAACACTTGGACATTTTCCTGCTTCCTGCGTTCGTGTGGAGCGCGGAGTTACGCTGCAGCTGCGAAGCTAAGCTTCGGGGCGAAGCTATCATTAGGCCAGCTTCGCTCGAAGAGCGAGGCTATGCCTTAACAAAAATTGCATTCTTATTTTAGCCCTTGTTTGGCTGATGAACTAATCATAGTTTCTCCTTGCTCTTGCAGTGCACTATACTCCTGGTCCTCTGAACAGTGTCTTTGGCACAGCCAGGGGGCTAGATGGCAATGTCAGCCTGCAGTTTCAAGGACAGGCTTCACTATTTAGCGAGCGAAGCTCTCCTGTTTGGGATGCACTTATTCATGGTGGGGATCAGCGCACCATGAGGAGCGTTTTAACTACTGCTCCCCTTGAAGATTCTGACCGAAGAATCTATCGAAAGCCCGGCTTCATGTTTGGAGATGCGGCACCCGACAATGATCACCAGCTGCTAACCGGAGAGGGGCAGTGGATTTTCAAATTGGATGGTGAGAAGTATTATCTCCTATCTAGCAAGCGACATTTTCCCTTGTCCTTCTTTCAATGCGTGATGAGGGCTCGGAAGATGCAGTGGCAAGTGACTCAGACTACTGACTCCGTTCACGTAGGGAAATTGATAATTCCGTCTCCCGATTACACGACGGCGGGCCCTCCTCGCTGCATATTGGTTTTCCACCCTGGGAATGTACTTCCAGATATCCCAGTGAGAGAAAATCCTGCGGTGGCTAAGACCTTTGGAAATCAATTCTTTAAGGTTTGTGGCAATTATCCAGCCACTGATTTCAGGACTCCGGGGTGGATTCACCCTCCCAAGGCATGGTGGAGGGACTTGACTCTATATGTCCTTGCTCATTTTGAGGAGGATCTGGAGAGGCTGGGACTCTACGAGGCCGTCAGGGCGACCTGTTATGGCATTCAGATGAGCGTAGCGAACTTCTACGCCATCTTTGAGTTTACTTCCCGGCTACAGGGACCTTCTTCACTCCTGTTGGTGAATTGGGCATGGCTCTGCACGAGATGTGGGAAATCTCTCCTCTGCCTTTGGGATCTCTCCTATATGAAGAATATTTCCCGTGCGAGGCGAAATTGGCACTTCTGGAGAAGCAGGAGCCTGCCTTATTTGAGACTTACCGGGAGTTGATGTGCCACCTCTACATTTGTTCCAGTATGCATGGAAGCAGTAAGGGGGCTTCATGCAGTTTAAAGAGCTGGGGGAATTATTTGTTTCCTGACCTGGAAGGTACTCCTGAAGCGGCTCACTGTGGAGTTGCAGATGAAGACATCTTTCGCTGGATGCAAGAGCACTCTCAAGGGGATCTAATTCTGGAAGAAGATGACGGACCCTATGAGAAAGGCGATATTCTTCAGAGTTTTCACCACCAGGCTCATCGACCAACGTCCCGGAAGGCACTTCTAGCTGGTTTCTTAATGGTCTGGTTGAAGAGATGTGCGGTGCCGTCTTCGTCTGGCGATGTCATTCATCCGACTGTCTTATTTCCTGCCGTTCGTCTAGTCCATGGTCGTTCTCTTGGGCTTCTTCCAGCCATGGTGTGCTGCATTCAAAGAGGCCTTCGTGCATTGACGGAGGCATTCTGTAGGCCACCAGCAACGAAGCGGGGAAAGGGAACTATCTTGCCTCGCGACGGGCCAAACCCCAGAATAGGTTTGCCATATACTTATTTGATGGCATGGTTCACCCTTCACTATCCTTCCATTATCCAGGCCGGAGAGGAGCCCCAGAAGGTGTTCGCATGGTGCTTCTCCGTCGATTCGAGGGGTGTTCATGGTTAAAGACTTATGTGGCTGCGGTCCGTAAGCTGCTGTGCCGTCATGACGTCTATAGCCTCTTCCGATGCTTCCCCTACATTCGCGATGCGGGCTATGGTGAAGAATTCAAGGATATAGGGGAAGGGCAGACGTCATTGAGTCGGGGAGTCTTTGAATGGCTGGTCAGCATCCGGCCATCACACTTGTTGTATAGAAGTGGGGACACCTGTTACTTGGAGCCCTATGTTCCGAGTTAGTTTGCCCGTTAGTTTGGATATGACTAACTGTACGTAGGTAATCCGAACAGTAGCTTGGCTTTTATGGGGAGCCTCATCGATGGAGCTCGTGCCTGGCGGTTCTTTATTGCTGGCTGTACTGAGGTGCGACTGTGCATGCCACTAAGGACTCCTAATCTTCTGACGACCCTGGGATTCTGCCGGTGGTATACAACCTCGAACTCCACACCCACTGGATTTTCTATTAATTCCTTTGGTGTGAAGTTGATCTCTCAGCGGCTGAAACGGAAGGTCACTGAGAAGAGCGAGGGTAAGAGGGTCCGCGTCCCAGGCCTCAGGGAATTCATTGCCGTTGATGATAGTGAAGCCTCGGATGCAGGGAGTCCTCGCTTTGAAGCGGATACAGGTGCTGAGGCTCCAGCAGCTGCTTCTGGTGTGGTGGGCACGGCCCCATAGAACATGTTGATGTGGAAGAAGTGGAGGAAGAAGATCATGACGTCCACCTCAAGCGAAAGCGGGAAGGTGGATCTCGTAGGAAGAGGGTAGTGAAGAAGCCTCGTTGCTACGCTCCTACGATTATTGCAGAAGGTGAACCATCTGCAGTGCCTCCTCCTCCTGCCCCATTAGTCACTAAGTTGTTGGCTTCTAGGCAGACTACTGGTAAAGCTGCTCTGGACCCGGGTAAGATCAACTCCATTCTTGTAATATACTTCTTATGTGATCCATGTAGCTTATTGTTTACTTCATGATTCAGGAACTGAGGCGATGAGAAGCCTAAGAGCTGAGGCTGCCGGAGAACAGGGGGAACATTATGATCCCTTGTTCACTTATAGAGAAGGCGATGAAGCTGGCTATTTCGCCGTCTCGGAAGAGTCTGGAGGTGATGCGGCTGATGTAGGTCCTTCGGGTGCTGGGACTTCAAAAGGAAGTCCCGTAGCCTCTATCTCTTTTGGGTGGACCACGGAGGGTTCGGCAAGTGAGGGTGAGCCGGCCATTCGTGTTGATTCTGCCAAAAATTTTCAATGGAGCCTGTAGGGACTGATGCAGCCGTTAAGACAATTGTGGCGACACCATCTTTTGGTACTGTTCTGACCTTTTGACTCCTGCTATTTATTGTGCCTTGCCTAAACAAAGTCTTGTTGTAGGTGTTCCGCCTTTGGGTGCATCGACTTCAAGAGAGCCAACCCGTCTTCCTGAGGGATCCAGGGGTGAAGTAAGTACTTCGACCGCGACGGATGCTGCTGAGTTGGATGCTTTGTATCATGACCTTCCCTCTTATCAGCCTGAACCAGCCAGAGGAGCTGAAATTGAGGGGACGGTAGTCATGGAACCCATCTCACTTCCAATTATATCGATGAGTGAGGTGCCATCGGTTTCGCCAGTGCCGCCTATCTTGCCAGGCGAGGAGCTGAAGGTAATTACCAGTCCTACTTCCCCACATTGGTGGTTGAGCCAGCTCTCCCGGAAATAGTCACTAGTCCTACCTCGGTTGTGGCTAGTGTACTGGTTTCAATGAGGACTCCTCCGAGATCACCGACGACCCCTCGTGTTGCTGCAGCCAGTGCTTCTACTATCCCTTCCACCGTAATGTCAGTAGAGCCAGTGGAAACTCTGTCTTCAGGGGCTGCTCGTTTGCCAGGAGTAATTGAGGCCAAGAACGAATTCGTGGCTGAGTTAGTTGACAGCTTTTATAAGAGCTTGAAGCGATCCATTGCTTTGGTCTTGAAGGGCTCGACTGCCTCATTCTCTGCTTTAAAGGTGGTCCTCTCCCGAAACATTGACAGTATCCGAGACTTTGGAGGGGATGACCAGGCCGCCACATTGGAGCTTCTGGTAGACAGACTCGAGAGGGATGTGGATGAATGGCGCTGTCTTAGTCATTCAGATTTGGAGTCTTCAGTCAACGAACAGCTTGCTCATCTTGCTGCTCAAATGCATGAAGCTCATCTTGCAGCTCAGGAAGCTGCTAAGGCGATTCTTCTGATTTGAAATTCTTGGAGACAAGGAAAGTAGAGCTCGGGGATGCCATAGACGCTTCTAGCAGTGCTCTTCTTGACGCTGAGGATAAAATTGAAAAGGCCAAGGAAATGATCCGGAAGGCTAATCTTCTTTTGTCTAAGGCTGAATCAGTGCGTCTTGAAGAGACTGCGTGGCTTGAGTAGCTTAAGGCTTAGAATGATGAAGTCTTGCGGCAGGAGCTAGCACAGAGGGAAACCTTAGTTGAAATTGAAGCTCGCTTGGCCCAGACAGCGAACTTTAATGATGTCGAGTTAAGGTCGCAGGCGCTTATCAGGGCTGCTGAAGAGAGGAAGACTAGGCTGGCCACTCTTGAAGGACGGATCAAGTCCTATGAAGCACCATCATAGCTTGTAATATGTGCCTTCATGTATCCTCTTTCGGAATCAATAAAAAGTGATTTTATTCTGACTCCCCTGTTGTATCTCCAACTTATTTTAACTTTTGAATTCTCGCTTTCAAGTTGTATTGCAGCCATTGAGAAAATAGTCCTGACTGGACTAAAAAATGAGACTTTGCTATCTGCCGGTTCAGAGATCGCAATGACATAACCGATTGAGAAGCCACCAAGCTCAGAATTTGTCATATAATGATAAAGAAATAGTCCTTGTCGGACTGAAAGATGAGACTTGGCTATCTGCCGGTTCAGAGGTCGTAATGACATAACCAATTGAGAAGCCACCAAGCTAAAAATTTGTCATATAATGACAAAGAAATAGTCCTTGCGGACTGAAAGATGAGACTTGGCTATCTGCCGGTTCAGAGGTCGCAATGACATAACCGATTGAGAAGCCACCAAGCTCAAAATTTGTCATATAATGACAAAGAAATAGTCCTTGCCGGACTGAAGGATGAGATTTGGCTATCTGCTGGTTCAGAGGTCGCAATGACATAACTGATTGAGAAGCCACCAAGCTCAAAATTGGGATGGAATTGGAAGAAATTGTCAGAGGTATATTGTTAACTTGACAAAAAGATATGCCAGAGGTATACTGTTAAACATAGCATGAAAAGATCTCATTTTTGCAGAGAAAAACGAGGGGATCACTGTCATAGGTTTAATGTTAACTTAACAGCGAAATGGATGCCAGAGGTATACTGTTAAACATAGCATGAAAGGGTCTCGTTCTCACTGCGAAAAATGAGGAGATCACTGTCATAGGTTTAATATTAACTTAACAGCGAAATGGATGCCAGAGGTATACTGTTAAACGTAGCATGAAAGGGTCTCGTTCTCACTTGGAAAAACGAGGAGATCACTGTCATAGGTTTAATGTTAACTTAACAGCGAAATGGATACCAGAGGTATACTGTTAAACATAGCATGAAAGGGTCTCGTTTTCATTGCGAAAAACGAGGAGATCACTGTCATAGGTTTAATGTTAACTTAACAGCGAAATGGATGCCAGAGGTATACTGTTAAACATAGCATGAAAGGGTCTCGTTTTCACTGGGAAAAACGAGGAGATCACTGTCATAGGTTTAATGTTAACTTAACAGCGACATGGATGCCAGAGGTATACTGTTAAACATAGCATGAAAGGGTCTCGTTTTCGTTGCGAAAAATGAGGAGATCACTGTCATAGGTTTAATGTTAACTTAACAGCGACATGGATGCCAGAGGTATACTGTTAAACATAGCATGAAAGGGTCTCGTTCTCACTGGAAAAAACGAGGAGATCACTGTCATAGGTTTAATGTTAACTTAACAGCGAAATGGATGGAAAGATCTTTATATGTGGTCTTACCATTCCATGGATGGGAATTGATAAGTGATTTTGGAGAGGGAATCAAATGGGAACAGGTCCCCTAGGATTTTTAATAAATCCTCAGCTATCAACGGGTTTGATATGCCTTTACCAACTACCGTTTGAATCGGGCTAGCCATGCTATTCCCCTCAGCATGATGAGTTGTCGAGGACTTATGTTGGGCTTACAGGCCAACATTTTCCTCTATCCTTAACCGTTAAAGGTGTTGGATCATTTGGTTAGTGCATGTGTAACCTTGATTCTTCTTTGAGGCGGCCAATGTATGATCAGCTTCCTACTGGTTTATGGTTGTATGATCCCATTTGGAGGAAGAGAGAGGCTCTCTTTCTGCGTACCTTGGATTTGAAGGTCTTGATCAGAGGTGCAATATTAACTTGATCATGAGAAGGATCCTTAATCTTGGATAATACTTTTTTAAGAACTTGCCATTGATCGGCATCATGAGTAAATCACCATCTGAAGTCATAAGGCGACATGCTCCGTTTGAATAGACTGTTTCTATTACAAACGGTCCCTCCTATTTGGGCTGAAATTTGCCTTTGGTTTTGTGAGTCATGATCACTGGTCGTCTGACGGCTAAAACCAAATCTCCTTTTTGGAAGACTCTTTGTTTGACCTTCTTATTGAAAGCTTTTGAGATCCGAGCTTGATATAGCTCAATGTGCTTCTGAGCTTGTAACTGCTTCTCATCTAGGGCTTCGAGCTCTTGAAGACGCAACCGATCATTATCCTCTGATGTGATCTTAGTGATCAGAGTGACTCGTAATGATGGCATCTGGATTTCCAACGGTATGACTGCTTCACACCCGTACACCAGGGAAAAAGGCGTATTGCCTGTCGGGGTCCGAACCGTGGTTCGGTAGGCCCAAAGACATTCACCAAGCTTGTCATTTCAATCTCACTTATTAGAGGAGACGAACTTCTTGAGTAACTTAATGATAGTCTTATTGAATGCTTCCGCCAAGCCATTAGCGGCGGGATTATAAGTAGTTGAAGCCACATTCTGAATTCGGTATTTATGACAGAACCGATAGAACACCTGGCTTGCAAATTGGGGACCGTTATCATGGATGATCCGCCTAGGGACACCGAATCGATGGATGACATGGTGTTTGATGAAATTAACCACGTTGGAAGTTTTGACTTCAACCAGTGGTATGGCTTCCGCCCACTTTGAAAAGTAATCGGTTATTGTCAGGATAAACCGTGTCCTTTTGTCGAAGAGGGGCTGATTGGCCCTACGACATCGATTCCCCATGCTTCAAATGGCCATGAAGCAACAGTTGGGTGGAGCAATTCCGGAGATTGGTGTATGAAGTCCGCATGAACTTGGCATGCTTTACACCTTCGTGCATATTGATGGCGTCGGCTATCATGGTTGGCCAATAATATCCAAGCCTATGCAATCTGTCTTTGAGTTTTGGACCTGGCTGATGAGCTTCACATATGCTGTCGTGTGCTTCTTTAAGCACTTCCTGTGCCTCTAGATTAGAAAGGCAACGGAGAAGGATACCGTCGTATGAACGACGGTAAAGTGTCTTCAGAGTTGGATCATAGTAAAAACGGAGAGACCTTCGTCTGATAGATGCCGCTTCTTTAGGATTGTCTGGTAGCAGACCGTGTAGAGCATAGTCGATGAAAGGAAATCGCCAATCTCTCGGCTCAAGATCCGTCGAGATATTATAAACCTCTTTGGTTTTTAACATATGTTTAGAGCAGACAAGGTGTCGAGTCGCCACCGTAAGGTGATACTCGGTGTCGACTGGCAAGGCTAGCGTTTTGCTAATGTAGCAAGAGCATCTGCCTTAGTATTCTGAGATCGAGATACGTGCCCGATGTAAAAGCCATCAAACAGATTAGCCATTTCGATGACTGCATGATAGTAAGGCACCAAATCTTCGTGGCGGACCTCATATTCGCCTTTAACCTGATTGATGATCAGTTTTGAATCACCGTAAGCTTCAAGGTAGCGTACCCCCATTTTGTGGGCGAGCTGAAGACCAATGAGTAAAGCATTATATTCCGCTACATTGTTGGAGCATGATTCCGTCAGAGAAAATGCTCTAGGAAGGACATGATTTTGTGGAGAGATAAACACAACCCCCACGCCGGCGATGATCCTGCCTTTAGGGCCTATTCGTGATGCTCCATCGAAGAACATCTGCCAAACTTCATCCTCCGAAGTTACATTGGATTCGAAGACTTCATCTGGAATATCTTCATGAAGTTTTGAGTATTCTGGAACTGGATGAGCAGCCAAGAACTCTGTAAGGGCCTGTCCTTTAACCGCCTTTTGAGGGATAAAGATCATGTCGTATTGAGACAAAAGAAGCGCCCATTTAGCTAATCTTGAATTCAATGATCCTGGCTTCGTCATAAGAAGACGCAAAGGATTCACTCTGGAGATGACATGTATGGTTTGGCCAACCAAGTAATGTCGTGTCTTCTGGACGGCAAAGACAAGAGCTAAGCACTCCTTCTCAATAGGATTATAGCGAGATTCTATCCCTATCAGAGTCATGCTCAGATAACAAATAGCATGTTCGTGACCATTGTCGTCTTTTTGAGCAAGCAGGGCACCAAGAGAATGGTCCATAGCTTTCACATAAAGCAGGAATGGTTTTCCTGATGTGAGAGCCACTAAGACTGAAGGTTTTGTAAGATATCTCTTGATATCCTCATAAGCTTCCTGACAAGCTTGATCCCATACAAAGGGGGCACCCTTTTTCATGAGTCAGGTGAACGGTTGACAGCGGCCTGAGAGATTTGCGGTGAATCTTCTAATATAAGCCAGTCTACCTTGCAAGCCTCTAAGCTCTTTGAGATTCCTCGGTGGATGCATGCTCTGAATGGCTTTGACTTTGTCTGGGTCTTGGAAGTTTGCTCTTGAGCTTCCAACCGACGACGAAGGTCATCATTACCTTTATCAGCCATATTCACTGATACTCTATCCGTTCGCACCGAGCTGACTGTTGCCGAAGAGGCATACCCACTGTCTTCTTCCTCTTCATCAGACCATTGGACTAATCCTTTCATTGGTTCTAGTGAGGCTACTGTAGTTGAGGAAGATGGCTGTTCATAACTGTAGGGTATTGCAACCCTAGATCTGGTGTTCTGGAAGACACCTTCTTCATGTACCAAGACTTCGCCAAGGCCCGGGCTATAATCCAGATCTGGGGGACTGTAGGGAGTGTTGTGGGACGTTTGTCTGCCCCTACGCAGCTCTCGTCCTCTTCCGATCATGTTAACGGATGCAGAGGGTAGATCTCGCGATATGCTTCTTTCGCGTTGTTTCCCCGGAGCTTGCACCGAGAGTCGACCAAAAACTGATCGTCGGCCTGGAGGAGTGGCGGGGATTGGTCCTAACCGGCAATGGACTGAATGGACTGTCACCAACTGACATCCCATTTGTTGACAACAGGAGGAAGAAGTTTGGAAAGATTCTGACTTCCGTTTGCTTATCAAGAATTCCCACAAGTCAGACCCAGTTGAGCCTAGACGATTCAGCGCAGAGGCTCTATTGGATTGCGCGTAGGACGATGTCCTGTTCTTTTCATCGCAGCAGAGGTAATTAGCACTAAATAGTGCTTTAGCTCTAGCTCCGCGGCTAAGAACTTTGGGAATGTCCTTGGGTGCTGAAGCTGCATAAGCACCTCTGTCAACACTTAGGGACGATCCCTTAGCTCCGCTACGAAGAGCGAGCTTAGTGCTTCACGAACTGGGGAGCGAAGCACGCTGTGGTGCTTTATCCGCTATGTTGCTGCGAAGGCGATTAGCCTTAGGTAGTGCTTTGGCTCTAAATTCGTGGCTAAAAGTCTTGGAAACGCCTTTGGGCGCTGAAGTTGCATAAGCACCGCTATCAGCACTTAGGGACAATCCCTTAGCTTCGCTGCGAAGGGCGAGCTTAGTACTTAAAGAACTGGGGAACAAAGCACGCTGTGGTGCTTTGGTTCCAGCTTCGCGGCTATGAACATCATGTGTACCCTGAGGTATAGTAGCTTCGCTCATGAGAACGAGGCTGGCGCGAGGAGTTACTGCTCCTGAATCAGGCGAAGGCATGGTCGCCATTGTGACTTCGCGGCTAGTAGTCTCGTTGGAGCAGGCAGGCCTCTTGCCTTTTTGAGAGAGACGAGCTTGTGACGTAGTTACGCCTGAGCCTTCATACAGAGCCTTCTGCTTTGGTCTCCACATCTTCTTTGAAAGAGGAGACTTAGGTTCGCAGGGAACCTGACTAGCCACACGCGAGGCTGGGAGGTGTTAGAAGGATTCTGCTTCCGGTTTCTGCTCTGAAACCTTGGCCATTGAGACCTTTCTATGCTTCCGTGCATGGAGCATTAGACCACCCCAAGAGAGGACTTCTTCAAATTTTCCTTGGTCGAAGTGAACGACTAGGTTCTCAAAGGTGACAGGCTGAAGATTCTGATCTTTGCATTGCGGGCCTGCTTCCTTGTTGCGCCAGAGGACCGCGGTAGGCTCGCAGAGAGCCTCGCCTGTCTCCACAGAGACTCGCCTTGAAGATTTAGCCATAGGGGCTCTGGCCACGCCGGCTTCCTTGAATTCAGAGATAGACCCGAAGGTCTGTTCGTCGCATTGCGACACATGATTCTCAGCAGTGGAGAAATCCGTCCCCAGCGGAGTCGCCATTTTGTTTTCCATTAATTTTGCAAGGGGAAAACTTACAAAAAAGTGTCGAGGAGCTAAATTACAAGTATTCTAAAAAGATTACAAGTAGATCTCCTCTGAGATTCTGGAGAAGTGTGCCGATAGGAGTCTGGTCAGCGCGCGACCACTTTGTCCCTTTGACGATGCGATCGATGAGATTCCCTTCTCACCTGGTTCGGGAAATCGGAGAGCAGAAGGTTGGTAGAACCCTCTTGTTACTTCTCAAACTGCCTCCACTTGAGAATTCCTTCTCGCCTGGTTCCGGAGATTCCTTGAGAGGAAGATGTTAGGGTATCAGCACCCTGATTAGAGAAACAGTTCTCTGAATTCCTTGAATTCTTGGAAGAAAGAGAATAGATCTCTGTTTAGCCGTCTCTCTCTGCCTCTCTTTGCCTATGCGCGCCTCCTTGTGCCCTTGTGCCTCGGTGGGCTATTTATAAGGAGAGCAGGGGTATAATTGTCCCTTGAAAATTTGAAAACAGATTGAGTCAATCTGTTTAAATCTGAAAAGTAGCCTTGCTGCGAGGTTAGAATCAGCTTCTGCGAAGCTAGGAATAGCAGGTAGCGTCAATCTCCTGATCTGTTTTGATTCTTTCCATATAATTAGAAGATCTCCCCTGATCCTCTTACTTGTTTTAGGAGAGTCAAGAAATTATGGCAAGCAACTGCCAAATTTGCTCTCAGATTTAATCTTGATTAGATTTGATCTTGAATAGATTTGATCTCATCTGGAGATTTGATTGGTCAAAGGTTGACCATAACAGACCCACAGCGGAGCTGCCGCATCGAGCTCACAGCGGAGCTGGAAGGAGCATCTGGCGAAGTCAGAAGAAAGCTCTTCAGCAGAGCTGGATAAACATCTGTGGCGAAGCTACCATCCTTCTGCGCGATTGCGTATGATTTCGAGCGAAGCTAACTCTCTGCGGAGTTAACTGAGCGCTTCAGGCGAAGCTGTAAGTTAGCTCTCTGATAGAGCTTTGAACGGCTTCAAGGCGAAGTTGAACAAACTTAGCCTCTCAGGCGAGGCTATCCCTTGGGCTCATGTGATACTAAGTGTTGAGCTAACCAGCATCTTAGACCTACTTAGGTCTTTTCAGAGACAATCTGGGCTCACTGTCTGCTTCACTGGATCAGTAGAGTCCAAGTTGCTGCTCGTCCCTCGGAGATGGGTACAGAACTGGTCGTCAGCCTGTCTGTCACTTGTCTTTTGTAAATGTCAACAAGTTTAGACATTGTTCAGGCCAGTTAAGAATCTTGTCTTTTTTAGAGTGTCAACACCTACAATTATGAACAGCCGTCCTCCTCAACTACAGTAACCTCACCAGAACTAATGAGGAGATTATTTCAATAGTCTGATGAAGAGGACGAAGACAGTGGGTATGCCTCCTCGGTAATAGTCAGCTCAGTACAAACAGATAAGGTGTCGGTGAACATGGCTGATAACGGTAATGATGACCTCCATCGATGGTTTGAAGCTCAGGAGCAGACGTCCAAGACCCA
Organism: Agave tequilana; assembly: GCA_038442645.1. Classification (NCBI taxonomy): domain Eukaryota; kingdom Viridiplantae; phylum Streptophyta; class Magnoliopsida; order Asparagales; family Asparagaceae; genus Agave; species Agave tequilana. The sequence goes on from JAVJIF010007634.1 coordinate 101,425, forward strand.
GCAAGAAGCCTTGGACAACATTCAACAGATGCTCGCCCGACTCCTCAGTAACCGGAATAGTAATGATACGGGAGTAACCACAATGAGGAAGAACATCATAGTAATGAGTAACCAAAGACTGAGAAGTCAAAGGAAAGCTCTTCTATGGACGCTGAAGTTCTTAAAGGCATCCAAGCTCAGATTGCATCCCTAACTAAGAGGGATGAACTAAAGAAAGTAGGGGCAGTCCGTCCTTACCCGCTGGAATGGGATTTAGTACCATACCCACCAAAGTTCAAACCACCAACGTTACATACGTTTGATGGTAAGAGTTCGCCAAACCAGCACATCTACTATTTCCGGTCTCAGACCGGTAATGTTATAGACAATGATGCTATCATGGCTAGACTATTCATTGGCACCTTAAAGGGGGTAGCATTTGACTGGTTCCGATGTCTCCCTCCGGGCTCTGTCAATTTCTGGATCGACCTAGAAACCCGATTTCTTTCTCGTTTCTATGAGGACGATACCGAGATAACCATGGATAAACTTCTCTCTACCGTACAGAAGAAGGGCGAATCTGTCCGTGACTATATTGAGCGGTTCAGAAACTTGTCTCTGATGTGCCCAGTAAGGATGCCATTACTCCTGCTTTTACAGACATGCAGACATAACTTCTTAGACCAAGTAGAAATTCGCATGGGAGCTGTCAAAGCCCATACTTGGAAAGAACTGGTCGAGCAAGCTGAGATAGCTGAAAAGTCGGCTAAAAAGTTCGAGCCATCCACCCCTAAAGGAAAATGGGGTATGAATAGTAAGTGACGTGGCGACATGGCACAGTCTTCCCAAGCCAAAGGGAAAGAGACTATGTCCGTCGAATTATCGGGGGATGTTCATTCGAAGGCCAAGAAGAGCGGCTTCAGTAATCAGGAGTCTAAGTTTTCTCCAAAATAGTACTCCTTCAAAGACGAACAGGTTGTCCCAATATTCCATTTATTACACAAAGAGAATAAATTGAAGCTGCCGGATGCTCGGCGTCCTAATGAAATAGGACGCATAAACGATCCCAACTATTGTCTCTTTTATAGGATGATTCATCATCCTACTGACAAGTACTTTGTCTTCAAAGACAAGATCCAAGCTTTAGGCGAAGCTGGAGTTCTGACTCTGAGGTCAAAACAAAAGAAAGTCACTGTAAACATGGTGACCCTCGAGTTCGACAAAACCCCAAAAGTCACAGTTCCCGACGGGACTTTTCTAATCCCTGCGCCACGGCTTGAAGTAAAGCATCCTTCAGCTAAAACTCAAGAGAACAAGGGTCTTGTTCCTTTGACACTGGAAACAGGGGAAATCAGGTGGATACACCCAGACCTTGTCCAAGATGAACAATGGGATTCGAAGAGATCCAAGTCGAAGGGCAAAACTTGCAATGTTATCTCTATCCTGCCGGATGACGGCAATCTCACAACATCTTCTCTCAGCGATTCTGAAGGGGAAAAGCACGCTTGAACGACGTAGGCTGATATACCTCAATCGACAGGTACTCGATCCAGAAAATCATACTTAAAACAGTATGAGAAAGCTACTAACGAGACACAACAGCAGACGACGTCAGAACAAATATCCACACCACCTCCGCTCCTGACGACGGGAAAAGAGAAGCAGAAAGAAGTCCGGTTTGATCATATCCTGAAGAAGCCTTCAGGCCCAGGGTTCAACATGCCCTTTCGTTTTGACATATTGGCCCAGCTGGCTAATATCCCAGCTCGTATTACCATACACGAGCTCTTTCATCTATCAAAAGAGACAAGAGAAGCACTCAGGGATGCACTGCCTAACTCAGAATCATTCCTGACATATATGCCAAAAATCCCTATAGATGACACTCAGTCTTCTTGTCCCAAATGCCATCATGTGCAGTCAAAGATACCTGCTATTACTTTCACAGTGGAGGATATGCTTCTCAAGGATAACAAGCACGATCGAACTTTGTACTATACCGGATACATCGGTTTAACATGCATTGAAAGGGTACAGGTTGACCCGAGGGTCTGCACTCAGTATCATCCCCAAAAGGCTCCTCTACTTCCTTGGTATACCACTGTATCGGTTGTCTTCAACCACTTAATGCAGGAAGTAGTTATCCGCTTGGAAAGATTCGACTCCGTTGCCGAATAGGGAGCCTAAAGTCAGAGGTGACGTGCTATGTCATTGACGCTGACACGTCATACAATTTGTTATTAGGGAGACCTTGGATCCATGCTAATTGGATTGTCCCCTCCACTCTGCATCAATGCTTCAAATATGTTAAAGATGATGCAATAGTACGAACTGTCTTTGCTGAGAAGCAACCATTCAAAGGGGTGAAAAATTACTTTACTGACGCTCTCCTGTATCAAGAGATCGGTAAAACATCAAAAGAATCATTGCCTGACGATGATAATAGCGGCAATGAGGTGGATTCAGAGTCTGAAGCAGACATGCCAGGCCTTTTAATTGGTGAACTGATTGTAGCATGTCTTAATAATTCCCAATATAACACTCCTTCTGAAGATGAGGGCGAATGGGTAATTAATGATAATATTTCCTTTGATTATCCTGTGAGTGTTGAATTGTTTGAATCCATTACGGATAGCTCTCTGCACATGCCTTTACATAAACCAAGTATATCCAGTACACCCGTCGAATCTATAGAAGGAGCCGTTTTAGTGATCCCTCCATCCAAAGAAGGTCAGTTACCAATAGTATTTGGTAAAGCCCAACTGATAAGGTCTGCAGCTGCGGATTCAAGTTCAGACTCAGACACCCCACAAATTTTCCATTATGCGCGACCAACGCACCTTATGATGAAGAAAATGGGATATAACCTGAAGCATGGGAAGGGCCTGAATTTTAGAAAAAGAAGACGTGGTTTTCTGCGCAATTTCGTGCCAAGATGGAAACCTACAAATTACTATGACAACACACGCAGAGGGTTGGGATACGTTACACCTACACCGCCAGCAACGGTTCAATTCGAAGATAACAAACCAATCCTATCGCACTCTCCTTCTTCTTCCGAATGGGACTCGGACGTCAGTGTGGGAATAGTGTTCAAAGAGCTTACTGTTAATATGACTTCAAGCAGCCAATTGGAGCCAGCAGAAGTTATTGATGAGGAACCATGGGATCAGCAATTGTATTTCCAGTGGGAAAAGTGATTCGAACAACGCGAACCACCTACTGAAGACAAGGTGATCCAGGTTAACTTGGGTAGTCAAGATCACCCTAAGCCCATCTTTATAAGTGAAAGCTTGTCACTCACAGAAAGAGAAGAACTGATGATACTTATAAAGGAGTATGTAGATGTCTTTGCATGGAACTACGAAGACATACCCGGACTTGATCCACAAGTAGCCACGCATCGTCTGAACATCAGACCTGACGCCGAGCCAGTCAAGCAGCAGCAACGCCGGTTTCGTCCGAACATTATGGAGGCTATTGAAGTCGAAGTTCATAAGCTCATTGCATGTGGCTTCATACGGGAGGAACATCATCCAGATTGGGTTGCTAATATCGTTCCCATTCTCAAGAAGAATGGAAAATACAGATCTGCATCGACTACCGTGACCTCAATACAGCCTGTCCTAAAGACGAATTCCCACTGCCCATCACCGATGTCATGATTGACAATACCTGTGGATTCGAAAGAATGTCTCTCATGGACGGCTTTTCAGGGTATAATCAGATTAAGATGTATCCAGAGGATGAGAAGCATACTTCGTTCCGGACGCCATTGGGGGTATACTGCTACACAGTGATGCTCTTCGGATTAAAGAATGCGGGAGCAACCTATCAGCGGGCAATGAATACAATTTTCTGTGATCATCTCTGAAAAACGGTAGAATGTTATATCAACGACATTGCTGACAAAAGCCGCAATAAGAAGACCATCTTCGTGACTTGAGAACGATGTTCGACATAATGCGGGCTAATCAACTGAAGATGAATCTGACAAAATCCTTCTTGGGGGTTTCGAATGGCAAGTTCCTCAGGTTATTGTTACATCAAAAGGAATTCATCTTGACCCAGACAAAGTCAAAGCCATTCAGATCATGCATCCACCTAGGAATCTCAAAGAACTTAGAGGTTTGTAAGGTAGACTGGCTTATATTAGAAGATTCATCACAAATCTCTTGGGCCGCTGTCAACCATTCACTCGACTCATGAAAAAGGGTGTTTCCTTTGTATGGGATCAAGCTTGTCAAGAAGCTTACGAGGATATCAAGAGATATCTCACAAATCCTCCAGTCTTAGTAGCTCTCACATCAGGGAAACTGTTCCTGCTTTATGTGAAAGCTATGGACCATTCTCTTGGTGCCCTGCTTGCTCAAAAAGACGACAATGGGCACGAACAAGCTATTTATTATCTGAGCAGGACTTTGATAGGGGCGGAATCTCGCTATAATCCTATTGAGAAGGAATGCTTAGCTCTTGTCTTTGCCGTTCAGAAGACACGACATTATTTGGTCGGCCAAACCATACATGTCATTTTCAGAGTGAACCCTTTGCATCTTCTCATGACGAAACCAGGATCATTGAATTCAAGATTAGCTAAATGGGCGCTTCTTTTGTCTCAGTACGATATGCTCTTTGTCCCTCAGAAGGCGGTTAAAGGTCAGGCACTTGCAGAGTTCTTTGCTACTCATCCAGTTCCGGAAAGCTCAAAACTTCATCAAGACATTTCATATGAAGTCTTTGAATCTAATATAACTTCAGAGGATGAAGTTTGGCAGATGTTTTTCAATGGAGCATCACGAATAGGCCCTAAAGGCAGGATCATTGCCGGTATGGGGGTTGTGTTTGTCTCCTCACAAAATCATGTCCTTCCTAAAGCATTTTCTTTGACGGAATCATGCTCCAACAATGTAGCAGAATACAATGCTCTACTTATTAGCCTTCAGCTTGCTCATGAAATAGGGGTACGCTACCTTGAAGCTTATGGCAATTCAAAACTGATTGTCAACCGGTTAAAGGCGAATACGAGGTCCGTCACGAAGACTTGGTGCCTTACCATCACGCACTCATCGAAATGGCTAATTTATTTGATGGCTTTTACATCGGGCACGTGTCTCGATCTCAGAATACTAAGGCGGATGCTCTAGCTGCACTAGCAACAACGTTAGCCCTGCCAGTCGACACCGAGTATCACCTGACAGTCGCGACTCGACATCTTGTTTGCTCTAAATATATGTTGAGAACCAAAGAGGTCTATAATATCTCGATAGATCTTGAACCGAGAGATTGGCGATTTCCCCTCATCGACTATGCTTTGCATGGTTTGTTGCCGGACAACCCCAAAGAAGCGGCATCTATCAGACGAAGGTCTCTCTGTTTTTACTATGATCCGACACTAAAGACGCTCTACCGTCGTTCATATGACGGTGTCCTCCTCCGTTGCCTTTCTAATTCAGAGGCACAGGAAGTGCTTAAAGAAGCACACGACGGCATATGCGGAGCTCATCACCCAGGCCCAAAACTCAAGGATAGACTGCACAGGCTTGGGTATTATTGGCCAACCATGATAGCCGATGCCATCCAGTATGCTCGAAGGTGTAGAGCATGCCAAATCCATGCGGATTTTATACATCAGCCTCCGGAGTTGCTCCATCCAACTGTTGCTTCATGGCCATTTGAAGCATAGGGAATCGATGTCGTAGGGCCAATCAGCCCTTCTTCGACAAAAGGACACCGGTTTATCCTAGCGATAACCGATTACTTTTCAAAGTGGGCAGAAGCTATACCACTGGTTGAAGTTAAAACTTCTAATGTAGTTAATTTCATCAAATACCATGTCATCCATCGATTTGGTGTCCCTAGGCGGATCATCCATGATAACGGTCCCCAATTCGTGAGTCAGATATTCTGCCGGTTTTGTGATAAGTACCGAATTCAGAATGTGGCTTCAACTGCTTATAATCCCGCCGCTAATGGCTTGGCGGAAGCATTCAACAAGACAATCATTAAGCTACTCAAAAAGTTCGTTTCCTCGAATAAGCGAGATTGGAATGAGAAGCTTAGTGAATATCTTTGGGCCTACCGAGCCACAATTCGGACCCCGACAGGTAATATACCCTTTCCCTGGTATACGGGTACGAAGCAGTCATACCATTAGAAATCCAGATGCCGTCATTACGAGTCATTTTGATGACTAAGATGATAAAGGAGGACAGTGATCGATTGTGACTCCAAGAGCTCGAAGCCCTAGATGAGAAGCGGTTATAAGTTTAGCAACATATTGAGTTGTATCAAGCCCAGATTTCAAAGGCCTTCAATAAGAAGGATAAACGAAGAGTCTTCCAGAAAGGAGATTTAGTTTTAGCCGTCAGATGACCGATGATCATGACGCACAAAACCAAAGGCAAATTTCAGCCTAAATGGAAAGGACCGTTTGTAATAGAAATAGTCTATTCAAACGAGGCATATTGCCTTATGACTTCAAATGGTGATTTACTCATAATGCCGATCAACGACAGGTTCTTAAAGAAATATTATCCTTGATAGGATCCTTTTCATGATCAAGTTAACATTACACCTCTGATCAAGACCTTCAGATCCAAGATATGCAGAAGAAGCGCTCCTCTCTTTCTCAAAACGAGATTATATAACCATAAACCAGTATAGAGCTGATCGTACATTGGTTGTCTTAAAGAAAAATCAACGTTACAAATATAGTAACCAAATAATCCAACATCTCTAACGGTTAAGGATAGAGGAAAATGTTGGCCTTTAAGTCCAACATAAGTCCTCGACAACTCATCATGCTGAGGGGAATAGCATGGCTAACCTGACTCAAACGGTAGTTGGTAAAGGCATATCAAATCCGTTGACGGCTGAGGATTTGCTAAAAATTCTAAGGGACCTATTCCCATTTGATTCCCTCTCCAAAATCACTTACCAATTCCCGTCTATGGAATGGTAAGACCACATATAAAGGTATTCATATCCCTTGCAAAATGATGAGTCTAACCTATCATGTTAACACTAAACCTCTGATAGCAAGACTATAATCTCCGCTTGTCATTCTCTTCAGCAGGACGACAGGTCCACTTGAATTACTGTTATGTTCAAGCACTTCTAACAGTAAGTGAATCCTCGTCAAGTTAACATCACACCTCTGACAAATTGCTTTACAAATCCCCACAGAGTTCTTTTTGTCACGTTAACGATCACCTCTGATATATAATCTCTTATGGGATTCATTTTCTAACTCCCCAACGAGTTTTTAGTAGACTCCCCTCAAAGTCTATTGTTTCCCACTCAGTCCTCAGTGGACTTTTCTGGTTGTCACGTTAACAATATAGCTCTGACAATTTCTTCTAAACAACATCCGAAGGAGATATCAAAATCCCCATGGAGTTAATAATCAATCGGTTACGTCATTACGACATCTGAACCGACAGATAGCCAAATCTCATCTTTCAGTCCAGTATAGGACTATTTCTTTGTCATCATGTCCAGTTCGTCACCTCTGAATGACAAAATTTTGAGCTTGATGGCTTCTCAATCGGTTACGTCATTGCGACCTCTGAACCGACAGATAGCCAAATTTCATCTTTCAGTCCAGTATGGACTATTTCTTTGTCATCATATGACAAAATTTTGAGCTTGGTAGCTTCTCAATCGTTACGTCATTGCGACCTCTGAACCGACAGATAGTCAAGTCTCATCTTTCAGTCCAGTAGGGACTATTTCTTTGTCATCATGTCCAGTTCGTCACCTCTGAATGAAAAAATTTTAATCTTGGTGGCATCTCAATCGATTATGTCATTGCGACCTCTTAACCGACAGATAGCCAAGTCTCATCTTTCAGTCCAGTAAAGACTATTTTCTCAAATGTGTGACTAACTCTATCAGCTTATCACCGCTGATTGGATTAGTTATATCATTATTCCGTTTTCTTTTGAGGACTGTAATACAACTTGAAAGCAAGAATTGAAAATTCAGAAGATAAAACAAGTTGGAAATACAACAGGGGAGTCAAATAAAATCATTTTTTTATTGATTCCAAAAGAGGGATACAGGGATGCTCGGATTACAAGCTATGAGGGTGCTTCGTAGGACTTGATCCGTTCTTCAAGAGTGGCCAACCTATTCTTCCTCTCCTCAGCAGCCCTGATAAGTGCCTGAGACCTCAACTCGGCCTCATTAAAGCTCGCTGTCTGGGCTAGGCGAGCTTCAATTTCAACCAAAGTTGCCCTCTGTGCTAGCTACTGCCGCAAGACTTCGTCATTTTGGGCCTTAAGCTGCTCAAGCTGAGCAATCTCTTCAAGACGCACTGGTTCAGCCTTGGACAAAAGAAGATTAGCCTTCCTGATCATTTCCTTGGCCTTTTCAGTCTTATCCACAGCGTCAAGAAAGGCGCTAGTAGAAGCATCTATGGCATCCCGAGTTCTACTCTCCTCATCTCCAAGGATTTCAAGTCGGAGGAAATGCCTTAGCTACTTCTTGAGCGACGAGATGGGCTTCATGCATTTAAGCAGCAAGGTGCGCAAGTTGTTTATTAACTGAAGACTCCAGATCTGAATGGCTAAGATGGCGCCACCGTCCACATCCCTCTCAAGCCTGTCCACCAGAAGCTCCAATGTGGCGGCCTGGTCGTTCCCTCCAAAGTCTCGAATACTGTCAATACTTCGGGAGAGGACCACCTTTAATGCAGAGAATGAGGTAGTTGAGCCCTTCAAGACCAATGCAATGGATCGCTTTAAGCCCTTATAAAAGCTGTTGACTAACTCAGCCACAATTCATTCTCGGCCTCAACTACTCCCGGTGAACGAGCAGCCCCTGAAGACAAAGCTTCCATCGGTTTCACTGGCGTAACTGTGGAGGGAATAATAGAAGCACTGGCTGGAGCAACATGAGGGATCGCCGGTGATCTTGGTGGAGTCCTCATTGAAACCAGTACACCAGCCACAACTGAAATAGGGCTAGTGACTATTTCTGGGAGAGCTGGCTCAAACACTAGTGTTGGAGAAGTAGGACTGGTTATCACTGTCAGCTCCGCGCTTGGCAAGATAGGCGGCACTGGCAAAACCAATGGCATCTCACTTGCCGATATAGTTGGAAGTGAGGTTGGTTCCGTGACTACCGTTCCCTCAACTCCATTTCCTCTGGCTGGTTCGGGCTGATAGGAAGGCAGGTCGTGATACAAGGCATCCAACTCAGCAACATCCGCTGCGGTCGAAGTATTTGCTTCACCTCTGATTCCCTTAGAAAATTTGGCTGGCTCCCTCGAAGTCAATACACCCAGAGGTGGAACACCTGTAGCAAGATTCTGTTTAAGCAAGGTGTAATGAATATTACGAGAAAAACAACTCACGAAAGAGTAGAATGTTACCAAAAGATGGTATTGCCTCGACTGCCTTGACCGCAGTCCCCCTCTGAAGTCCCTCGACAACGACTTCAGTCCTCTCAGGCTCCATGGGAAAATTCTTGGCAGAATCAATACGAACGGCGGCCCACCTCCACTCGCCGAACCCTCTGTGGTCCACCCAAAAGAGTTCGCAGTAAGGGGACTTCCTTTTGAGGTCCCAGCACCCGAAGGACCTACATCAGCCGCATCACCTCCAGATTCTTCCGAGACGGTGAAATAGCTAGCCTTATCGCCTTCTCTATAAGTGAATAGGGGATCATAATGCTCCCCCTGTTCTCCTGTAGCCTCAGCTCTCGGGTCTCTCACCGTCTTAGTTCCTGAATCATAGAATAAACAATGAGCTGTATGGAATATATAAGAGTGTATTACAAGAATGGAACTGATCTTACTCGGGTCCAGAACAGATTTACTAGCGGTCTGCCTAGGAGCTGACAGCTTAATAACTAATAGAGCAGGAGGAGGAGGCACTGCAGATGATTCACCCTCTGCAATAACAGTAGGAGCGTAGCGACGAGGCTTCTTCACTACCCTCTTCCTGCGAGATCTGCCTTGCCGCTTTCGTTTGAAGTGGACGTCGGGATCTTCTTCCTCCAACTCCTCCACCTCTACATCTTCCATGTGGGCTGTACCTACCCCACCAGAAGCAGCTGCTGGAGCCTCAGCACCTGTATCCGCTTCAAAGCAGGGACTTCCTGCATCCGAGGCCACGCTATCATCAACAGCAATGAATTCCTCGAGGCCTGGAACGCGGACCCTCTTACCCTCGCTCTTCTCAGTGACCTTCCGCTTCAACCGATGAGAGATCAACTTCACACCTAAAGAATTAACAGAAAACCCAGTTGGTGTGGACTTTGAAGTTCTGTACCACTAGCAGAACCCCAAAATTGTTTGAAGGTTCGGAGTCCTCAGCGGCATGCACAGCCGCGCCTCAGCACAGCCAGCAATATAAAACCGTCAGGCACAAGCTCCATCGATGAGGCTCCCCATGAAGGCCAGGCTGCTGTTCGGATTGCCTATGTACAGTTGGTCATACCCAAACTGACGAGCAAACTGACTCGGAACATAGGGCTCCAGATAACAGGTGTCCCCGCTTCTATACAACAAGTGGGATGGCCGGATACTAACCAGCCATTCGAAGACTCCCCGACTCAATGACGTCTGCCCTTCCCCTACATCCTTGAATTCTTCACCATAGCCTGCATCATGAATGTAGGGAAAGCGCCAAAAAAGGCTGTAGACATCATGATGGCACAACAGTTTGCGGACCACAACCACATAAGTCCGTGACCACGAACACCCCTCGAATCGACGGAAAAAACGCCATTCGAACACCTTCTGGGGGCTCCTCACCGGCTTGGATGATAGAGGGGCAGTGAAGGGCGAACCATGCCATCAAATAAGTATATAGCAAACCAATTCTAGGGTTTGGTCCGTCACGAGGCAAGATAGCCCCTTTCCCGCTTCGTCGTTGGTGGCCTACAGAAAGCCTCCGTCAATGTACGAAGGCCTCTTTGAATACAGCACACCATTGCTGGAAGAAGTACGAGAGAATGACCGTGGACTAAATGAACAGCGGCAATAAGACGGTCGGATGAATGACGTCGCTAGACGGAGATAGCACCACGCATCTCTTCAGCCAAACCGTTAAAAAGCCAGCTAGAAGTGCCTTCCGGGACATCGGTCGACGAGCCTGATGGTGGAAACTCCGAAGAATATCACCTTTCTCATAGGGCCAAAATCAAATTCCCTTGAGAGTGCTCTTGCATCCTGCAAAAGATGTCTTCATCTGCAACTCCACAATGAGCCACTTCAGGAGTACCTTCCAGGTTAGGGAACAAATAATTTTCTCAGCTCTTCAAACTGCATGAAGCTCCCTTATGACCCCCATGCATGCTTGAGCAAATATAAAGGTGGCACATCAACTCCCGGTAAGTCTAAAACAAGGCGGGCTCCTGCTTCTCCAGAAGTGCCAATTCCGCCTCGCACGGGAAATATTCTTCATACGGGAGAGACCCCAAAGGCAGAGCAGAGACTTCCCACATCTCATGCAAAGCCATGCCCAATTCGCTAACAGGAGTGAAGCAGGTCCCTGTAGCTGGTCAGTATAACTCAAAGATGGCGTAGAAGTTCGCTACACTCATTTGAATGTCGTAACAGGTCGCCTTGACGGCCTCGTAGAGTCCCAGCCTCTCCAGATCTTCTTCAAAATGGGCAAGGACATATAAGGTCAAATCCCTCCACCATGCTTTGGGGTCATGAATCCACCCAGGGGTCCTGAAATCAGTGGCTGGATAATTGCCATAAACCTTAAAAAATTGATTTCTAAAAGTCTGGGCCACAGCGAGATTTTCTCCCACTGGGATGTCTGGAAGTACATTCCCAGGGTGGAGACCCAATATACAGCGAGGAAGACCCGCCCTTGTGTAACCGGAGGACGGAGCTATCAACTTCCCCACGTGAACAGAATCGGTAGTCCGCGTCACTTGCCACTGCATCTTTCGAGCTCTCGTCACACATTGAAAGAAGGACAAGGGAAAGTGGCGCTTGCTAGATGGGAGATAATACTTCTCGCCATCCAGTTTGAAAATCCACTGCCCCTCTCCGATTAGCAACTGGTGATCGTTGTCTGGCGCTGCATCCCCAAACATAAAGACGGGCTTCCGATAGATTTTTCGGTCAGAATCCTCAAGGGGAGCGGTAGTTAAGATGCTCCTCATAGTACGCTGATCTCCGGCATGAATAAGAGCATCCCGACCAGGAGCACTCCGCTTGCTGAATAATGAAGCCTACCCTTGGAACTGCAGGCTAACATTACAGTCCAGCCCCTGGTTGTTCCAAAGAGACTATTCAGAGGACCAGGAGTATAGTGCACTGCAAAAAAAACAAGGAGAAACTATGATTAGTTCATCAGCTGAAAGAAAGCTAAGGCAAAAATATAATTTTTGTTGAGGCATAGCTCTGCTCTTTGAGCGAAGCTGGCCTAACACTAGATTCGCCCTGAAGCTCAGCTTCGCAGTTGCAGCTTAACTCCGCACTCCACATGAAGGCAGGATGCAAAGAAAATATATATATATATATCTAAGTATTAGCTTCACCCTGGAAGCTTGACCTCAGACAATAGAATGTGAAGAAGCCCTCAAGGGCTAACTTCGTCAGAAATGTACTGTTGTCTAAAAATTATTTTAAGGGCATTAAGGTCCTTTTTCGCTACGCTCTGAGGGTTAGCTTCACATCCTATCATTCGACAAGATGTGAACCGCCTAAGGGTTAGCTTTGCATAGAAGCTTGGAAAAGAAACCCTTCGGTTCTTAGATTCCCAATCGAGAAATTAAGGGAAATTGAGCCCCTAAATTTCAGGAAGTTGAACTCCCTAAGATTACGGGATCATGATTGATCGCTCTGGATTCATAGAAAGATAGTCAGAAATTGGCTTCAAAAAGAGATGAAAATCTCTGAATAAGAGGGAAAGATTCCTACCCGCGATAGGTCGTTCGATGACCGGGGGAGGAGAAGGTCCCTCCGTCGTAGAGGTTGCTACCTCTTTGCCTGCTCGTCTTTTGGGAGCCATCGGAGAACTGAAGAAGTTCTTGAATTATCAAATGAAGAAGAAAGCAGAAGAAGAGATTTGGAATTCTTTGAAAATTCAAAGAGAAGTGGTTCCTTCTCTTTCAGCCTAATAGGTCTTTTATAGGCTAATGATTGCCTAAACTTTGCCTCCTCGAAAGGAGCGCAGACGGTCGTTTCAAATTAATTTGAAACGGCGCCTAAACGCCTTCCCGAGAAGTGTTACTTCAGCCCCGCTAAGGGCTAACTCCGCCATAAGTTCAGCATTGACTTCGCGCGACGCTTGAATAACTTTGCTGAGAAACGTGCCTTAGCTCTGCTTAAAGCATATCTCTAGCTTCGCAGAAATTCCGTGCTAGCTTCGTCAGAAACTGGCTCCTGACTTAGTTGGAAATCTGTCTTCAGCTTCGCTGGATGCTTAGCTCGGTTAAAAGTTTTCATTTCCTCCTAAGGAAAAGACTTACCTAAGGTAGTCCACTTCATGTGTTCTCAAATCAAAAAGGAGGGAAACAAAGCAGATAAGCAGAAAATAAACATTTCTTATTGATTCAAAAGGGAAGATACATTGACGCTACATCAAGGTGGTCTTTCGTACAACCGAATCATTGCTCCAAAGGCATACAAGTTGTCCTATCTACTTCCAAGGTGATAAGCCAAACCAACTGGACACGAAAGGCCTTCCTCCTACACAAGGCCGTAATCCTTCGCTTAATGGAAGATTTTGCCATCAAGAAGCTAGATCTTCTGTGATGAAAACTGGCAAGAGATTGGGAGCCAGATCTTCTTTGATGAAAATTGGCAAAGGACTGGTTGCCACCAGAAAGCTGGATCTTCTTTGATCAAAATTGGTAAAGGGAGGATCCGAGACCTTACTGGTGACGTCCGCCTTCCCGAAGTGGATCATCTCGGATAAGCGACTATCTGCCCCTTCCCGAAGTGGATCATCTCAGATAAGTAACTGCCAACCTCTTTTTGGAACGCACATTAGCTGTTCCAGTATGTTCCTCCTGCTTATGGTTAAAGCTTCAACTTAAAAATCAAGAAGCAAGTTTCTTGTCTCTTTCATCAAGACAAAAGACTGATGAGCACAGTTCGCTGTAATGCAAACTGAAAACAAGTTAGCATTCAAACCAAAAGAAAACTGCAAAGTTGAAGTGCTAAGTCAAATTCTTTGGGCGAAGCAATTCAGTGGTGCTTCAGTTAAGCAAAGGATAGCCTTGCTTGCATAGTGATGATGGGCTAGCTCAGCATAAGCCAAGTCTTACCTCCGCCTAAGGCAGTTAAGCTGAAAAAGCCTCAAAAAGGATAAAGTCCTAGCATCGCCTATATGGCTAAGCCAGACTGGTCCAGAGGGACGCAGTCTTAGCCCCACCTATATGGCAAGACTGGCTCGACCTTGAAGAGACTAAGTCCCAATTCTTGCCTATGTGGCAAATTTAACAGGCAGATTCAACAGATCAAGATAGGAACTCTGCATGAAAAAGTCTTTTCCTGATAAACCGAGAATGCTAGCTTGGCCGAGAAGCTAAAAAAAATAGGGCTGAAACCCTTTTCTAAAAGTCAACCAAATGCAAAAGATCAAGCGAATTTAATCCCTAAGATAGCTGGTAAGGCTAAGGGAGATGAACTCGCTGAAAGTCACCGGATAGCCGAGACTCACCAGCTCTTGGCCAGTTAATGACCAAAGTGGGCGCCCCCGCTATTTCAGAGATCTGAGTCTCCTCTCTGGGCAATAAGGAGATGTCATGAACAGACTGTTTCTCTGAAGAGGACTTCAAGTGTCATATTTATAGGCCTCATAGTTTGACCACACCGCCGCTACTTCAAGCTTGAAAGCGCGAGCGAATTTAAGGCATTCAAGTGCTGAGCCTTGAGAAAGGGAATAGTCTCCCTCGGAAATGCGCGCGAAGTTCTTTGAATTTCGAAAGAAGGAATGATCTCCCTCGTTAATGCAAGAGAGGTTATCCTGACCTCGAAAAAGGAGCAATCCTTCTCGTAACTAGCCGAAAAGTAGTTAGCCTCGGGAAAGGAACGACGTTCCAAAACCGATTTGAAGCGAAGCTCTCCGGGAGGCCCGAACGTGAAGCTACCTAGAATCGCGAATCTACACGATTCCTCGGCAAACTTTTTCCAATCCGAAAGCAGGATTGAAAGCGAAGCTGAACTCAACCACTATGGCGATGTTTGCATTTCACATACCATCAATCGAAGCAGTTCAAAGTATTTCAGAGTCTGAACCATCCCATTACAGACTTACGAAAACTTTGAAGGGGGTCTTGTTGACACTCTAAAAAAGACAAGATTCCTTACTGGCCTGAACAATGTCTAACTTGTTAACATTTACAAAAGACAAGTGGCAGACAAGCTGACGACCAGTTCTTCACCCATCTCAAAGGGGACGAATCAGCAACTTGGACTCTACTGATCCAGCGAAGCAGACAGTAAACTAAGAAAAGCTCGTGAGAAGACCCAAGCAGGTCCGGAGACACTAAGTTAGCTCAACACTTAGTCTCGCACGAACCCACAAGATAAGTCTCGCATGAGAAGCTGAATTGCTTAGCATCGCAGAGAGTTCCTTCGCGAACTTCAAGAGATGCTCAGTTAACTTCGTAGGCAGTTAACTTTGCCCGAAGCCTTATGCAGCTGCGCAAAAGGGTAATTGGTAGCTTCGCCACAAAAGTATCCAGCTCCGCTGAAGAGCTTTCTTTTTAACTTCGCCAGACGCTTCCCAGCTCCGCTACGAGCTCAAAGCAATAATTCTATTGCGGGTCTTTTATGGTCACCTTTGACCAATTAAATCTCCAGATGAGATCAAATCTATTCAAGATCAAATCTGAGATCAAATTTGGCAGTTGTTTACCATAATCTCTTGACTCTCCTAAAACAAGTAAGAAGATCATGGGAGATCTTTCAATTATTTGAAAAAAAAAATCAAAGCGGATCAGGAGATCAATATTACCTGCTATTCCTAGCTTCACAGAAGATGATTTTAGCTTCGCGGTAAGGCTACTTTCCAGATATAAACAGATTGACTCAATCTGTTTCTTGATTTGCAAAGGGACAATTATACCCCTGCTCTCCCTATAAATAGCCTACCAGAGGCATACAAAGCAGACACACGGAGTAAAAAGAGGAGAGACAGTTAAAGACAGAGACCTACTCTCTTGCTTCCAAGAATTCAGAGAATTACTTCTCTAATCAGGGTGCTAATACCCTAAGATCTTCCTCCCCTCAAGGAATTTTCAGAACCAGGAGAGAAGGAATTCCCGAGTGGAGGCAGCTCGAGAAGTAACAAGAGGGCTCTACCGACCTTTTGTTCTCTGATTCCCCGAACCAGGCGAGAAGGGAATCCCATCAGGCGGCAGTCCGATTGTCTGATCGATCGCATCGTCAAAGGGATAAAGTGATCGCGCGCTGATCAGATTCCTACCGGCACACATCCCCAGAAAACTCAGAGAAGATCTACCTGTAATTTTCTTTTCAATTACTTGTAATTTAGCTCCTCGACCCTTTTTTGTAAGTTTTCCCCTATGCAAAATCAATGGAAAACAGCTTCGATTTGAGTATGACCTTGGGCCACCAACCTAGCTTTGTTCCTAACAATATTGCCCGACTCATCCAACTTGTTCCTAAAAATCCATTTAGTGCCAATTGTTGATCTATCATGGGGTCTAGGGACAAGATGTCAAACTTAGTTGCACTCAAATTGATTGAGCTCCTCTTGTATGGCAAGCAACCAATATGAGTCACCCTCGGCTTCGAGGATGTTCTTTGGTTCAAAATGGAAAATAAAAGCATAGTGGCCACAAAGATCATGAAGTTTAGAACGAGTAGTTACCCCTTTGATACATCACCTATAATAAGATCCTTGGGATGATGTGGAGTGAATCTCCAATCCTTTGGAAGTGGTTGTGGGGGCTCCACTTCAACTTCTTGAACTTCACTTTTCACATTAATCTTTGGCTTGTCTTCTTGTATAGGTAAGTCCTTCAAGGTTATCCTCTCCATGTCTTCACCTAAGAAATCTATTTCTACAACATTCTCAACAAAAATATTAGATTCCTCAAACTTTACATGTATAGATTTTTCAATAGTCAATGAAGATTTATCGAAGACTCTATAGGCTTTACTAGTATTAGAGTAACCAACAAAAATAGCTTCATAAGATTTAGCATCAAACTTGCCTAAATTATCTTTAGTATTTAAGACAAAACATTTACAGCTAAAAACCTTGAAATAAGAAACATTTGGTTTTCTTGAATAATAAATTTCGAAGGATGTTTTAGAAGTGTTTTTGTATAAGAAAACCCTATTTGGTATATAACAAGATGTGTTTATGACCTCGGCCCATAGGTATTGAAGGAGACCGTATTCATTTATCACAGTCCTAGCCATTTCTTGTAGTGTTCAATTTTTCCTCTCAACTACTCCATTTTATTGTGGAGTTCTAGGACAAGATAATTCATGTTTAATTCCATGTTCATTGCAGTAAGTGATAAAGGATTGGCTATTGAATTCACCACCTCTATCACTCCTTATTCGTAAAATTGAAGACTCTTTTTCCTTTTCAACTCTTTTCCTAAATATTTGAAAATGTGAAATGGCTTGATTTTTATGTTCTAAAAAGAAAACCCAAGTAAAACGAGAAAAATCATCAACCAATACAAAAGCAAAATGATTCCCACTTAGACTTTTAGTTTTAATAGGACCAAATAAATCTATATGAATTAACTCCAAGGGTCGTGATATCATGATATCCTTGATAGATTTGAAAGAGGACTTGGTTTGTTTCCCAAGTTGGCACGCATCGCAAATGCGGTCCTTTCAAATTTCAAGTAAGGAATACCTTTCATCGCTTCCTTATTATTTATTCTAGATAGTTGGTCAAAAGAAATATGACCTAGCCTCCTATGCCACCACCAAGAGTCATCATTGAAGGCATTCAAACAAGTAGCATTGCATTGCATATTAGACAAATCAATCATGTATACATTATTTTCACGAAATCCGAAAAGTATACATGCATTAGTTCGTCTATCAAATACATTACAAGCTAACTCATCAAAAGTCACATTAAAACCTTTATCACAAAGTTGACTAACACTCGAGAGATTATGCTTGAGGCTATCAACTAAAGTAACATTTTCAATCATAGGAGATGAACCAAGTTTAATGTTACCTATACCGATGATTTTTCCTTTGGCGTCATCTCCGAAGGTGACGGTACCACCTTCATGGTATCTTGATAGGGTTGCAAAGTTATTGATGTCTCATGCCATGTGCCTTGAGCAACCACTATCAAGATACCACCGCTCCCTACGTCTTTGAGCTTTGGAGTATACCTACATCATTTAACAAATTTGTTGACTTTGGTACCCA
Source organism: Agave tequilana (assembly GCA_038442645.1). Taxonomy (NCBI): domain Eukaryota; kingdom Viridiplantae; phylum Streptophyta; class Magnoliopsida; order Asparagales; family Asparagaceae; genus Agave; species Agave tequilana. The sequence continues at coordinate 119,759 of JAVJIF010007634.1, forward strand.
AATTTTCTTGGGTCCTTTAATGTTAGCATTACGAACCCAAACATGATTATTTAAGGCATTTATTCTATCAAAATAAAATTTAGCTAAGTGTGACCCTTTTGGCCACAATATGTGCATGCATAATTTTACCATACATGAATGCATGATTAGTGTGTGGAGTGTGAACATGTTTTGTATGTTTAGTATGATGTGAGTGCAAGTGTTGTGACTTATGAGCATAGGTGTGTGTAGCATGAGTTTGTTTCTTTGGGACATGTTCTTAGAAAACATAGGCTCCAATCTAGATTTGTCAAATTCATATTTCTTTAAAACTTCTCCTAAAGAGTTAATTTTCTTCTTTAGCATGGAAATCTCATCTTTATAAATTTGTGAAAATTTATCTTTGCAAGAAATCTTATAAGTATCAAAATCCTTTTGAGTAGAAGTGAGAGTTGAAAACAATTCATCTTTTTCTTTTGTGAGAATGAAAATTTTGTGATTAAGAGTTTCATTTCCTTTTTCATTTTTAAATATTTTTTTTAAGAAAATCATAATTTTGAGATAGTTCTTCAAAAGCTTCTCCTAATTCATCCATAGATAATTCACAATCGTCAATAGATGATTCGGGGGTTACCTTATTTGTGTTTTCATTTGCCATGAAACACATGTGGACCGTGTTGACTTCTTCATCGGGTTCACTCTCCGAATCCCATGTAGTTTTAAGGCCTTCTTCTTGTATGACTTCTTGGAGATGGAGCGTTTGCTCTTATTTTCCAGACACTCCGCAACGATGTGCCCCAGCTTCCGGCAATTGAAACAAATAATCTTTTTCTCTTCCTTTCCTTGCCATCTCCTTCTATTTTGAAATTTAGCTTTGTTGTACATTTTTCGAACATTCTTCACAAGAAGAGAAAGATCTTCATCATCTTCTTCTTCATCATCTTCGTCGGAGTAGGTGGAAGAGCTTTTGAAAGCGATTTCTTTCTTCTTTGGAGGAGCCATCTCTTCTCTAGCCTTTCTTTCCATCTCATGGGTCTTAAGGTTCCCAATGAGACCAATGAGCTCCATTTCCTCCTTGTCGTTGAGCTCCTTCAAAGTTGTAGCTTTGACTTCCCAAGATGGTGGGAATGCACGAATGATCTTCCTCACCTTTTGATCATTGTCAATGCCGTCACCTAATGAAGCAAGACCGTTAGTTATTCTTGTAAAGTTTGTAACCATATCATCAATGGATTCATTTTCTTGCATGAAAAAGTTTTCATATTGGGAACGTAGGAGGTCAATTTTAGCCCTCTTTACTTGTGAAGTTCCCTCATGAGTGACTAAAAGGTGAGTTCAAATCTCATATGCGGATTTGCATAGTGTGCCCTAGCATTAGCGTCAAACTCTTTCGTAGCAATATCGGACCAAGTGTCCTCATCACCAAGGGGTGCGCTAAAAGGTTTAGTCACCACCTTTGCAACCCGGCTTCCTAAGGATTGTAGAAACACGGTCATCTTAACCTTCTATATGGGAAAGTTAAGGCCATCAAACTTGGGTGGGGTCTTAATACCTTCGGCCATCTTTACTAATGTATATGAGGATGAAATATGAAAAAGGTGATCAGCAATTTAGGATCTCTCTAAGGTTGTTAAGTCAAGAAACTAGAGATCAAAGCTCTGATACCAATTGAGAAACACCAAGAGGGGGGGTGAATAGGTGTTAATGCTAATCAAATGCTCTTTTTAAACTAGTTAAGATGAATGATGCAAGCCGTCACTCAAAACAAGAAATTTAAGCCGAATTCCCGTGAAGGGCTCTAGAACTTCTCCTCTTTGATTCCTCTAGATTATGTGTTGAGGTACTTAATTGCTTCCTTATTGATATGAGAATAGACTGAAAATGCAAGAAGATGAAATGAATGCAATATTGAAAATAAGACAAGCAATATCACAAGTATAGGAATGTAAAGCAACAAAGAACAATAAGAAATCAATCGCAAACACAAGAGAATTTGTTTCAAGGTTCGAGCCACTGCTCTATGTCCCGTCTTCACCACTATGAAGGATTTCCACTAAATCCACAAAGGGAACTTCCACACAGGAACCTTACACCCAAGGGATTACAATTGGTCTACACAAGACCGGAGTACCCAACTCCAACAATACTATCCTCTACACAAGAGGAACCATAACTCAATGGACTACAAGTCACTTGGTGATCTAGGAAGACCACAAACACTCTCTTACAACTTCTTATAAAGTGGAGTATGATTTTGGCTCAAGAAGTAAAGTGAGAGAAAAATTTCAGTAGCAAAAGATTTTAAAGACTTAAAACCAACTGAAAAACTTTTGAAAAAGAGAAACTTTGAAATGGAAAGTAATGAAACACTTCTTCACTTGAAAACACTTGAAACTGGATATTTTTCTTGTTTCAAACCAAAGACCCATGACCTCTATTTATAGACAAAGGATAAATACCATTCATAAGTGATACTAGGTCATTAGGGGTGAGTTTAGCGACTTGAAAATAAGAAATAGCCGTTGGAACCCATAAAAAATAAAACAGATCCAAAATAGAGCCGTTGTGCCAGTCTAGACAGCTGCCGGTCGACCGGCAAGCCACTTGGCAAAGTAACCATTGGCTCCGGTCGACCGCCTCGTCGACCGCAAGATATTTTAAAATAGATTTTGAACTGTCAGTCGACCGGCCCGGTCGACCGACACAACCCGAGAGCAAAGGTCATGCAGTCAGTCGACCGGTCGGTCAACTGCAGGGCTTGACGGTCGACCGGGTCGGTCGACCGACAGACGTGCACAACGTGCACGTCCACAGCCACAAGGCCCGGTCGATCGGTCGGTCGACTGTTTTGGCCTGAAACAGTGACAGTCGACGGCCGGTCGATCGTAATGGCCTGAAATAGTTTAAAAATAGATTTTTAATTTTAGAAATATTTTTAAAACATTTTGTATTTATTTGAGGGTTGAGTTGCATAGTATGGGAGATAAAATACGTGTTCTATACTTGATATAAAAATTTGAAAAATTATGAGACATGTGTTAAAACCAAACATGCAACAAAACCAACACTAGCCAAAACTTTATTTTTGAAAAGTGTATTTTTGTGTGTGTGACTTCATGAGCACTACTATCATATCCTTACTCTTTAACATACTAAATTCTTACAAGGGTCTAGGAGACTACGAGATCTTCAACCGGGCTTTTCCATTTGTATCGTTGAATAACTTGAATTCTTGATCCCGTTTTTGAGTCATCTTGAGTCAACACCACCTTCCTTTAGGGGAAGAAGTCTCATGAAACCTTAGAACCCTGAAATAATCTTAAACACTTAAACTTAATTAGTACAAATAACTATATATGTTTTGTAATCATCAAAACTCTAAAAACCGGGTGATTGTAACCTTGGGCCAACAGTTTACCGTATTAAATACTTTGACATGGAGTGATACTTGATTTTCATGATTATTGAATTGAGACTATGAGCTAATGGATCAGTTACTATTATATCTTAGTACAGATGAATGAGATAATGATCAGTTCTAAATGAGACTATCTATTGAGCAGTATCCGGGCTTGTTATTGTATTCATGTTCTTGAAAGTTACTGGGTAAAAATTAACAGACTGTAACATATGCATTGTTCCATTGTTCTACAGTTTACATGGTAATATTGTCCATATTGTTATTATTACATCATTGATATTGTTACTGTCACCATATCGTCCTAGTAATTAAAATAACATGGATATTTATTGCCTTAAATAATAATGTAAATGACAACTTACAGTGGGATTGAAAAAATTGATGGAGAAGACAGCATTTATATTTTGGGTAGACCTAGGATACAGGTTGCTCAGCTGAGATACGGTTCCACTACAGGGTTCTGGGGGATGACAGACATCCCGTATTATTCATATTGTTATTGACATATTATTATTGTTATTGGCTATCTGACGGTAGGACCTAGTTCAACGCCAGGTGATTGGGCCGTGGATCCGGGTATGTACGAAACTCACTTAAAACATAGACAATGTCTCCAACTGATCAGTTTCAATAACTTAGGATCCTATTTGATATGTGTAGTAGGCATACTATGGGATGCATCTATTACAGATGGCAATTAAGATTCACTGACATAATAAATAATAATGTACTGTAATTGATTATCTTTGCCTGATATATGTATGTTAAACACACGATGATACACCTGGCTGATTGAACATCTGACTCTAGTACTGACTTACCCTACCTGCCTGATATATAGATTATGATAAATACTTGATTGGATACCTGACTGGAGACATACTCTTCTGTGAGCTATCTACATTACTGTTTATTTATTTATTCATGTCATTTCTTATTCTAGTTTATATTATTATCATATGTTTACTTTTATATGCATGTGCATCTTCTCCTTTATTCTTACACATTCAGTAGGAGTTCTGACTCTCTGGATTTGCATATCCAGATCTGGGTCTATTTATTGTTGATCAGGTATTTGGAGAGGATCACAGGCATTCCGAGGAGCATTAAGTTCTCTTTGTTCGATTCTGGTATTCTCACTTTATTTTATTCCTGTTGTTTCCTGTGATTCCTAATATATAGGACTCATTGATTATTCTATTCATTTATTTATCTATTATCATGTGTGGTTATTCATATGTTAGATTACAGTATTATCATGTCATCATAGTGATTATATAGCCTGTTTGGGTTACTTAGGTTTAGCGTGTATACGTGAGGTATTTTCCTGCATATATACGCCGATGACTCTCATCGCAACTCCATTTTCACGTATTTTAGAAGCGGGGTGTGACACTTTCTATGTAGCTTTCTTTCTGATTCTCTGAATATATGCAAGGAAATGCGAATTGGATGATTTTAAGCCGAAGCACTGTTGAAATGGAAAGGTGCCAGAAGAATTCTTTCTTGGCCATTTTGTTTCAGAAAAGATAAATGTAAGCAAACAAGTGTTGATTGATACCAGCTTTAGTCACAGGCCTATTAAAATTTATAGTACCTAGGAGTCCACATGTTAGACGGATGTAAAATATTAGTAGGCTAAGTGTTTTGAAATTCAAATTTTCACATTATTGGCTGAGTCAACAGTGTAGGTGTTTCCCCTTTTGTCGATAATATAAGCTTTGTCAAAGTCTTCGTCAACTGATGTTTCACCTCATTACCTGTTGGTGGTCGCTGGAAGTATCTTTCACATTATTGAGGCTCGATAGCTTGATTTATGTAGTTCCAAGAAAGGTTTTCATGTTCTCTCCAAGCCGGATTGTAGGTGTAATTGTTGGCATAATATTTTCAAGCCATATTAACATGATTTCCTACACACCACTCGCATACTTGCGTTGGATCGACTCTTTTTAAGGACCATTGTTAATTGTAATCCATAAACCAGAAAATAAAAGAAAAAGAAAGAAATAAAGATAAATTTTCAAAGTAAAACTAGAATAAAAAAGTATTGATATTAATAAAGATAAAATAATCCCTGGCAATGGCACCAAAAACTTGATGTTGTGAATAACAAGTGCACTAATTATTTACAAGTAATAAAGTAATAGTAGAGTGTCAAACCCACAAGAATTGTTATTTAATTAAGTAACTTTGGTGTATTAACTCAAAATTTTATTTGAAGGAAAGATAAAATTTGAAAGTGAAATAAGAAAGAAAGGTGCAGGCTTTAGATAGGAAAATCACTAGATCAATTGATTTCAAAAATTAATAATCTGAATTAATAAATTGATTGTACTAGTAACTATATACTACCTATGTTAACAATCAAAAGTTCCTATCTTAACTAATATTTTCTCTCGAGCAATATTAATTTTAATCTCTAATACAAGAACCTACAATCTCTCATCTAGTAGATTTATAAGTTAGAAGAATCATTAATTACAATAGATCTTTCTATAAGATTGCACAACTTTTACGTATTAACTTATCAAGTTGTGATTTTTATTCTCATGAAGCATTACTAAATTTCTCCTCTCAGTCTCAAACTTAGCCATCTATATAATTGTATGTATCAATTAATAACATGAAGAAAGAGAATAAAAACTTAACATGTGTTTGGACACAAATATTGCATAATTGTCAATGCATTCCTACATTTATTCTGCAATGATTCCAACAACTCACTTGTTTTTATGTCTAAATTCATGCAGGATATGGTAGAGAGAAGAAAAGCACAAATCCTAGTCAAATAAAATAGATTCTTGAGAAGATTTAAAACATCAACTGCAGATAAATCTAACCAACTAGGATCGAATCAAACCAAAAGGATTTAGAAGCCATCTTATCTGAAAACCTGATATCAGATAAGATAATACAATCAAAATGCAAAAGAAAAATAAAGTTTTTGGAGACTCAATCAATTTGTTGAAGATAAATAGATAGAGAGAAGATCAACAGATGAGATGAAGTAATCATATTTGGAGATAAGGAGGAAATCCAAGTAAATTTGAAGTTCTAAATAAATTTAGACTCAGATTCAGACTGTATATATTTTAGTATTTTAAACATAACTTTTGCTATAGAAACTCAAATCTGATGATTTAAGATGATATAGAAAGAAGACTTAAGGGGCTTCAATTCTTATATTGATCGCTATTTTCAATTCTATCCTTGGATAAATAATATGCAGCAATCAACACGCCAACAAGCTGCAGATCAGAATTAATTTTCACATAAAATTCTGGATAAATCAAATCAAGTTTGGAGATAAAGAATGGATTCAAATTTAGAAATAGCTTACTTCCTAATTAAAGAGAAAGGATATTATCTTAAATTTAGAGTTTAAATTATGTTCTGAATATAGATCTCTTGATGGGTGCACAACTTCTACCAGGAGTTTATCTACTACTTCTACTATAAATAGAGAGATAGAGAATAGAAAAAATCTCATCTCAGACCGTAGGGCTATAAGGCTATGTGAAGGAGAGAAGTGTCTGTTGAGTTGTAATGTGAGAATGCAGAGTTTTTAGCAACAATTCATGAATGAAATTTAGAGTTCTTCTACAAGATCGTGCACCGTTTTCAGTCTAAGATTTCTCTACTCCTCTCTTTATGTTTTTGATGCAATTCTCTTCTTTTAATTGCATGTTTTATTTTATGAATTATCAATAATCTCATACATATTCTTGCTTCTTTTTTGTTAATTTTTTTGTGCCTTCAACATCGTTCGGAGGAGGGAGACGTTAAGGCGACAACAAGGAACCAAGGCTTGCATCGATTCCCGGTTTCATCTTTTCTCCCTTCTTGTTTTTCTTCTTCTTCCATCAACTTAATTATTAGTCTCGCACAAGGTTAGTATTCTTTTTATTTTTATTTTCTTCATATTTTTAATGCATTAAAGACTTAAGTTCTAAAAACAATCATCACACCTTTCTTTAAAGGACTTCTCAAACTAGATTAAAAGTTAATTTAGATTTTAAAAACTTGATATTTAAAAACAAGTCTCTGTGGATTCGACACTATTTTTGCCACTATACAATTTTCCTAAAAAGATTTCAAAGCAAGAATAGGTTTTCATAACTTGTACGTGATTTAAACAACGATGAATTTCTTCATGAATTTTGAACCGCGAGCAGTTTTTGGCGCCGTTGTCGGGGACTTATAAAATTTTGGTTTTTGAAAATCAACATTTAATCTTTTTCTAGTTTTATATGTAAAAATTTTAAAAATTAAAAACTAAAATATTAATTAAAATTTTCAAAATTTAAAAAAATTTAAAATCAAAATTCTTTTCTTTTTATTATTTTTCTTTTTCGTCCCTAAGATCTAAACTTCAAGCTTTTTTTTTGCAGGGATATTGCATGAATGAGTGAAGATTTGCGCAACAGGATGAAACTTGCTTACATATGACATAATTGTATTGTTAAACTAAAATAAAAATAAAAATTGCTTGCTTCAGAGTCATCGAAAAGGTTAGTAATTTTCTAACTCTACCACGAATCTCATATTAGTAGGGTTTTGGAGGTGCTTATTGATTGAACCTGTGCTGCATTAGTGCATAATGCATAAAAAGATCTTAAGAGCTGTCGTCCTTCACATAAGGTCGGGATTTCATTATCCGTTCCATTGCTCAAAAATCACAATGCATATAAGTTTTTCCAAGCTTAAACAAAATTTAGAATCAATTAAAAACTTGACCACTAGGATTTCAAGCTCATTAAGTGGATCCATTTTGAGAATACTCCAATGATTACTTTCAGTCTCGCGAGAGAGGGCTTTCTTATATAGAATGGGCGACTTAGCCATTGCGGCAGTGCCTAGCTTGGAGGAAGGATCGAGGAACTTCCTTGTTTAAGAAAGGGAGGCTGAAATTAATAAGCGCCCAGCTTAAGGGAGAACCAAATCGCTTGTTTGACGGCTTTAATCGCTCAGCCCACAATCTGTCCAACTCAGTTAGGAGCTGTCTAACTAAGGAGAAATTTATTTTCTTCAGATTAGTGTCTAAAAAATTAATTACTTTCAAATTAAGTTCAAGATAAAGAAAATAATTGATTAATTTGATTGGTTGGCCATCTTTTGTGCAATCTTATCTAAGATTTAGAAAATCCTTCTAAGTGAGTTCTTGTTAAGGGTCGATTAGAATCCATTACTATTTTCAACCCTATTGACACAATGGGTGATACGAATCAGACCCAACAAATGACCTTAAGGGATTATATGTATCCTATATAAGGTCCACCCAACCTTCCTGTATCACTATACCGGCTTTTATGGCAAATTTAAATTCAAATCCGTATGATACAAATGAAAAACACCTAGAGGGGGGTGAATAGGTGTAAGTGCTAATCTAGAAACTAAATACGCTAAATTGGGAAGCTTAAAACAAATTTGCAACACACTTAATACAACACATAAGTGTAGCCGAATTCCCCGTGAGGGGCTCTGGACTAACTCCTCTTGATTCCCCTAGATATGGGTTAAGGTGCTATATGAAGCTCTTGTGGTTAAGTACAAGTGAGGCACACACACAAGCAAGCCAAGCATATAAGGATGAACAATATAAAGGATGCAAGGCAACACAAGCAATATATGATATGAATGAATGAATGATGCTTTGCACAAAATAGAGAGAGAGAGTTAGAGAGACAATGGATCAAACGCTAAGACAAGATATGTTTCGAGGTTCGAGCCCCTAGCTCTACATCCCCGCCTTCACTACCGTGAAGGATTTCCAATCCACTATCTCCCACCAAGGGAACCTCCACCGAGGAGGATTTGTTACAACAATAGGAGTACCGAACTCCTCTCTCAAACACCGCCTCACAACCGAGGGGTAGGCCCGTAGCCAAACAACAACCAACACCTCTACCGAAGAGGGTTACAAACCAAACTCCACCTCTCACTAGAGGGAGCAAACCACAAGCCTCAACCTCTACCAAAGAGGGAGCAAACACCAACCCAATACAACAACCTCAACCTCTACCAAAGAGGGAGCAACACAAGAAATCAAGGTTTACAATAAGTGGTATGTCTCAACCACAAACCTCTTTCCTTTTTCCACAAACAAAGATCCTAAATAGATTAGGATAGAAGATATAGCTCAAGTGTGGAATCAAGGTGTTTTTGGAAAGCAAATAACAAAGAAAAACTACTTGGGAAATCTCTTGTAGATGATAGAAATGAAAGTCCAAAACAATATCCCAAAAACCTAGTTTTCTTTGATTTTCCAAAACCCTTAAAAAACAATAAAGATGAAAACTTTTAAGCTTTAAAACTCTTTTAAAACTTCTTTTAAACTCTGGAGAAACTAAGAATTTTTCTTGTTAAAAACCTTGGCCAAAATCTCAAAGGAATGGGGTTTATATAAGCCAAAACAGAAACTAGCCGTTAGGCTGATCTGGCAGCCTGACAGGCTAGCGGTCGGCCGGCCGGCCGGCCGCCAACGGTCAGAAATGTGACCGTTGGGGAAACCCGGTCGACCGCACGGCCGACCGCCCAGATACAGAGAGCAGACTCTCTGATCCGGTCGGTCGTCCGGCCGACCGTCCCTGTGACTGCCAAACATGCACAAGCTTGTGCACGTCGGTCGACCGCAAGGGTCGACCGGCCTTGGTACGGTTGACCCGTGCGGTCGGCCGTCGTGGCCTGTCAGCCACTGTTCTGGGTCAGAAAACACATGTTAAAATATTTCTAAAAATTCTTTTAAGTCTTGTAAAAATACCCAAAAATAGTTTTATCATTTTGCATTGATATATAAACATGTGATAAAAAGTTTAGCTCAAATATCAATCAATATGAACTATTTTTGTTTTCTTATCATTTTTACCAAAAACCAAAACTTGTATTTTATCAAACTTGGATTTTTCTCAATAGGAAATCTGAATATTCCTAAAACTCATGAATAGACATATCAAAATAAGTTTGTTTAAGATATGAAGCATGTATGTATATTGAACACATCTAATATACATAAAAACCATTTAAACTTGTTTTAATCTAAACTATTCATGAAAACCAAAATCCATAAAACGTGTGTGTTGTGCACTTGAGCATATCAACTATACTAAGCTTTACAAATGGATCTAAAACACACAAACCTAAACTAGGATACCTAAGTCTTCTTGATGATCTTCAATCTTCAAGTAGACTTGCTCCCAAACCGTGATCCACCAAGTGCAAAGGAATGATCTTGAAGCTTTGGCACCGGAATCACCATGAAAAGCTTCTAAACTCCTTGTTGAAGCTAATCACCCACTAATATCTTGCTAAATGATCTGAAACTTAAAATCACAAGAATATTAGTAAATATAACTACATGAGTTAATCATCATCAAAACTAGAGTGGAAGGCCTCTGGGCCAACAATCTCCCCCTTTTTGATGATGACAAAACTCATGGAGTTATATATGCATGGATTAAAGTTAAGCTTCAAAGAAACTCCCCCTTAACTCATGCATAAACAAATAAACAAAAGATATGCAATGAATGTACATAAACATGTATGCATCAACATGCATAAAACACATAAACATGTTCTAGATGCTCTAGATACCAATTAAATTAATAAAAGCATTAACAAAAACACTAGATGCTCTAGATACCAATTAAACTTAATATATACAAAAACATAAGTATGCATATAAAACACAAATTATTCTCCCCTTTTTGTCAATCATCAACAAGGGGTAAACAATCAAAACAAAACAAAATCAATAAGTTTTTCTCCCCCTTTTTGTTCGAAACAATGAATCAATAAAGGGTTAATAAAAATAATGTTCTCCCCCTTTTTGTCTAAAACAAAAACAAAACCAAATAGGGGTGACAATCAATTAAAATATCAATTGAAAATATGTCAATGAAGCATCTTGATACCAATTGAAAGTAAACATACCGAAACAAAATTTGAGATACCAATTTAAAACATAAACATTTTGATATCTAAAGAGAGTAATTTTCTTTTTAAGCCATATAAACAATTTTGATTGTGATATCATATGCTTAAAATAAACATCAAATTTTCAATCATAAAGTGTGGGAGTGGAAACAAAATACCAATTGAAATACAAAATCAAATTTTCTCCCCCTTTATGAAATACAAACTAAATACATGCGTAGGCTTGAAATAAGATACCAATTGAAAAATTAAATCAATTGAAACATTATAATCATTATATTTTCAAGTTTTGGGTTATGCTAAGCTTGATTTTGTAAAACTACCATTTGTGAAATCATTGAGCACAAATTAAAACATATATAGGTGTATGAAAGATGAGTACCAATCAAAATAGATGATACCAAATGAAGGCATACATACACAAAACAATATATGAGTATACAAAAATGTCAATATTGATACCAATTGAAAAAGTCCAATGATACCAATTGAAACAACAATAATGATCAAGTGTATACATCATATAACTACCACCCAATCATGTACAAGTTTAAAATGATTTTCAATATAAGGCATACATGAGCATGATCTCCCATCCGTCCGCCCGTTGATGGTAGGGTTTTTCAAAAAAAATAATTTGAAAATGTAGTTTGTTTGAAAAACACTACAAAAAATGAAGAATACGAACTAGTCAAAATGTAAAAACCTGTTAACTAGTACGAAATCCTTCAAGCAAGGAATAAAACAAACTAGTTTTTCATAAAACATGAAATCCACATGATAATCAACACTCTAATCCAATTAAGCATATAAATGACTCATGAAAACAAAACATGAGTAATCAACAAAGGTGAGTGTACAGATACAATGTGAAGTACATGATCATGAAAGTATTCGATTAAGCTCAATTAATTCCTTTAAACATGAAAATCATGAAAACAAAACTATTTAATCTTCAAGGTATATGTATGTCCTATACAAACTAAAATATACATACATATCCAAACACAACGAGTCCACAAAGATATATGCATTAAGGCACGTGGCTCAAAAGGATGTATATGTATAATAATAGTTTAGATAAAATGGATATATACATGAAGTTTAAACATAAACACATGAAAACATGAATAACATGAAAAACTAAATTTTTATTAAAGCAAATTTCATTTCAAGGTATATGTATGATTTGTCAACGCAAGAAGTATACATACATACCCTAAACACAATTGAGTCCAATAAATAAAGATTTGCATGAAAAGCAAATGACTCAAGTGTATACATGTATATCTTAAAGTTTGGCAAAATAAACATATACATGAAATGAAAACACATGATCATAAAACAAATTCAAGAATTGGAATACAAGTTTAAAATGCATGGATCATCAAAACTAGACTATACTAGCACATCTAATGGGTTCAAATAAGCATTCAAGCTCAAACATATATAGATTTATTTGTGGCCCACTGTATGTACAAATATAAATCCTAGTCTTAATAAAAACTAACATTTAAACAAATATTCAAATCATGAAGCATCAAAACAAATCATAAATCATCATGACAAAACTAAACATGATTATTATGTAAATTCACATGTTATTAGACCTATGATAAACATGATAGCTAAACAAACGGTGAGAACACAAAATATGGGTCCATATAAACATAGGTGTCTCAAAATGCTATTCATGTATGTCAAGGATTTAATAAGCATGGCATTATCATAATAATCTACAAACAATAAAACATGCTATAAACAATGATTATGAAAGCATGTAAACAATAAATAGGAGTAAGAGATTTATACCAAAACCGATAAGGGCATCTCTCTAGTCTCCAACACATGGTGGTCATCTCCACCAAACTTCCCTTGAAAGTGATGCATCCAAATTGTTTTCTTTAAGTACGGAACGCATCCACTTCAAGGTACCGCTACTCTCACGTCATGTGAGAGCCCACACCTACATCAAACATAAGAGGGGTGGTCTTTGGTACCCATATCTTATTGGGTCCATGGGGTTAGTACCATTCCTAACCCAAACAAATTTATTTGCTAAATTTGAAACATGTATTCTATCATAGCAAAATTTAGCAAGGTGGCCCTTACGTCCACAATGTGTACAAGTGTACACATGAGCATACATGTGATGAGAGTGTCCGTGAGGAGCATGTGTATGCCGTGGAGGTTGAGCATGAATAGATGGAATTTGTTTCTTTCGAAACAAAGTTTCCAAACGTGTATGGCCCACAACACATTGGCTCAAAGTGGAGCCCAAACAATATACACTCTTCTTAAGCATGGATATATCATTATCAATCAAAGAAGTAGTGGAGCATGCAATAGGTGAAGTGTGTGATACTACCCTAGCATGGCAAACATGTGAATCAATTTTATTTTGTAAAACAACATTCTTCTTCAAACAAACATCTAAATCATTTGAAATAGAAATAATTTTATTTTTCAAAGCAACATTCTTTTTTAAAACAAAATCAACTTTTGAAGACAAATTTTCATTTTTCTTCAAAAGAGTTTCACAATCATTTTTAGATTTTAAAAATTCATTTTCTTTTAGTACAAGGTCTAGTTGAGATATCAATGAATCCCTTTCATTATAGACCTCAACCTTCTCTTGTAAAACATTGTTAAGTCTAGAATGTAAACTTTTATTTTCATTTACAATTCCTAAACTTTTCTTTTTCAAAACGTTATATTTTTCAATCAATTTTTCACAAACAATAGATAGTTCTTCATTCAAAGTATGGGGATCAACATAATCATCACATGAAGAACTAGCATCAAAACTATCTAGTTGAGATTCCGATTGTACCTCAAGGGAGTCATTCCCTTGGACCATTAAGCATTGTGACTCAGATTCTCCACTAGATTCCTCCGGTTGAATTTGCAATTGAAGCTTGGAGGTGGTGGTGGTTGTCAACATGTTCCACACTGCAAATGCGGAATCAAAGTTAGAAACACGTATAAGATAATCTTTGTTAAGCGTGCTTCTAATGGCCTCAAGGGCTAGTGTATTGGCCCCTATATGCTTGCGGTCACCAAGATAGCATCTCTTGGTAGAGGCAAGGAAAACATGCAATCCTAGGGTTTGTAAATAGATGGACATCTTAGTCTTCCAAACAAGAATGTTGGAAGGGTCAAACATAGGTGGGGTCATGAAGGCCATGGGTCCAAACTATATGTGTGCAAACAAGCAAATGCAAATGAAGATTAGCCTAAAATGAGGATCTTTAACTCTAGGTTGTTAGACCCAAAATCAGAGCACTTGGCTCTGATACCAATTGAAAAACACCTAGAGGGGGGGTGAATAGGTGTAAGTGCTAATCTAGAAACTAAATACGCTAAATGCGGAAGCTTAAAATAAATTTGCAACACACTTAATACAACACACAAGTGTAGCCGAATTCCCTGTGAAGGGCTCTGGACTAACTCCTCTTGATTCCCCTAGATATGGGTTGAGGTGCTATATGAAGCTCTTGTGGTTAAGTACAAGTGAGGCACACACACAAGCAAGCCAAGCATATAAGGATGAACAATATAAAGGATGCAAGGCAACACAAGCAATATATGATATGAATGAATGAATGATGCTTTGCAAAAAATAAAGAGAGAGAGAGTTGAGAGACAATGGATCAAATGCTAAGACAAGATATGTTTCGAGGTTCGAGCCCCTAGATCTACATCCCCGCCTTCACCACCGTGAAGGATTTCCAATCCACTATCTCCCACCAAGGGAACCTCCACCGAGGAGGATTTGTTATAACAATAGGAGTACCGAACTCCTCTCTCAAACACCACCTCACAACCGAGGGGTAGGCCCGTAGCCAAACAACAACCAACACCTCTACCGAAGAGGGTTACAAACCAAACTCCACCTCTCACTAGAGGGAGCAAACCACAAGCCTCAACCTCTACCAAAGAGGGAGCAAACACCAACCCAATACAACAACCTCAACCTCTACCAAAGAGGGAGCAACACAAGAAATCAAGGGTTTACAATAAGTGGTATGTCTCAACCACAAACCTCTTTCCTTTTTTCACAAACAAAGATCCTAAATAGATTAGGATAGAAGATATAGCTCAAGTGTGGAATCAAGGTGTTTTTGGAAAGCAAATAACAAAGAAAAACTACTTGGGAAATCTCTTGTAGATGATAGAAATGAAAGTCCAAAACAATATCCCAAAAACCTAGTTTTCTTTGATTTTCCAAACCCTTGAAAAATAATAAAAATGAAAACTTTTAAGCTTTAAAACTCTTTAAAAACTTCTTTTAAACTCTATAGAAACTAGGAATTTTTCTTGTTAAAAACCTTGGCCAAAATCCCAAAGGAATGGGGTTTATATAGGCCAAAACAGAAACTAGCCGTTAGGCTGATCTGGCAGCCTGACAGGCTAGCGGTTGGCCGGCCGGCCGACCGCCAACGGTCAGAAATGTGACCGTTGGGGAAACCCGGTCGACCGTACGGCCGACCGCCCAAATACAGAGAGCAGACTCTCTGATCCGGTTGGCCGTCCGGCCGACCGTCCCTATGACTGCCAAACGTGCACAAGCTTGTGCACGTCGGTCGACCACAAGGTCGACCGGCCCTTGGTATGGTCGACCGTGCGGTCGGCCGTCCTGGCCTGTCAGCCACTGTTCTGAGTCAGAAAACACATGTTAAAATATTTCTAAAAATTCTTTTAAGTCTTGTAAAAATACCCAAAAATAGTTTTATCATTTTGCATTGATATATAAACATGTGATAAAAAGTTTAGCTCAAATATCAATCAATATGAACTATTTTTGTTTTCTTATCATTTTTACCAAAAATCAAAACTTGTATTTTATCAAACTTGGATTTTTCTCAATAGGAAATCTGAATATTCCTAAAACTCATGAATAGACATATCAAAATAAGTTTGTTTAAGATATGAAGCATGTATGTATATTGAACACATCTAATATACATAAAAATCATTTAAACTTGTTTTGATCTAAACTATTCATGAAAACCAAAATCCATAAAACGTGTGTGTTGTGCACTTGAACATATCAACTATTCTAAGCTTTACAAATGGATGTAAAACACACAAACCTAAACTAGGATACCTAAGTCTTCTTGATGATCTTCAATCTTCAAGTAGACTTGCTCCCAAACCGTGATCCACCAAGTGCAAAGGAATGATCTTGAAGCTTTGGCACCGGAATCACCATGAAAAGCTTCTAAACTCCTTGTTGAAGCTAATCACCCACTAATATCTTGATAAATGATCTGAAACTTAAAATCACAAGAATATTAGTAACATAACTACATTAGTTAATCATCATCAAAACTAGAGTGGAAGGCCTCTGGGCCAACAATAAATGCTTCTAGTTTTTCGCGGATTGACTAATGAGAACCCATACCAATATGTTTGGGAATTTGAGGATATTTGTGGAACCATGAAGTATAATCAAATGACGTAGGAATCCCTAAAACTTAGGTTGTTCCCCTTCTCTCTAAAGGAAAAAGCCAAAACTTGGCTTCTTTCTATCTAGCCTAGTTCAATTACCACTTGGGTAGGTTTAGCTGAAGCATTTTATAAGAAGTTCTACTCACAGCAGAAAACTGCTACCATACGTCAAGCCCTCAACACCTTTCATCAATTACTAGAGGAGACGTTTTTCACATATTTTGAAAGATTCAATGATCTTTTGCTTGAGTGACCTCACCACGGATTTGAAAAGATCCATTTGATCCAAATGTTATATGATGGGTTAGACTACCCAACTAAGACCATGACTGAGTCTGTTTGCAATGGATCATTCACTAGTAAAATCGCCAATGATGCATGGCAATTTTTTAAAGCGGTGGCAGAAAACACATTAGAATGGGAACATGTTAATGTTAAGCGACCACCACCACCACAACCACCACCAGCAAGAGAGGTATGCATAGAGTCAACCCTAATTTTGAGACTGATGCCAAAATGACATTAATTATGAGAAGACTTAAAGTTTTAGAGATGAGCAAAGGAGTACAATCTTTAGCTCTCGAACCATCTAAGCCAGTGGTGTCTCCCGTTTCTGTCCTTTGTGACAATCAGAACCACTTGGTTGAACAATGCCCCGGTTGCCAATTATTAAAGTAGGGCAAGAAAATGTAATCAATACATTTCGCAAGCCCAACCCCAATAACAACCATTCAGTGAAACGTACAAGGATGGTGAAACTATTCTAACCTTTCATAGAAATCTTCTCAAGAACAAGGATATGGTGGATCATCATCATTTCAAGGACCATCTTTTAATAATCAATTTCACAAGAGAAATCAATTCAATGCAACGTCATTTGTCCCTTCATATGCCCCTCCCAATCAAAGAAAACCATCTTTATAGGACACTCTCTAATAATTCATGTAGAGTCAAGCCATAACTAATCAAACTCAAGCTCAAATATCTTACAATCAGTATCAAGCGATAGCCTAGCTCGAGATTCAGATAGATCAGTTAGTTGCATCTGTTAGGGAGAGGGAAAGGACATTTCTCTAGTTAAACTGTGCCCAACCCAAGAGGATAACCTGCTCCTCAAAATACTCCTACAGGCCAGTTCAAAATTGGTTCTGATTCAAACTGTGAAGTTCAAGCCATCCACACTTTACGGTCAGGTAAGAGAGTCGACAACCAAGTCTAAGCTCCACCAAACAATTCTAATATTGTCAAGGAAAATGAAAAAGAGAACCCAAAGGAGTTAACAAAGAAAGATGACCAAGTTGTTGTTGACAATCAAGAGAAATCTTTTGTGCGCAAGGCCCTATTTCCTTAATGTCTTCAACCAACTAGGAAGAAAAATCGTTGTGAGGGAATTTTGGATGTTTTCAAAAACGTTTAAATCAACATTCCCTTCTTGGATGTCATCAATCAGATTCCTTCATATGCCAAGTTTCTAAAGGACCTAACCACTATCAAAAGGAAAAGATTTATGCCTCGTGAAGCTGCATTTGCTACACAAGCATCCTGTCTCATCTAACAAAACATTGCACCAAAGTATAAGGACCCTGGGAGTCCTACAATTTCATTTAGGATAAGAGAGCATGTTAGGATCAGTGTCTGCTAAATTTGGGGGTGAGTGTAAATCTGCTACCCTATTCTGTGTACAAACAATTAGGCTTAGGGGAGCTACAACTCATAAATCTTACATTGCTTCTAACAGATAGGTCTATTAAGGTCTCCAAGAGAATTATTGAGGATGTTATTTTGAAGATTGATGAATTCTATTTCCCTGCAGACTTTGTTGTCTTAAACACCGAACCAGTGACAAATTTTAGTAATCACTCTCTTGTAATTTTGGAAGACTATTCCTTGCTACCGCTGATGCTGTCATTAGATGCAAGAATGGAGTCATGACCTTGTCATTTGGGAATATGACAGTTAAGCTGAATGACTTTCACACTAGTTTCCAACCGCCTAAAATGGATGATCATAAGGAGGTCAATATGATTGATATTTCGGTCAATCGCACCTTCGAGGAGTCTTGTTATGAAGACCCCTTGGAGATGCTGAGCCCATTTTGAAAAGAACTTTGATATTGATGAGTCCATATGAGGTCAACACATTGTTAGACTCTGTTCCTATCATGGACACTAGTCCATGGAAACCCATGGTAGGACCCTTGTCTGTGTCAACATCTATGTATGTTCCATTAATCTTTGAGCTTTCCAAGTTGGAGCCTAAGTCTAGAGTTCTCTTTGCAAAAAGAAAATTTAATTTGAGTATCTTCACTTTTGATAAGCCATTTAATAATCAATCTTTTGAAAATTAGGTTGAGGTCAATAAAACAGACGAAACGGATCAAGGTCAAGTAGACAATTTCAAAATTGACACACTTTTAGAGTCTACTGTTAGGCAGCAAAACCAGAAGGAATTGATTTCTCCTTCTAAATCTTTCACAGGATCCCAAATTAAGACGACCATTGACGCATCTGATGTATCCCGTGAATACTTCCCCAATTATCGAGATTAACCCTTCCATTTGGATGGGAGTAAGTCTAGGATGGGTGAAGTTCTAGAAGATGTCAAACCTGTCAAAATTGACATTCCACTCCTAGACATGATTAAACAATTGCCTACCTATACCACATTACTCAAGAAATTGTGCACTCAAATTGGAAAAACTTAGACACATATTTCAATATTCTCGAATGCACCATTGTCCTGCTTGAAGGACCACGCAAGAAAACTGTTTAATTTTATGGTCCAACATCAAAAGGTCATATATAGAGGTTGAGTGACATGTGATTGTGTCTGGCTGAAGACGTTATACTTAGCGCTGCGGGGAGGCAACCTAGAGATGTTGTTTTTCTATAAAAAGTTTATTTTCTTTTATTTTCTTTTCTTTTCTTTTTGAGAGTTTTTATTTCTTTTCTATAGGGAGATGCTTTTATCCAGATTTGGGGGTGTGCTTTCATCTTTTTATTTACTCTTACCCCTAACTTATACGCTTATTGCAGCTCCCAAGGTACTATCTACCTCCTCACCTTGTTCATTTTCAATGCTAGCACTTGTCTTTCAATGTCTTTTTGAATTGCATCATGGGCATACATTTTAACATTGAGGACAATGTCAAGTTTGGGTGTGGGAAAGGGTTTTCTAACATAGATTTTTCTATTTATTTGCATATAAAAAAATATTTTCTTTTGTTTTAAATACTTTTTGAAAAGAGAAACAATATTTTTACCTATTTTTGTAAGAAATTAAGTTAATTTAAAGAATAGGAGAATCATAATTAAGATTTTTATACTTAGTCAAAATAAGATTAGTTGTTTGATTTCTAGGGTTAGGAAGATAAATTGGAAAAGTAATTTAGTCTAGATACCTTGATGAAATATGCATCTTTTATACGCTTGCACACTTAGGGTTTAAAACAAAGATTCTTATACCTTATAAATAAAATAATAATAATAAAGAAAAAGAAAAGAAAATATATATCAAAAATCCTTTGATTATGCCGGGTATTTGTGCCTCATAAAGCATAAGTATTCACGCCTAAAAGTGGTTCATATAATAAATAAAATACTTAGTTTTGTCCCTTTGTTTGCTTGAACTCTTAAGCCCTTGGGGTGTTTTCTCACCCAGTGCCCTAAGACTATCCAGTTTAGGAGTCACCGATCTAAGGCTCGTTACATGGACAGCTTAGAAAGACTAATAAAACTAAGAGATAATACCACCAAAAATATGAAAATAAGGCATAAGAGTTAGCGTTAAAGAATCCGTAGTCAAAATATTTATGATTACAGAATACATATGACTTAGGGTAAAATAATAGATCAGATGAGAACACAATTTTATTCCCAATCTTGATTGATAACAATTCTTTGATTAGAGACTAAGTCAAGGGATGAATAATTCGGTGCTCATATAACTTATAAATTACTTAATTCTTGTAAAAACACTTCAAATATTTCCTCTTCTTTTCAAAAAATATTTTTGAAAATATTAACACTTTATTTCTTTTTAGATTTTGTGGCTGTAATATACTGAAAATTCTCACGATACAAAACTCATCCTCTTGAGATAACCTAGAGGTTTAATGGCTTATTGCACGCACTTAGTGCAACTGTGATTCCTACGAAAGTGAGTTAGATTAGGTCAGTTAGTTTTGCTCTTTGTTTTGCTCAAGAATGAACAAAAGATAGGTGTGGGAGTGTGTTTGGACACATATATTGCATAATTATTACTGCATTTCTACATTTATTCTGTAATAATTCCTACAACTCACTTGTCTTAATGTCTAAATTCATGCAGGATATGATAGAGATAAGATAAGCATAAATCCTATCCAAATAAATCAGATTCTTGAAAAAATTTAAATCATCAACTGAATATAAAGCAAATTAACAAGGACCAATTCAAAACCAAAGAATCTAGAAGCCATGTTATTTGAAAACCGGATATATCAAATAAGATAATACCATCAAAATGCAAAAAAAAAAGATTTTTGAAGGCTCAATCAGTTTCATTAAAGATAAATGGATAGACAGAAGATCAACAGATGAGATGAAGCAATCATATTTTGAGATAAGGAGGAAATACAAGTAATTCGGAGTTCTAAACCAATTTAGACTCAGATTCAGACTGTATATATTTTAGTATTTTAATCATAACTTTTACTACCGAAACTCAAATCTGATGATTCAAGATGATTCATAAAAAGACTTAAAGGGCTACAATTCTTATGTTAATCACTATTTTCAAATATATTATTTGATAAGTAATATTCAGCAATCAACATGCCAACAAGCTGCAGATCAGAATTGAATTTTCACATAAAATTCTAGATAAATCAAATTAAGTTTGAAGATAAAGGAAGGATTCAAATTCAGATATAGCTTGCTCTCCAAGTCAAGATAAAGGATATTATTTTTAATCCAGAGTTTAAATTTAAATTTTAAAGATATATCTCTTGATGGGTGTGCAACTTCTATCAGGAGTCTATTTACTACATCTACTATAAAAAGAGAGGTGGAACATAAGGAAAATCTCATCTCACACCAGAGGGCTGTAAAGACTATATGAAGGAAAGAAGCGTGTGTTGAGTTGTAATGTGAGATTAGACAGTTTGTAACAACAATTTATGAATGAAATTTAGAGTTCTTCTACAAGATCGTGCACCATGTTCAGTCTAAGATTTCTCTACTCCTTTCTTTATGTTTTTGATGCAATTCTCTTTTTTAATTGCATGTTTTATTTTATAAATTCATCAATAATCTCATACATGTTCTTGCTTCTCTTTTTTTTGTTAAGTCTTTGTGTCTTCAACATCGATCGGAGGAGGGAGACGTTAAGGCGACAACAAGGAACCAAGCTTGCATTGATTTCGGGTTTCATCTTTTCTCCCCTTCTTGTTGTCCTTCAGAAAAACACCTAGAGGGGGGTGAATAGATGTTAATGCTAATCTAATGCTCTTTTTAAACTACTTAAGATGAATGATGCAAACTGTCACTAAAAACAAGAAATTGAGGCCGAATTCCCGGTGAAGGGCTCTAGAACTTCTCCTCTTTAATTCCTCTAGATTATGAGTTGAGGTGCTTAATTGCTTCCTTGTTGATATGAGTATAGATCAAAAATGCAGGAAGATGAAATGAATGCAATATTGAAAACAAGACAAGCAGTATCACAAGAATAGGAATGTAAAGTAACAAAGAACAATAAGAAATCAATCGCAAACACAAAAGAATTTGTTTCGAGGTTCGAGCCACTGCTCTACGTCCCCGCCTTCACCACTATGAAAGATTTCCACTAAATCCACAAAGGGAACTTCTACACAGGAACCTTACACCCAAGGGATTACAATTGGTCTACACAAGACCGGAGTACCCAACTCCAATAATACTATCCTCTACACAAGAGGAACCACAACTCAATGGAGTACAGGTCACTTGGTGATTTAGGAAGACCACAAACACTGTCTTACAACTTCTTATAGAGTGGAGTATGATTTTTGGCTCAAGAAGTAAAGTGAGAGAAAAATTTCAGTAGCAAAAGATTTTAAAGACTTAAACCAATTGAAAATTTTTTGAAAATGAAGAACTTAGAAATGAAAAGCAAGGAAACACTTCTTCTCTTGAAAAAACTTGAAACTTGGATATTTTTCTTGTTTAAAACCAAGGACCCATGACCTCTATTTATAAGCAAAGGATAAATACCATTCATAAGTGATACTAGGTCATTAGGGGTGAGTTTAGCCACTTGGAAACAAGAAATAGCCGTTGGAACCCATAAAAAATAAAACAGATCGAAAATAGAGCCGTTGTGCCAGTCGGACAGCTGCCGGTCGACCAGCTGGTCGACCGGCAAGCCACTTAGCAAATAGCAGTTGGCTGGTCGACCGCGCGATCGACCGCAGGGCATTTTAAAAGTAGATATTTGAACTGCCGGTCGACCGGCACAACCCGAGAGCAACGATCATGCAGTCGGTCGACCAGTCGGTCCACCGACCCGATCGACTGACAGACGTGCCAACGTTCACGCCCACGGCCAGAAGGCCCGGTCGACCGATTTGGCCTGTAACAGTGACGGTCGACCGGCCGGTCGACCGTAATGGCCTGAAATAACTTACAAACAGATTTTTGATTTTGGAAATATTTTGCATTTGGTTTGAGGGTTGAGTAGCATAGTGTAGGAGATAAGATACATGTTCTAAGCTTGATATAAAAATTTAAAAAATTATGAAATATGTATATTTATTAAAATGTACCAAAACCAATATTACCAAAAACTTGTATTTTTGAAAAGCGTATTTTTGTGTGTGTAGCTTCTTGAGCACTACTATCATATCCTTATTCTTTAACATACTAAATTCTTACAAGGGTCTAGGAGACTACAAGATCTTCAATCGGACTTTTTCCATTTGCATCATTGAATAACTTGAATTCTTGATCTCGTTTTTGAATCATCTTGAGTCAATACCACCTTCCTTTAGGGAAGAAACTTCTTGAATCTATAGAACCCTGAAATAATCTTAAACACTTAAACTTGATTAGTACAAATAACTTTATATGTTTTGTGATCATCAAAACTCCAAAACCCGGGTGATTGTAACCTTGGGCCAACAATCTCCCCCTTTTTGATGATGACAAAACATATGAGTTAATTTTTTTTTTTAAAATGTGAAAGGAGCTTGAAAAAGGCTCCCCCTCAAATCATGCTATCTATCAAGTATAATATGTTCTTTACAAAGAAATAAACTTTACAAATACAAATTATAACTAAAAAGAATTGTGAAAGTACGAATGAAAAAGAAATAATAACTCAAATAATAACTCAAAGGTATTTCTCCCCCTTTTTGTCATGCATCAAAAAGGGTCAAATTAATAAACATTTTTGAAGAGTATTTGTAAAAATCTCATGAATCCATAATACAAACATTTAATTCACCACAAATAAATGAGAATCTATTATAATCTAGTGGTTTTAGTAAAAATATCCGCAAGTTGAAAATTGGTGAAAATATAATCAATTTCAATATCACATTTCTCATAATGATCTCTAAGAAAGTGATATCGAATGTCAATGTGCTTTGTCTTACTATGTTGATTTGCATTTTTATCATATGAATAGTACTAGTATTATCACAAAATATTTTAATATGGTCATAATGCAAATCATAATGAAGGAGAGTATGTTTCATCCAAAGGACTTGTGCACAACAAGCCCCGGTCGCAACATACTCCGCCTCGGTGGTTTAGAGGGCTACAGAATTTTGCTTCTTGGAAGACTATGAAACAAGGCAATTACCTAGAAACTGACATGTTCCACTAGTACTCTTCCTATCCACTCTACAACCCGCATAGTCTGCATCCGAAAAACTCTTCATTGAAAATTGGCCGGTCTTCAGATACCACAAACCCATTCCAATGGTGCCCTTAAGATATCTAATAATGCGTTTTATTGCAATCAAATGGGATACTTTAGGACACGATTGAAATCGAGCACAAAGACACACACTAAACATAATGTCCGGCCTACTAGCCGTTAAATATAATAAACTACCAATCATGCTACGATAGAGTTTAATATCTATATTTATATCTTATTCATTCTTGTCAAGTTTGTTTGTGGTAGGGGAGTTTTGCTTGTCTTAGCCCCCTTCAAGACCAAATTTCTTGATGAGTTCCGTCGTGTATTTGGCTTGATTTATAAAAATCCCATCACTCCTTTGCTTGATTTGGAGACCAAGGAAGTAGTTAAGCTCGCCCATCATAGACATCTCAAATTCTTTCTTCATACATGATTCAAAGTCTTTGCAAAATTTTTCATTAGTAGAACCAAATATAATATCATCAACATATATTTGAACAATAAGAATATCATTTTCAACATGTCTAGTAAACAAGGTAGTATCTATTGTTCCTTTAGCAAAACCATTAGAAATAAGATATGATGAAAGTCTTTCATACCAAGCTCTAGGAGCTTGTTTTAAACCATATAAAGCTTTGTCTAGTTTTAAAACAAAATCCGGGTGTGTAGGATCAACAAACCCGGGGGTTGTTCAACATACACTTCCTCTTCAATAAATCCATTTAAAAATACACTTTTTACATCCATTTGAAAAAGTTTAAAATTTTTATAGGAAGCAAAGGCAAGTGTTATCCGTATGGCTTCAAGCCGTGCTACGGCTGCAAAGGTTTCCTCAAAATCGATACCTTCGATTTGGGTGTAACCTTGGGCCACTAACCTATCTTTATTCCTAACAATATTGCCCGACTCATTCAACTTGTTCCTAAAAATTCATTTAGTACCAATTGTTGGTCGATCATGAGGTCTAGAGACAAGATGCCAAACTTGGTTGTGCTCAAATTGAGTGAGCTCCTCTTGCATCGCAAGCAACCAATATGAGTCCCCCTCGACTTCGAGGATGTTCTATGGTTCAAAATGAGAAATAAAAGCATAATGGCCACAAAGATCATGAAGTTTAGAACGAGTAGTTACCCCTTTTGATACATCACCTATAATAAGATCCTTAGGTTAATGTGGAGTGAATCTCCAGTCCATTGGAAGTGGTAGTGGGGGCTCCACTTTAACTTCTTGAACTTCACTTTTCGCATCAATCTTTGGCTTGTCTTCTTGTATAGGTAAGTCCTTCAAGGTTATCCTCTCCATGTCTTCACCTAAGGAATCTATTTCTACAACATTCTCAACAAAAATATTAGATTCCTCAAACTTTACATGTATAGATTCTTCAACAGTCAATGAAGATTTATTGAAGACTCTATAGGTTTTACTAGTATTAGAGTAACCAACAAAAATAGCTTCATAAGATTTAGCATCAAACTTACCTAAATTATCTTTAGTATTTAAGATAAAATATTTACAACCAAAATCTTGAAATAAGAAACATTTGGTTTTCTTGAATAGTAAATTTTGAAAGAAGTTTTAGAAGTGTTTTTGCATAAGAAAACCCTATTTGATATATAACAAGATGTGTTTACGGCCTCGGCCCATAGGTATTGAAGGAGACCGTATCCATTTATCATAGTCCTAGCCATTTATTGTAGTGTTCGATTTTTTCTCTCAACTATTCCATTTCGTTGTGAAGTTCTAGGACAAGATAATTCATGTTTAATTCCATGTTCTTTGCAGTAAGTGATAAAGGATTGGCTATTGAATTCACCACCTCTATCACTCCTAATTCGTAAAATTGAAGACTCTTTTTCCTTTTCAACTCTTTTTCTAAATATTTGAAAATGTGAAAAGGCTTGATTTTTATGTTCTAAAAAGAAGACCCAAGTAAAATGAGAAAAATCATCAACCAATACAAAAGGAAAATGATTCCCACTTAGACTTTTGGTTTTAGTAGGACCAAACAAATCCATATGAATTAACTCCAAGGGTCATGATGTCATGATATCCTTGATAGATTTGAAAGAGGACTTGGTTTGTTTCTCAAGTTGGCACGCATCGCAAATGCGGTCCTTTTCAAATTTCAAAAGGAATACCTTTCACCGCTTCCTTATTGTTTATTCTAGATAGTTGGTCAAAAGAAATATAGCCTGGTCTCCTATGCCACAAACAAGAGTCATCATTGAAGGCATTCAAACAAGTAGCATTGCATTGCGTATTAAACATATCAATCATGTATACATTGTTTTCACGAAATCTGAAAAGTGTATGCATTAGTTTGTCTATCAAATACGTTACAAGCTAAGTCATCAAAAATCACATTAAAACCTTTATCACAAAGTTGACTAACACTCAAGAGATTATGCTTGAGGCAATCAACTAAAGCAACATTTTCAATCATAGGAGATTGATTGGAACGAGAAATTGTATTAAAAATAGTTTAAGAGTTAGCAAGTCTTAGTCTCGTTTCAATTTAACCGTGTAGCAAAGGCTAGACGGGTCGATCCACAGGGAAGGATGCGATGCAAGCGTTTCGAAACGATCTTCTCTGTATTTCACTTAGAACAGAAGAAAAAGAGAGATTGATTAGATTTGATTGATTTTGAGAAATATAATTTACTAATCATCTATCACAACCCATAGTATTAGTCTCAAATAATGAATATCATATTGAAATAATAAACATCCACCTTAGGTTATTAATTGCTATTCAAGCAAGATGAATAATATTGGAACCCTAACTAGTGTACACTAATAATGATTAAACAGTTGTTCATCCTAATTTTAAAGCATAGCATAAGAGAAGTTTAATTTAAATTTATGCTATCAAAGTTTTTAAGTATGAATTATGAAGAACCATTAAAAAGTGTAACCTAGATTAAAGTAAACCTAATCAATTCATCTTCAAGAAGATATTTTTAATTCTAGGGTTTCTAATAGTAGCTATCAATCAATTCACTTTTTTAAACTAAACTAGGGTTGATCGAGAGATTAGTAAACTATGATTTTAATTTAGTTATTCATCTTATTTTTATGTTATTTTCAAGTTTTTATGTGGAATCAAAATAATTGCAAGAAAATAAAAGAAGAAAATAAAACAATTAATCTAAGCAGGAAAGCGGAATTAAATTGTAAAGAAGAAAAGAGTAACCTTTATTGGGTATCACTGACCAATTTACAAAGCTCCTCGTTCTTCAAAATAATCTTCTTCAAATAAAAGCAAAATTACAAGAAATTTCAGAAATAGAAAAAGATCTAAAGAAAAACCCTAACTTCAGTCGCTAGATCCCCTGGCTCTATTGCTCTGTAGGGGTATTTATAGGAGATATGGGAAGTAGAGTCCCAGTACAACTCTCCCACAAAACCTCGTAACCAAACTCAACCAAAATGCCGCGGAAACGCGGCTATGGCCGCGTTTCCGCGGCCAAAGCGTGGCAAATAGCCACGCGCTTTCTTGCGTGGCCTCCTCTGGTCCGTTCATCTGGGATTTTCCTTTTAGATCCTGTATTTAAATCTTATATCTTGAGAACTCGAGATAGCTTGAGAAGCAAGTTATCATAAATCTGAATTTGTAAAAGGATTTTCATCTTTAAACTTTTCTCCTTTTATCTTTAGCCTTGTCTTGCAAGCGGGTTGAGTAGAAGTTCATCTCATCTTATCCTTTTCCTCCTCTTCTAGCAATTAGGAGTTCTATTTTATCCTTTCTTTTCCTCCCTTAGATTTTAAATAAATAATTTAAAATCTAAGTTTAGATTAGGTTAGATAATATAGAAACTTCTAAATTATTACAATTTTTGCATATGGGCTTTTGGGCTTTTGGGCTTCATTCAGGCTTTATTTCTTTATTTTTTTTAATTACTCAAGGCCTGCACACATAAACAATAAAACATTAGTAGTGGTATATAATAAAAGAATAAATAGGAAAGTATGATGGTAAATGTGATGATAAATATGCACTTTTACTACTTATCGCACCCCCACACTTATCTTTTTGCTCGTCCTCGAGTAAAAATCAAAAAGAAAGATAAAAAGAAAAGAAAAACTAATCTATCCTAACTCACTTTCGTAGGCATCACGGTTGCACTTAGCATGTTCAACAAGCCGTTAAACCCCTAAGTTACCCTAGAGGACGAGGGTTGTCTCGTGAGGGTTTTCAACGGATTACACCCACAAAATCCATAAAAAGGAAAATGTTAGTGAATTAGTTAAATTATTTTATTATTTAGTTACTTATTTTGAAAAAGGAACGAAATATTTGAAATGTGTTTGAAGAAACTAAGTAATCTATAAGTTTTAGGATTATCATTTTTATTCATTCTTAAACTTAGTCTTTATATAATAATTTGTTATCAATTTTAGGTAAGAATCAAAATTGAATTTTTGTATAGTCTCCTTCGTTACCCTAAGTCATATGCATCCTTGTGAATCTTTACTAGGAATTCTTTAACTTGGACTCTCATGCCTCTTTATTATTATTTTCTCTTTTTTTTTAATATTTTTTTATATGTATAACTCATCTAATTTTCTTTTGTATAAGTATCAAGGTTTCTTGAGGCCCCCATACCTAACTAATTGACTATTAGATGTGTTAGTACATACATAAATAATATTTCTTGGTTTTCTTAGGCTTTCTAATCCACCCACGTAGCGAACCTAAGGTCGGTGGCTCCCAAACTGGTTGGTTTTAGGGCACCGAGTGAGAAAACACCCCACGGACTTAAGGATTCGAGTGAACTAGGCCACAAAACCAAGGTCTTAATTTATAAAATCATCGTAATACGTGAATACTTATGCTTCTTGAGGCACATGTATCCAGCTTCATTTATATATATATATATTTTTTATAAGGCACAAGAGTCTTTGTCTTAGAATCCTAAATTGGAAGTGTATTAGGAATGCACATTTCATTAAGGTAAAAATTAAGACTAATTAATTATTCAATTTTTCCTCCTATACCTAAAAAAATCCAACAATTTATTTTATTTTGACCAAGTTTTTAGAAATCCTAATCATGATTTTCCTAACTCTTAAGATTAACTTAGATTTCTTTCAAAAGATAAGTCAAAATATTGTCTTCTTTTTCAACTATGTATCTAAATTTTTTTTAAATATTTTTTTTATTATTTTTATTGTTATGTCAGAACAATGTTAAAATATAAAGAAATTTTTTTTATATATATATTTTTTTTCATTTTTTTCATTTGTTTTATTTTTTTATTTTTTTGTTTTTTCCGTAAAATTAAGGTTTTACCCTTCCCCACACTTATCTCATGCATTGTCCCCAATGTATGCATGTATGTATAAATGCATGAAATAAAGTGTAAAAAGAGGTAAATAATAATAATAATAATGTACAAAAATATGTACAACACATGATCTCTCTCACCTAGATCTTTTTAGGATTCATCCCTCTTGCTCGCTTCCCATCATTCCAATGGGTTCTCTTTATAGGGCACAATGGGGAGACCAATTTTTTTGTTATTTTTATGTTCATCCTCTCTAATTTGTTCCTCAATTTCCTCAAATTTCTCCTACTCTTCTTCCCTTTTTCACTCTTCATAAATTCATTATCGTCATCAAAAAACACTTTTGGGGCATACACAACATGAATACCTAGAATTTTGAGCTCATCCTCATATATCTCCTAAAAAATTGAATTAACCATTTCTTTCGGAAGTGTGTAACTAACCAAAGCATCCCTAATCGATTTATCCAAATAGTTAAGTTCATCTTCGACGAGATTTTTAAAGCTTTTGTCAATTTGAGGCTCTTGAGTTATGTTTTCAATTGATTGATCATTAGTTGGTTCATTGAATGAGAAGATACTTAAATCAAACTTCCCTCTTTCAAAGGGAACTCTAGACGTAATATACGTTTTCTCACCACTATGATCGCATTTATCTTTAAACAATATATCAAGAAATAGAGGCTCATCATCTTCACAAATATCCTCACAATATGATTTAACTTTCTCCTTGGGAGGTGTACTTGTATCCCAATCATCTTGAAACACTTCATCCAAACACAAAGATTCATCGTCACGTTTATCTTCACTATACGACTCAACTTGTTCCCTACGAGGTGAATATTCGGCCAAATGATCTCTAATCAGTTTGTCTCAAAATCGACGATAGTCGTCTAATATGCATACTTCCTCATCAGGCTTATCAACATTATTGAACTCATTTGCTTCATGAAGACGAATGTGATCTAGAATTGATATGGGTTTCTCTCTTTGGACGTTTTTTATTCTATCTCGATTGATGAGCTCCTGGATTGACATAGGTATTTTTGGTTTTGAATCAAGAACAGGTTGAGTGAAAAATGAATCCTCCTCCTACTCAACCGCTAACTCATTAACTATCATCTCTAGGTGGGCCTAGTGTGAAACATTGTCACTTAGTATTTGGTGTGAAGTTTGTGTGTCATCTTTATGATTGTAGTTGAATTTTAATTGATGTGATGGATAGGGTTCGCTCATAGGTCCTTGAATTGAGTGAAACTGATTTGAATTTCATCCTAACGAATACCCTATCGAGGGACACTGTTCCGAGGAATGAGATGGATCATGACAATAATTGCACCAATGGGTGGATAAGATGTAAAAGATGAGTGGGCAGGTTGAGTGTAGTTATGAAAGTTCGGAAAAAAGGTTGGTGGATGGAAAGGTTGGTTTGGCCTATAGAATGGGTCATAATCAAATGAGTGTGGATAGACCATGGGATAAATTTTTTTTTTTTAATTGGGGTTAGTGGTGAATTGTTTTTTTTTTTTTTAAACCTAGATGTACTAAATCTCTCAATTAAGCTGACATGCGCAGTTAACAAACAAGTTCACCCAATCAATCAAAAAAGAAAAAAAAAGAAAAAATAGTCAAAAATCTTATTTTAGGGTAAGCCTTGACGTAGACGACTCCTAAATTTAGACTGTCTTTAGGAGGTATATTGCCGACCTTAACCACAAGTTAATCGGCCAGGTAGGTGGCAAGACCGGTGGGAGGTTATCCGTCAAAGACGTTCCTTAATTAAGTAACCATCGATCTTCGGACTTTCGGCCCTTAATCCCCTTCCTAGGCACCAATTTGGCAAGAGTTAATTTCGAACAACTTCCTCCTTCAGTCAATCTCCTAATGAGTCCGAGTTAACCTAAGGCCAACGTCTAGTCAATTTTTTTTTTAAGGGTTAGGGTTGTGAGTGTGACGGAGATGATTTGTGGGCCAAAGAAGGGTGATGAAATCCCCACCTTATCTTGTTTATAGGATTTGCCCTTAAAAAATTTTTTTGTGTACGTGTAAAGCAATAGACAAATAATCACTCAAAAAACAGTAAATCAGCCAAGAGTGCTTCCTAATCTATATGCAATGCGAACGTACCTTGTCGCCAGCACTCTTCAACAG
Source organism: Agave tequilana (assembly GCA_038442645.1). Lineage (NCBI taxonomy): Eukaryota > Viridiplantae > Streptophyta > Magnoliopsida > Asparagales > Asparagaceae > Agave > Agave tequilana. The sequence goes on from JAVJIF010007634.1 coordinate 151,867, forward strand.
AAATTAAAAAAAATTAAATAGACACGTGCCTATGATGCAAGAATCTAAATTTTTTTTATTTTTCAATGAATAGGTTACTGTTAATTAGTTAGCAGTGTGCAGGGTGATCACAGAGAAAACTTAACAAAACAGTAAATAGAACTTTCAATTTTTAGCAACCTGCAGAAAATTCAGTGAGTAGTTCTCTACTACTGCCGCGGAAACGCGGCTTTGGCCGCGTTTGCACGGCTAGGTAGTAGGCTTTGCTGCTCTTTCTAGGGCAGAGGCACAGAGTTGCTATATGTCCTTTGCTACAATTATATTTCCTGTTCTCTGATCCTGCAAACAGAAAGAAAGAGAAGAATTAGTTTTGAGAATATCGTGTCGTTCCTTCCCTAGCAACGGCGCCAAAATTTGATTGACTTGGAACCTGCACACAAAAATACAAAATTTCAGAACTTTATAAAGTAGTGTGATTGTAGTATAGTAATGAGTATTCCCGCCTGTCACGCGGGTGACCCGGGTTTGATCCCCGGCAACGGCGCCAAAATTTTGATTGGAACGAGAAATTGTATTAAAAATAGTTTAAGAGTTAGCAAGTCTTAGTCTCGTTTCAATTTAACCATGTAGCAAAGGCTAGACGGGTGGATCCACAGGGAAGGATGCGATGCAAGCATTTCGGAACGATCTTCTCTGTATTTCACTTAGAACAGAAGAAAAAGAGAGATTGATTAGATTTGATTGATTTTGAGAAATATAGTTTACTAATCATCTATCACAACCCATAGTATTAGTCTCAATAATGAATATCATATTGAAATAATAAACATCCACCCTAGGCTATTAATTGCTATTCAAGCAAGATGAATAATATTGGAACCTTAACTAGTGTACACTAATAATGATTAAACAGTTGTTCATCCTAATTTCAAAGCATAGCATAAGAGAAGTTTAACTTCAATTTTTGCTATCAAAGTTTTTAAGTATGAATTATGAAGAACCATTAAAAAGTGTAACCTAGATTAAAGTAAACCTAATCAATTCATCTTCAAGAAGATATTTTTAATTCTAGGGTTTCTAATAGTAGCTATCAATCAATTCACTTTTTTAAACTAAATTAGGGTTGATCGAGAGATTAGTAAACTATGATTTTAATTTAGTTATTCATCTTTTTTTTATGTTATTTTCAAGTTTTTTATGTGGAATCAAAAGAATTGCAAGAAAATAAAAGAAGGAAATAAAACAATTAATCTAAGCAGGAAAGCGGAATTAAATTGCAATGAAGAAAAGAGTAACCTTTATTGGGTGTCACTGACCAATTTACAAAGCTCCTCGTTCTTCAAAATAATCTTCTTCAAATAAAAACAAAAATACAAGTAATTTCAGAAATAGAAAAAATCTAAAGAAAAACCCTAACTTCAGTCGCTGGATCCCCTGGCTCTATTGCTCTGCAGGGGTATTTATAGGAGATATAGGAAGTAGAGTCCCAGTACAACTCTCCCACGAAACCTCGTAACCAAACTCATCCAAAATGCCGCAGTTCCGCGGCCAAAGCGTGGCAAATGGCCACGCGCTTTCTTGTGTGGCCTCCTCTGGTCCGTTCATCTGAGATTCTCCTTTTAGATTCTGTATTTAAACCTTCTATCTTGAGAACTCGAGATAACTTGGGAAGCAAGTTATCATAAATCTGAATTTGTAAAAGGATTTTTATCTTTAAACTTTTCTCCTTTTATCTTTAGCCTTGTCTTGCAAGCAACTAGGGTTGAGTAGAAGTTCATCTCATCTTATCCTTTTCCTCCTCTTCTAGCAATTAGGAGTTCTATTTTATCCTTCCTTTTCCTCCCTTCGATTTTAAATAAATAATTTAAAATCCAAGTTTAGATTAGGTTAGATATTGTAGAAACTTCTAAATTACTACAATTTTTGCATATGGGCTTTTGGGCTTCATTCAGGCTTTATTTCTTTATTTTTTTAATTACTCAAGGCCTGCACACATTAAACAATAAAACATTAGTAGTGGTGTATAATAAAGAATAAATAGGGAAATATGATGGTAAATGTGATGATAAATATGCACTCTTTACTACCTATCAGAGATGAACCAAGTTTAATGTTACCTATACCGATGATTTTCCTTTGGCGTCATCTTTGAAGGTGATGGTGCCACCTTCATGGTATGTTGATAGGGTTGCAAAGTTGTTAATATCTCATGTCATGTGCCTTGAGCAACAACTATTAAGATATCACCGCTCCCTACGTCTTTGAACTTTGGAGTATACCTACATCATGTAACATAATTGTTGACTTTGGTACCCAAATTTTCTTGGGTCCTTTAATGTTAGCATTACGAACCCAAACATGATTATTTGAGGTACTTATTCTATCAAAATAAAATTTAGTTAAGTGACCCTTTTGGTCACAATATGTGCAAGCATAAATTTTATCATACATGAATGCATGATGAGTATGTGGAGTGTGAACATGTTTTGTATGTTTAGTATGATGTGAGTGCAAGAGTTATGACTTATGAGTATGGGTGTGGGTAGTATGGGATTGTTTCTTTTGGATATGTTTCTTAGGAAACATAGGCTCCAATATAGATTTGTCAAATTCACATTTCTTTAAAACTTCTCCTAAAGAGTCAATTTCTTCTTTAGCATGAAAATCTCATCTTTATCAATTTGTGGAAATTTACCTTTGTAAGAAATCTTATAAGCATCAAAATCTTTTAGAGTAGAAGTGAGAGTTGAAAACAATTAATCTTTTTCTTTTGTGAGAATGAAAATTTTGTGATTAAGAGTTTCATTTTTCTTTTTCATTTTTAAATATTTCTTTTTACGAAAATCATAATTTTGAGATAGTTCTTCAAAATCTTCTCCTAATTCATCTATAGAGAACTCACAATCATCAATAGATGTATCAGGGGTTACCTTATTTGTGTTTTCATTTGCCATTAAACACATGTGGGCCGTGTCGACTTCTTCGTCTGATTCACTCTCCGAATCCCATGTAGCCTTTAAGGTCTTCTTCTTGTATGGCTTCTTGGAGGTGGAGAATTTGCTCTTATTTTCTGGACACTCCGCAACAATGTGCCCCGGCTTTCGGCAATTGAAATAAATGATCTTCTTCTCTTCCTTTCCATGCCATTTCCTTCTATTTTTAAATTTAGCTTTGTTGTACATTTTCCGAACGTTCTTCATAAGAAGAGAAAGATCTTCATCATCTTCTTCTTCATCATCTTCATCGGAGTAGGTGTAAGGTTCCCATGGGTCTTAAGCTTTCATTTTTAGAGGAGTCATTTCTTCTCTAGCCTTTCTTTCCATCTCATGGGTCTTAAGGTTCCCAATGAAACCAATGAGCTCCATTTCCTCCTTGTCGTTGAGTTCCTTCAAAGTTGTAACTTTGACTTCTTAAGATGGTGGGAGTGCACGAATGATCTTCCTCACCTTTTGATCATTGTTAATGCCGTCATCTAGAGAAGCAAGACCGTTAGTTATTCTTGTAAATTTTGTAACCATTGAAATCACCTAGAGGGGGGGTGAATAGGTGATAATGCTAATCAATGCACAATTAAAAAATTATGATGCAACAATCACCCAAAACAAGTGAATATAGCAATGAATGTAGAGAGCAAGTAATAAGAGCAATGAAAGTAGAGTAAGAAACAAGAGCAAGTAAACCAAACGCAAACACCGAGAATTTTTTCGAGGTTCGAGCACCCAGCTCTACGTCCCCGCCTTCACCCAGAAGGATTTCTAACCACTATAACTTCACAAAGAGTTACAATCACACCGGAGTACCCAACTCTACAATCTCAAGTACAAGTTCTCTCTTGGTGATCGAAAGACCACAAACTCTCTTTTGAAAAATTCTCTTCCCTTACAAAATCCTTGTAGAACAATGAGTAGGATTGAAGCTCTAGTATTGTAAGTGGAAAAAGAAATAGAATTTGAGAGAGTTTTTGAAACCAAAACTTCAGAAATGAGAGAGATTTTTCAGCACATAAACCAAGAAAACTCTTTTGAAAGTTCTTTAAACTTGAAAATTTTTGCAATTAATTGTTGTAAGAAACCTAACCCTAATCACCCCTATTTATAGGATAGGGCTAGGGATTAAAGAGTAAAACCACTAAATAGCAATTAGGAAGTATAAGACCCAGAAAATATCATTTAAACTCGTTTAGAGAGGAAAAAGACAAATTTAAAACGAGTTTTAAAAACTAGCCGTTATGGCAGAAAAGTCACTCACGGTCGACCGGCCGGTCGACCGGGGTTTAAAATAAAAGAGCCGTTGCAGGCTCTCGGTCGACCGCTCGGTCGACCTGTCACAAACAGAGAGCAACTGCACTTTAGTCGGCCAACCGCCCGGGCGACCGAAGGGCTCCGGTCGACCGCCCGGTCGACCGGGAAACGTGCACACATGCACGCACCAAACTGCCAGAAGCTCGGTCGACTGGGTCGGTCGACCGTTCTGACCTCACCTAGTGTCGGTCGACCGGACGGTCGACCGGCTCAGGCCAAAAACTGAGTTTGAAAAAGAATTTTGAGGAGATCTTGAAATTTAACAAAATAGTTTTGATTAGAGATATGTATAAAACATAAAATTGAGTTTGTAAGCAAAATATTGTATTTAAAAATATTTTGTACATATTATAGGAGAAATCTTTTAGGAAAGACATGTGCGCAAAAATGTGTGTGTAGGAACTTTGAGCTTCAAACCTATTCACAATTCTTTAACAAAACTATAAAACTAAAAACAAATCTAATGAAGTCTTCTTGAGCCAAAATGAAGTCTTGAGCCAAGCAATGCCTTGCTAGAGCCTTCTCTTCTATGTTCCTTCCTTGCTTTGCCATTTGCCTTATATGCTCCAAGAACCTAGAAATTCTTGCAAAAGCTAAGCAATGGCCTCCAAATATGGTACTAACCTGAAACTTATCTTGAACAAACTTGTTAGTATCAAATAGCTCTTATTTGTTTTGTTATCATCAAAACTCTAAACAATTGGAGAGTGTAACCTTTTGGGCCAACAATCTCCCCCTTTTGATGATGACAAAACAAATATGCTATGATAAAAAATATAGGGGAGGTGAAAGCTCCCCCTCAAATTATGCTATACAAAACAAATAAAAGAGAGGTGAATTGCAAGCAAAAACCATGAGGTTTAAAACCATGAGACTAAAAACCATGAGACATAAAACACTTGCAAGACACTTAAACTCAAATACAAGAATTCATAAAAACACTTTGCAAAAACCAAAAGCATATAAACTCATATGGAACCAAAACCATATAAACTTATATTTCCATATAAACTCATTATCCCCCTTTTTGTCATACATCAAAAAGGGATTAAAAAAAAAATTATTCAATAACACAAACATTAAGTTCACCACAAATAAAGGAAAATCTATTAAAATCAAGTGGTTTAGTGAAAATATCGGCAAGTTGCAAATCCGTGGAAACATAATCAATATCTATATCACCTTTCTCAAAATGATCTCTGAGAAAGTGATATCTAATCTCAATGTGCTTGGTCTTACTAAGTTGATTTGTATTCTTAGTCATATGTATAGTACTAGTATTATCACAAAATATTTTTATATGGTTAAAATGCAAATCATAATTAAGGAGAGTATGTTTCATCCAAAGGACTTGTGCACAACAAGCCCCCGCGGCAATATACTCCGCCTCGGCGGTTGAGAGAGCTACGGAATTTTGTTTCTTAGAGGACCATGAAACAAGACAATTACCAAGAAATTGACATGTTCCACTAGTACTCTTTCTATCTGCTCTACAACCCGCATAGTCGGCATCCGAATAACTCGTCATTGAGAAATCTCCGGTTTTCGGATACCATAGACCCATTCCAATTGTGCCCTTAATATAACGAATGATGCGTTTTACCGCAATAAGATGGGACTCTTTAGGACATGATTGGAATCTAGCACAAAGACACACACTAAACATGATATCCGGCCTACTTGCCGTTAAATACAACAAACTACCTATCATGCTTCTATATAACTTAATATCAACACATTTACCTTGGTCATCCTTATCAAGCTTGGTTGCCATGGGAGTGTTGCAAACTTTTGAGCCTTCAAGTCCAAATTTCTTATAAGCTCCTTTGCGTACTTGGCTTGACATATGAATATCCCATCTTGCAATTGCTTGATTTGGAGTCCAAGAAAGAAATTTAATTCACCCATTGAAGACATTTCAAACTCTAGTTGCATACACTTTTCAAACTCCTTGCAAAGAAACTCATTAGTAGAACCAAAAATTATATCATCAACATAAATTTGCACTATTAAAATGTCATTATCAACATGCTTAGTGAATAATGTTGTGTCTACTTTTCCTTTAACAAAATCATTTGAAATGAGAAAACTAGAAAGCCTTTCATACCAAGCTCTTGGAGCTTGTTTCAATCCATACAAAGCTTTATCAAGTTTAAAAACATAATTAGGATGAACATGATCAACAAAACCGGGAGGTTGTTCAACAAAAACTTCTTCATTAATAAAACCATTTAAAAATGCACTTTTTACATCCATTTGAAAAAGTTTAAAATTTTTAAAAGATGCAAAAGCTAGTGTCATCCGTATGGCTTCAAGCCGTGCTACGGGTGCAAAGGTCTCCTCAAAGTCAATTCCCTCAACTTGAGTGTAACCTTGGGCCACTAACCTAGTTTTATTCCTAATAACATTTTCGGACTCATCCATCTTATTCCTAAAGATCCACTTAGTACCAATTATTGGTCTATCGTGGGGCCTAGGAACAAGGTGCCAAACTTGGTTGCGCTCAAATTGATTGAGTTCCTCTTGCATGGCTAATAACCAATATGAGTCCCCCTCGGCTTCGAGGATGTTTTTGGGTTTAAGATGAGAAATGAATGCAAAGTTACCACATAAGTCATGGAGTTTGGAGCGAGTTGTTACCCCTTCAGATGCATCACCTAAGATGAGATCCTTGGGATGATTTGTAGCATATCTCCAAGCTTTAGGAAGCGGTTGAGAGCTTGAAATCACCTAGAGGGGGTGAATAGGTGATAAGGCTAATCTAGTGAACTAAATGCGGAATTAAAAACTTAATTGCAATACACTTAATACAACCAACGAGTGTAGCCGAATTCCCGGTGAAGGGCTCTGGACTAACTCCTCTTGATTCCTCTGAATAAGAGTTGAGGCGCTATATGAAGCTCTCGTGGTTAAGTACAAGTGATGCACACAAGCAAACACAACCAAGCATATAGGTATAAGCAATATGAAACAATGCAAGGCACAACACAAGCATATAAATGATATGCCAATATGAAATAATGCAATACACAAAGTAAAGAGAGAGAGAGAGAGAGTGAGAGTCAATGGATCAATCGCAAACAACAAGATGTTTTTCGAGGTTCGAGCACCGAGCTCTACGTCCCCGCCTTCACCGAGAAGGATTTCCAATCCACTAATCAAGTCCACGAGGACTCAAGTCCACCGAGGACTCCCACACCTCCACCGAGGCAATACAACAGGGTCTACCGAAGACCGGAGTACCGAACTCCCCCAATACAATCTCTATCGAAGAGGCACAACCAATACAACCTCTACCGAAGAGGCCCAACCAATACAAAAGAAGGGTTTACAACTTGGTGGTATATCTCAACCACAAACCAATCCTTTTCCCATGAATAAATGATCCTAATAGAATAGGATAGGAGATATAGCTCAAGTGTGGAAAGCTAAGTGTTTTGATCAAAGAAAATCTCTTGGAAAAATACCAAATGGATATAGAAATTTAGATCAAGAAACTAATTCCCAAAACCTATTTTCTTTGAAATAAAACAAAACACTTTAAAACAAATAAGATGAATCTTTTTGCTCTTTAAACACTTTTGAAAACTTGCTTTGAAAACCAGAGAATGGGGAAATTTTTGCTCTGAAAAATCTTGCCAAAAACCAAAGCAAATGGGGCTTAAATAACCCACAAACAAAAACTAGCCGTTGGGACTGTTTGTCAGTCCTGGCGACTGGCGGTCGACCGGCCGGTCGACCGCCAACGGTCGATTTTTCGACCGTTGGAGGAATCCGATCGACCGCCCGGTCGACCGCCCAAAAAACAGAGAGCAAAGCTCTCTGGACCGGTCGACCGGCCCAATGCCAGGCCCAAACGTGCACAGGCTGTGCACGTCAGTCGACCGCCCGGTCGACCGGCTCCTGGGTCGGTCGACCGACAGAGCCTGTTCAGGCACTGTTCTGGGACAGAAAACTTGTTAAAATATTTCTAAAAATTTCTTATAAATCTTCTAAAATTCCACAAAAATAGTTTTAACATTTTGCAATTATATATAATCATGTGATAAAAATTTCAAGACAAATATCAAACATTTTGAACCAATTTTGTGTCTTGTAAATTTTACCAAAAATCAAAACTGTATTTTATCAAACTTGGATTTTTCAATAGGAAATCTGATTTTTCCTAAACACATTGAAATACAAAAACATGATATTTAAACACATTGAAGCATGTTGCATATGGACATAAGTCCAATATACATGAAACATATATATATCATAGATTTGTCTTTTAAAAACAAAATATGTTTTGTAAAAATACAAAACCTAAAGCACATGAATAGGTATCTCAAAATAAGTTTGTCTAAGTAGTTGAAGCATGCATGTATATAGAACAAGTCTAATATACATAAAACTATGTAAACTTGTTTTGATACTATCTATTCATAAAAACCAAGATCGGTTAAACCAAAAACCGAAAACCAATAAACAAGTGTGTGTGTGTTATGAACTTGAGCATATCACACTATCTAGTCTTTACACATGGATCTAAAACAAAATCTAAACTAAGGTACCGATGTCTTCTTGTAGAGCGCAGTCTCCAAGCTGACTCGATCCAAAACTCCGTGATCCACCGAGCTTGACTCCAACGAGTGCAAAGTATGATCTTGATGCTCGGGCTCTTGAATCACCTCGTGAAAGCTTCCAAACCATCTTGTTGAAGCTAATCACTAACTAATATCTTGGTTAATGATCTGAAACTAAAATCACAAGATTATTAGTACACATAACTACATGAGTTAACCATCATCAAAACTAGAGTGGAAGGCCTTTGGGCCAACAATCTCCCTCTTTTTTATGATGACAAAACTCATGGAGTTATATATGCATGGATTAAAGTTAAGCTTCAAAGAAGCTCCCCTTAACTCATGCATAGAAGAAAACAACAAATATATGCAATGAATATTAAACATGAAAATGCATAGACATGAATAAAACAATAAAACATGTTCTTTAAACAAAGCTCTTGATACCAAAAACAAGTAATGCTCTTGATATCAATAAATAAACAAATTTTCAAAACATGTCTTGATACCAAATGTAAGTATCATTCTTTTAAACATAAAGCTATATGCAAAAACTCGAATATGCATATAAAACTCAAAATCTTTCTCCCCCTTTTTGTCAATCATCAACAAAGGGTTAAAAGACAAAACAAAATGTTCTCCCCCTTTTGACTAAAACAAAAAATGTCAATAAAGGGTGCAATCAAATATGATACCAATTAAAAAAATATGTCAAGAAAATGCCTTTGATATCAATTGAAAGTAAACATACAAACATTTGAGAAATGCCACTAAGGCATTGAAAACATTTTGAGTGAGTTTAGTTTCAATGCCTCTCAAACAATCTTATATCATAAACCAATTGAAAGTAAAAACAAAATCTTGATACCAATTGATAAGTAAACAAATAACATACCAATTGTAAATAAACAATCTTGATACCAATAGAAAGTATTATACTTTATTAGCATATGATACCAAATTCAAATCAAAATTTATTTCTTTTAATCTTTTTCATCATAAAGTGTGGGAGTGGAAATCAAATATCAATTGAAAGACAAAATCAAATTTTCTCCCCCTTTATGAAGTACCAACTAAGTGTATGAAAAAAAAGAGTACCAATCAAAATAGATGATACCAATTTAAAGCATTCATACACAAAAAATATATGAGTATACAAGAAAAATATCAATATTGATACCAATTGAAAAATTCCAATGATACCAATTGAAACAACAAAAATATCAAGTGTATACCTCATATACCCTATCCTCCCAACACATGTTCAAGTTTAAAATTGTAATACCCCGTTCCCGGAATACGTACTTAGTTGCGTATTCAGTTTTTCGATCGTATTTTTCGATTTACTTCCTGTATTTGACCGATTTCAGTTTTAAAAATCGTTTTCCAATATTATGTATTTTCTATGATTTTCTGGATTTTTCCTGAATTTAATTAAATGTTTTCAAAACCGGTGTCGACCAGTGCCGCTGATCGATTCTCGGATTTTTAATTCACAAACAGATAGGAATTTCTAGAAGGTCCTTTAGACTTTATTTCTTAGAATCATATTTTTCTATCTAAATACTTTTTCTGAGAATTTTATGAATTTATGAAAATTCCAACGGAGTCGGTAGATAACTGATTCCGGGATTTTTAGTTTTGAAACCATAAAGTATTTCTTCAAACGGATTTCACTATGAGTCTTCATATATTATTCTTGATTTTTGGTAAATTTTGCGAGTCGTTCCGAGATACTTGAATTTCGGACGATTTCGGTATTTTCCGAAACGTTTTCCGCATCCTCGACTTAAACCGGGAAATTGTCTTTTCATTTTTAAATCCAAGAGAAAATATTTTCATTTATAATTTCCTTTCCTTTTTCCTTTTTCTTAATTTCCTTCCTTCCTCCACAACCACAAGTTTTTCTATTTTCCCAAAATTCCAATCTTTTCCCAAAATTCACCTCCACTCACTTCCACCAACCCCCTCATTTAATGCCTCTCTCTCTCTCTCCCATGGCCGGCCAAGTGGCCAAGAAGAGGGACACTCATCCCCTCCCATATTTGCAAAAAGCCCCCTCTCTTCTACATAAATTGCATCTCCTTTACAAAATCAAAAACCTATATAAACATTACCTTTACACTTCTTTTCCTTTTTTACTTCCTTCCACCAAGAGAAGCCCTCACCCTCACCAAATCCTCCTCCATCTCAACTCAAACCCTAACTCCAAAACACCTAGGTCATCTTCTCCATCTCAAGCAACCACCACTTCTTTGGATTGGATCCTCCGCAACATCGCCAAGGATCAAGTTGGGGATATTGTCGACAACAACCTTTTCGGAACTCGTAAAGCCTCGATTTAACCGTTCAAAGTGAGTATTTTTACTCACCAAGACTTGTCTAATTCCTAACACACTTGTGTTCTCATATCTAGTATATTCACATCTTCAAAATCATGTTTTTAGACATCAAACACAACCAGCAGAAAATCTGTTCTGTATTCTGTTTCTAGACGATTAGTCGACTTGACCTAGGTATTAGTCGACTAACCCATCTGTTCTGAAACGTAACCTTTTCTGGAAACACAGTTTTAGTCGACTAATCCAGACTGTTAGTCGACTAGAAATCACTATTAGTCGACTAACCATTCCTCCCTAGTCGACTACTTTTTCTGAAATAAAACATCAACTCTCTGTATCCCAGATTTAGTCGACTTAAGTATCTGTTAGTCGACTTGTAGTCATTGTTAGTCGACTACCCTTTCCACCTAGTCAACTAACTTTTCCTGAAACCAGAATCCAACTCTCTGGAACCCAGTTTTAGTCGACTAATCCAGACTGTTAGTCGACTAGAAACCCCTATTAGTCGACTAACCCTTCCACCTAGTCGACTAATTTAGGCTGTTTGTTATAGTTGATTTCTTTTCTGAATTTGGATCATACCCTTGATACATGTGTGATATATTATCCTTATTTATGCTTCATAACTGGTACTTCATGACATGTTACTTGATGAACATTACTTCTTGTTACTTCATGACTTATTATTGTGTAGTCTCATTCCATAACTTGTTAAATAAATGGATATCACCACTTATCATGCCATCACTTGAACCAAGCATGATACACTTGACTTTTGTATAAAATGGACCAACTTATATTGGGTCGGGGGAAAACATGCGGATATCGATATGTGTTCGTGTTTACAGTGGTTTTAGGAATGTTGTGCAACTCATGTTCCGGTCTGACCTGTGGGCCTCCAGGGGACCGAGGGGAGTGCTTGCTCCCTCATTACTGGTACCATCATGATAAGGGCATACATAAGTCCCTCCTGTTAGCCTAGCGGCTGGCTTCCGTCACCAAGCAACGGAACAATCCTGGACCGTTATCCCGGGCATGTACGGGATCCACTGTAAACATAGTTCGTCGATACAACCGTTGGTTTCCAACAACAACCTTGCTTTACTAGGATATGGATCTATGTGCGCTGGGACGCTGGGTCACATAGCTAGATATCACAGTAAGACAAGTAATAATAATAATAGATTCTAACTGTGGATCCTTATATATACAGACCTTATCTCTTTATGCTCTTATTACTTGCTGATTTACATGTATCATACTGTTCCCTCTTACTTATCCATGTCTTTTAGCCATTTGGCTGTAGCCTGTTCATTGTTGGGAGGTCCTGACTCCCTTAGATTTGTATGTTCAGGTTCCGAAGCTTGGATCGAAGTGGAGCCATCCACAGAAGATCGAGCTTTCTTTAGTGAGCAGGCCGATTAGCTCCAGTCTTTGTGCCAGATCTCTCTTTTTGACTCACGGGATCTTCATCCTACTCGTGAGCATTTTGTGTTTATATTGTATCTTTTGCTTTTGATCTTGGTTGTGATAAAAGATACATGTAATGTGTAACATTTTATCATATTTTGTGATGACATGTACTTGTACTTTTATGTTGGCATATGTATGGATATCACGCTTTGTCGTGTACTCTGATCTTTGTTGTACTAAATGCTTAGCGTATATACTTGGGGGCACTTTCCGACCTACGTATATACGTCGCAGTGACGTCTCCGTATCCGTGGGATCGGGGCGTTACAGGTTGGTATCAGAGCCTAGGCTCTCACACCTATAGTACAATTAAGCAGCAAAATTACTGTAATTTGCTATTGCCAACTACAATGTACAAAGTTATCTAGTCCTTCTTGATTCCTTCTTGATTCCTTCCCTTGTGTCCTAAACTCCTTCCATTTTTCCAATTCCAGTTATCTTATCCCAATTCGGTATGGAGAGAAGGACGGGTCGTAGCAACTCTGGACAAACATCGAATGGACCCACGGGAGAGAATGTGGACATTCTGAGGGTCATTCAGACGATGATGGAGAACCAGCAGCAACAGACGGAACTCCTCCGGCAAGAATTGGCAGCTCCAAAGGAACAGAGGCCGGGAAATGTTTCAGACTTCAGACGGCTACAACCAGCCATATTCACGGGTGAAGAGAACCCCTGGATGCTGAGCAATGGCTGACAGACACCACAGACTTATTGAATGCAGCTCGAGTTCCAAAGGAGAATCAAGTGGAGGTTGCTAAGATTCAATTGAAGGATATAGCCAGAACTTGGTGGCTAGCTGAGGAGGCCAGATTGGAGAAGCCTGTCACCTGGGACACATTCTCCAAGAGCTTTTATAGCAGATTCTTCCCTGCCACTGCTCAGAAGGACATGGAAGAGCAGTTCATCAGACTTTAGATCCGTGGATGAGTATGCCGCGGAGTTTCAGACTTAGCCGCTTTGCTCCGTACATGGTAACTGATGAGGAGAAGCGGGCTAGTAGGTTTCAGCAGGGCTTGCAGATGGATATCCAAGTTTTCCTAATGCCCCAGCAGCTGAAGACTTATTCAGAGGTTCTCACCATAGCTCGAGAGGTGGAGCGTGGGCTAGAGAAGAAGCAAGAGAACCAGATGAGGAACCAGGCCATGAAGAGGCCATTTGCACCAATGGGAAGAGGAGGCCCTTACAGAGCAGCGAAGGTTCAGGCAATGAGGCAACCATTCAGACCAGCTCCTTACCAGACGGCACAACCACTCCCTTTCTGCAGTTATTGTCAGAAGCCAGGCCACACTCGACAGACTTGCCGTAGGGCAAATGGATTATGTTTGGTGTGTGGTTCCCGAGACCATTCCATCGAAGCCTGTCCACACAGGAGAATGGGGATAGCCGGCCAAGCTTTGCTAGCACCGCAGGGACCGAATGGACAGAGAGCACTTCCAGGGCCACCGGGACAGAGGAATCAAGGACCGATGATCAGGAGAATTCCTCCCCCTCCTCCACAGCAAGCTATTCGCCCAGTCCAGAGAGGAGCTAGGACTGCTGCAGGGCGTGGAAGGGGTCAAGCCTTCAATTTGACAGAAGTAGAGGCTGAGACTTCTGAGGAGGTGATAACAGGTAATATCAGGGTGCATTCTAAACCTGTTTTAGCCCTCTTCGATTCAGGTGCTTCACATTGTTTTATCTCAGATCATTTTGTGGCATTGCATTCCATACCCGTTAGATCTTTAAACCACAAATGGGAGATTAGTACTGGGAATGGAGTAGTCATATCTTCTAGAGTTTGTGCTGACTGCCCAGTAGAACTTTGTGATAAGACCTTGGCCATAGATATGCTCGTGCTAGACACCAAGGGGTACGACGTAATCTTAGGCATGACCTGGCTCAGTCAGTATTATGCAGTTATTGACTGTAGGGAGAAGAAGATTATTTTCAGGATCCCTCTTCAGCCGGAATTCCATTTAGTGGAGAAGTGAAGTCTGCCAAGAGGAAGACTCGGTTGACTACTTCGGAGGTTCAGAAGGGAGTACCGGTGTGGGATGAATTTCCAGGAGTGTTTGCTGAGATCTCAGGACTGCCACCTGAAAGGATGATTGAGTTCTCTATTGAGACAGTTCCAGGAGCAGCTCCTATATCCAAGGCTCCGTACAGGATGGCACCGACGGAGTTGGAGAATCTAAAGAAGCAGCTGCAGGAATACTCTGATAAGGGATTAATTCGACCAAGTACTTCACCATGGGGAGCTCCAGTACTATTGGCAAATAAGAAGGATGGTGGTAAGAGGCTTTGTGTTGATTATAGAGAATTGAACAAAGTTACTATCAAGAACAAGTATCCCTTACCAAGGATTGATGATTTGTTGATCAGCTTCATGGAGCCCGAGTATTCTCTAAATTAGATTTGCAGTCGGGTTACCATCAGCTAAGAGTGAGGAAGGAGGATATTCCGAAGACGGCATTCAGGACCCGTTATGGCCACTATGAGTTCTAGTTATGCCTTTCGGAGTCACCAATGCCCCTTCAGTTTTCATGGATTTGATGAACAGAGTGTTCTCGCCCTATTTGGATCAGTTCGTGGTGGGTTTATAGATGATATCTTGATCTATTCAAAGAGCAACAGGGAGCATGCAGAACACTTGAGGATTGTATTGCAGACTCTACAGCAGGAGCAGCTTCATGCTAAGAGGAGCAAGTGTGACTTTTGGTTGGACAGTATAGCCTTCCTTGGACACATAGTTTCAGCGGAAGGAATTTCAGTTGATCCTAGCAAAGTTCAGGCAGTGAAGGACTGGCCAATTCCAAAGACGGTGACTGAAATTAAGAGTTTTCTGGACTAGCCGGATATTACAGACGCTTTGTCCAAGATTTCTCTAGGATTGCAGCCCCGTTGACCAAGCTCACCCGGAAAGGGGAAAGGTACATATGGACAGAGGAATGTACTACAGCTTTTGAGCAATTGAAGCAGAGGCTCATTTCTGCTCCAATCTTGAAGACTCCCTCAGGAAGAGGAGGGATGGTCATATTCAGTGATGCATCAGGAAAAGGCCTGGGGTGTGTACTTATGCAACATGATCATGTCATAGCTTATGCATCCAGGCAACTGAAGACTCATGAGCGGAATTACCCAACTCATGACTTGAAGCTAGCAGCTGTTATTTTTGCCTTGAAGATCTGGAGGCATTATCTTCTGGGAGATAAAGTGTTGATATACACAGATCACAAGAGCCTCAAGTATATTTTCTCACAGAAGGAGTTGAACATGAGGCAGAGGCGGTGGCTGGAGCTGATGGCGGACTATGATATTGACTTGCAATATCATCCAGGCAAGGTCAATACAGTACCGGATGCACTGAGCAGGAAGCCAGAGAATAGAGTGCTTGTCCAACTTACTCAGCAGAAGGAGTTGATTCGAGACATCATCAGATTGGACTTGATGTTGGTTCGAGGAACTGAGAAGGCAGGACAGTTCATGACTTTGCAGATTCAGTCAACATTGATAGATGAGATCAAGGAAGCTCAAAAGGAAGATCCCAGACTGCAGTCATTTCGAGCCCAGGTAGAGGCTGGATTGAGGACTGATATCTGTATTCATCCAGATGGTGCATTATATTTTGGCAGCAGGATTTGTGTTCCCCAAGGAGAAGTTCGACAGAAGATTCTAGCAGAAGCACACAGTTCAGCATATTCCATACACCCAGGGGGAAACAAGATGTATCAAGACATGAAGAAGCAGTTTTGGTGGAATGCTATGAAGAGGGAGATAGCCCAGTATGTTGCCAAGTGCTTGGTTTGTCAGCAGATAAAGATAGAGCATCAGAGGACAGCTGGACTTCTACAACCTTTACCGATACCTGAGTGGAAGTGGGAGCACATCACCATGGATTTTGTCACGGCATTGCCTCGCAGTCCTAAAGGTAATAATGCTGTGTGGGTAATCATTGATCGCCTCACCAAATCAGCTCACTTCATACCATTCAGGGTAGGTCAGACAACAGAGGTTCTGGCAGACAAGTACATGAAGGAGATAGTTCGTCTGCATGGAGTTCCAGTTAGTATTGTATCAGACAGAGACACCAGATTCAGATCTCATTTCTGGGAAAGCCTCCAAGAAAGTCTAGGGACTCGTCTGAAATTCAGTACTTCTTATCATCCTCAGACAGACGGACAATCTGAAAGGACTATCCAGATTCTTGAAGATATGTTGCGGGCCTGCATGATTGAATTCAGGGCTCATGGGAAGACCATCTTCACTTGGCTGAATTTTCTTATAATAACAGCTATCAGGAAAGTATCAAGATGGCACCTTTTGAAGCATTGTATGGTAGGAAGTGTAGGTCACCGATTTGTTGGGATGAAGTCGGTGAGAGGAGACTTTTGGGACCAGAGATCCTGATTCAGACAACAGATAAAGTCAGGATTATCAGAGATCACCTCAGGGCAGCACAGAGTCGGCAGAAGAGTTGAGCAGACACACTGAGAAGGCCATTGGAATTCCAGACAGGGGATCATGTGTTTTTGAAGATATCACCTACAAAGGGGGTAATCCGGTTCGGTACTCGTGGAAAGCTTAGTCCGAGATATATCGGCCCATTCGAGATCTTGGACCGAGTGGGAGATGTGTCTTACAGGTTGGCGTTACGCCATCTTTGGACGGAGTTCACAATGTATTCCACGTATCACAGCTGAGGAAGTATGTCAAGGATGATAGTCATATCCTGGATCACTCCGAACTGGAACTACAACCGGATTTGTCATACCAAGAGCAACCGATGGCCATTTTGGACAGAAGTGTCAAGACATTGAAGAACAAAGCCATACCATTAGTGTTGGTGTCTTGGAACAGGCATGTGCCAGGAGAAGCCACATGGGAACGAGAGGACGTTATCGAGAGCGTTATCCTCATCTCTTCACAACCTGATTGGTAAGATTCTTTCTTTCTATCCTTCCTTTCCTGTTACCCTTCACTTTATGAAATTTCGAGGACGAAATTTTTGTAAGGTGGATGGATTGTAATACCCCGTTCCCGGAATACGTACTTAGTTGCGTATTCAGTTTTTCGATCGTATTTTCGATTTACTTCCTGTATTTGACCGATTTCAATTTTAAAAATCGTTTTCCAATATTATGTATTTTCTATGATTTTCTGGATTTTCCTGAATTTAATTAAATGTTTTCAAAACCGGTGTCGACCAGTGCCGCTGATCGATTCTCGGATTTTTAATTCACAAACAGATAGGAATTTCTAGAAGGTCCTTTAGACTTTATTTCTTAGAATCATATTTTCTATCTAAATACTTTTTCTGAGAATTTTATGAATTTATGAAAATTCCAACGGAGTCGGTAGATAACTGATTCCGGGATTTTTAGTTTTGAAACCATAAAGTATTTCTTCAAACGGATTTCACTATGAGTCTTCATATATTATTCTTGATTTTTGGTAAATTTTGCGAGTCGTTCCGAGATACTTGAATTTCGGACGATTTCGGTATTTCCGAAACGTTTTCCGCATCCTCGACTTAAACCCGGGAAATTGTCTTTTCATTTTTAAATCCAAGAGAAAATATTTTCATTTATAATTTCCTTTCCTTTTTCCTTTTTCTTAATTTCCTTCCTTCCTCCACAACCACAAGTTTTCTATTTTCCCAAATTCCAATCTTTTCCAAAAATTTCACCTCCACTCACTTCCACCAACCCCCTCATTTAATGCCTCTCTCTCTCTCTCCCATGGCCGGCCAAGTGGCCAAGAAGAGGGACACTCATCCCCTCCCATATTTGCAAAAAGCCCCCTCTCTTCTACATAAATTGCATCTCCTTTACAAAATCAAAAACCTATATAAAACATTACCTTTACACTTCTTTTCCTTTTTTACTTCCTTCACCAAGAGAAGCCCTCACCCTCACCAAATCCTCCTCCATCTCAACTCAAACCCTAACTCCAAAACACCTAGGTCATCTTCTCCATCTCAAGCAACCACCACTTCTTTGGATTGGGATCCTCCGCAACATCGCCAAGGATCAAGTTGGGGATATTGTCGACAACAACCTTTTCGGAACTCGTAAAGCCTCGATTTAACCGTTCAAAGTGAGTATTTTTACTCACCAAGACTTGTCTAATTCCTAACACACTTGTGTTCTCATATCTAGTATATTCACATCTTCAAAATCATGTTTTTAGACATCAAACACAACCAGCAGAAAATCTGTTCTGTATTCTGTTTCTAGACGATTAGTCGACTTGACCTAGGTATTAGTCGACTAAACCATCTGTTCTGAAACGTAACCTTTTCTGGAAACACAGTTTTAGTCGACTAATCCAGACTGTTAGTCGACTAGAAACCACTATTAGTCGACTAACCATTCCTCCCTAGTCGACTACTTTTTCCTGAAATAAAACATCAACTCTCTGTATCCAGATTTAGTCGACTTAAGTATCTGTTAGTCGACTTGTAGTCATTGTTAGTCGACTACCCTTTCCACCTAGTCGACTAACTTTTCCTGAAACCAGAATCCAACTCTCTGGAACCCAGTTTTAGTCGACTAATCCAGACTGTTAGTCGACTAGAAACCCCTATTAGTCGACTAACCCTTCCACCTAGTCGACTAATTTAGGCTGTTTGTTATAGTTGATTTCTTTCTGAATTTGGATCATACCCTTGATACATGTGTGATATATTATCCTTATTTATGCTTCATAACTGGTACTTCATGACATGTTACTTGATGAACATTACTTCTTGTTACTTCATGACTTATTATTGTGTAGTCTCATTCCATAACTTGTTAAATAAATGGATATCACCACTTATCATGCCATCACTTGAACCAAGCATGATACACTTGACTTTTGTATAAAATGGACCAACTTATATTGGGTCGGGGGAAAACATGCGGATATCGATATGTGTTGTGTTTACAGTGGTTTTAGGAATGTTGTGCAACTCATGTTCCGGTCTGACCTGTGGGCTCCAGGGGACCGAGGGGAGTGCTTGCTCCCTCATTACTGGTACCATCATGATAAGGGCATACATAAGTCCCTCCTGTTAGCCTAGCGGCTGGCTTCCGTCACCAAGCAACGGAACAATCCTGGACCGTTATCCCGGGCATGTACGGGATCCACTGTAAACATAGTTCGTCGATACAACCGTTGGTTTCCAACAACAACCTTGCTTTACTAGGATATGGATCTATGTGCGCTGGGACGCTGGGTCACATAGCTAGATATCACAGTAAGACAAGTAATAATAATAATAGATTCTAACTGTGGATCCTATATATACAGACCTTATCTCTTTATGCTCTTATTACTTGCTGATTTACATGTATCATACTGTTCCCTCTTACTTATCCATGTCTTTTAGCCATTTGGCTGTAGCCTGTTCATTGTTGGGAGGTCCTGACTCCCTTGGATTTGTATGTTCAGGTTCCGAAGCTTGGATCGAAGTGGAGCCATCCACAGAAGATCGAGCTTTCTTTAGTGAGCAGGCCGATTAGCTCCAGTCTTTGTGCCAGATCTCTCTTTTTGACTCACGGGATCTTCATCCTACTCGTGAGCATTTTGTGTTTATATTGTATCTTTTGCTTTTGATCTTGGTTGTGATAAAAGATACATGTAATGTGTAACATTTTATCATATTTTGTGATGACATGTACTTGTACTTTATGTTGGCATATGTATGGATATCACGCTTTGTCGTGTACTCTGATCTTTGTTGTACTAAATGCTTAGCGTATATACTTGGGGGCACTTTCCGACCTACGTATATACGTCGCAGTGACGTCTCCGTAT
>JAVJIF010007635.1:0-187002 GCA_038442645.1 Agave tequilana
GGGAGAGCTAGCGATGGAAGCGTTACGGTTCAAAGTGAAACAAGAAAACGAAGATTCTTCTTTGTATTTACACAAATACAAGAAACATGGAAAAGAAAATAGAAGAAGTGGTTGATTTGTGCATGATGGAAAAGAAACCAAAAGAACTTTAGTAAAGTGTATTGCTAAGAGAAAAGAAGCTAGTAAAGAAAATGTTTGGAAGACTTTAGATGAGAAAGTACATGGCTAGCTAACTTTACTTCGCTAACTTACTATACTCAATGGTGATGCTTGATTGCCTCATGTTGATTCATTGGCAAATAGAGATGACTTTGCTTGTTTGTTCAAGTACTTTACCGTTTTGAAGATGAGTGTTCCTTTAGTTCTTAGCTTGAAGCCTCATATTGATTCATTGGCTCTCTAGATAGATTATCAATGATGAACTCTAGGATTGGTACTCAAGGGATGCTAGGTTAGAAGAATCAACATTCATTTAAACATTCAAGACATAACAACAAATTAGCTTGAAGTAAAGAAGTTGTTTTACAAGTAGCACATGTTTGGTGATCCATCTCCATGTTCCATCAAGGCACTTGTTCTAGACAAGGCTCTAAATGAGGCACACATGAGTCATATGGAGTATGTACAAGCATTCACCAGGGAAGCAACTCTACTTCCTTGGTAAGTAAAAGAAACTCTCACAATGCAAGTATAAAGATAAGCAATCATTCAAAGAGATAGAAGTTAGCTATGTAAGTTGTTAGCTAGCCATGCAATAGAAATTTAGCTATCCATTACACAAGTAACAAAGCAACACTTCATGATGTAAAGCAAAGAGAAGTAAAGCAATGAAAGTGAAAGAAAGCAAAGTAAGTAAAGCAATGCAAAGTAAAACGTACTAGAGTTTGCAAAGAGAAGACGAAGCTTTGATTAACCCTTGTTACAAGTGATGTCACCTCCTTGATTACAAGCTTTCAACAGCACTAACTTTCTCTCTTTGACAAAATCTCTAGGAGGAAGAAGATGGAGACTAAAACCTAGGAGAAGACTAAAACAAAATACAAGAGTTTCCCTAGTTCTCTCCCTCTCTCTCTGTTTTTTTTGTGCAGACCCTGGTCCTCTATTTATAGCCCTCAGTGAGAAGTTTCGAGAGCCAGGTTGTTGGCGCAAATCTGGGATCTAACGGCTTCATAACCGCCGCAGATACGCGGGAAAATCCAGGTTTTGGCGGCAAAATCTGGGCCGTTGAGCCCAGATTTTCTGGTACATGTTCGTTGCGAGGTTGTTATCCACGTGGCCTTCTGGAAGATTCAGTTGGCGCGCGGATCTCTCTGAATCCAGATTCAAATCTTGGGCTTCTTTTTGGGCTTTTGAATTAATCTCTTTAATTATTGCTAATTAAAGAGATTAATGGGCTTTCTCTCTTTTAAGTTGTGGACCTGCAAAAAATAGAGAGGAAAGGATTAAAAATCACGTTTTTATATACAATATGCATGGTATGGAAGTGGTAAAATATGCAAATATGTGTAACAATCAGTCGGCCGGCCGGTCGACCAACCCTTGTCCTCGGTCGACCGCCTGGTCAACTGGGACCAACCGAAAGCTGGCTCATGTCAATCGGTCGACCGCTTCGGTGGACCGTTCTTTGCCATGGTCGACCGGGCGGTCGAACGGGCTATATCAGTCCATGTCGTGCACACCGGTCGACCGAGCGGTCAACCGGCCACACAGGTCGACCGGGCAGTCGACTAGGTTCTATCTTGACCTACTGCAAGCTTCATTCTTACTCCCTTTGACTTTCAATCTCTGCGCTGTCTCTTCTATCTCCTCTCCCTATAATTCTCCATCTCGGTGAAAAGTTTTCAAATCTGAGCCGAACTCCAATGAACACCTGGCGAAATCGACATACGATCTCGGAGAAATCGACACACGATCTGAGTTTGAGCGCTTCGAACGAAATTGACACACGATCTTGACAAAATCGATACACGATCTTGATTTGGCCAACAGACGAAACTTGTTCCTTCAAACGAATCGCCAGTACATGTACAATTGATTTTTACTGATTTCACCAGATTCAAATTGAGTTTGTCGTTACCACCTGCAACTCTCACCAAACTCCAATATCAATTATAACTTCCAACTTCAGCTCAGCTATCCAAATGAAATGCACCATACATGCGTTTTCATCACTTCAGCGATGATAAATATCATACGAGCTGACCAATGAACGTGTCTCCTACTCAGCAACTTAATGGAGCTCTATTCCAAATGACCTCAAGAAGAACTCATCATGAGCCAACACTGACTCTCCAACTGATTGGCTCTCTCCAGTTCATATGTCTTCAAGATGGTCTAACCAAATCTAAGTAGAGCACACCATACACCATCATCGGCTTAAACAAACTAGATGCACACCCCCTTTATGCAAACTTAACCATCTTCACGCCAGAAGATCAACTGTACATCGAGATCACAATGCTTCACCTTTACTTGAATTCCATCTCCTCACCTCTACGTGAAGTCTAACTCTTCACCTCTACGTGAAGTCCCAGTCAGCTTCTCGAGAACCCAAATACACCATATAGTTTCATACGAGTTGCATCACCAAATGGCTGCGTCTTTATGGCTGCCTATGTACCTTGCTTAAAGGATCAAGCCAACCATAGTTCATTTAAATGAGCCACAATCATGATCAAGCACTTGTGACTGAATCTTCAGCAATGAACCGACCTGGCTAAGTCATATGAATTTTCTTACTACCATCATGGAGAACAACGGCTTTCAACTTGAGTTTGTCACGGTCACAAACTTGAGATTCATACTTCTTTACCCACTTTCGTGCTTTTATCTTGGTTCTAATTGCTGTAAATAATTCAACATTTTCATCAATGTTTTCAACATGTTCAGCTTCAAAACTGGCTACATGATCTCTACCCGGTGTCACATCCGGTGAAGTCCTCACTGATACCGAACCAACTAGAGGTAGTAGAATAGCATCAACCTCCATCTGCTGCAATACTTCCTTGGTCTTCGTCCTCTCCACCTGCTGAGAGACGGTAGACTTCAGCAGAGAAGTTTCATCAAATGTGACATGCTGACTTAACACGATCTTCTTATTTTCGGGTTTTCATAACCTGTAGCCTTTCATATTTCTTTTGACACCCAAAGCATAAACTTCTTTGCTCACGGATTCACCTTGTCATCTTTGGCACTAAAGTAGGCTGGACTTTCAAATTTTCATAGCAAATCATAATCTTGAGCAGCTTTTTCAGACCAAACTTCTAGTGGAGTTTTACCTCCTATCGCAGTCGATGATAATCAATTTATGAGATGGCTAGCATACACAATTGCCTCAGCCTAAAATAATTTGTCCAATCGTGCATTGGACAACAAACACCAAGCCTTCTCCAGTAAGGAACGGTTTATCTCCTTAGCCAACTCATGTATTTCATCTGTAAAGTGAGTACCAATACTACTATTTTGGCCAAATCGTAGGTATTGATTCTTGTATCTTTTAACATTATCAATTTGTAGCTTCTTAATCTTCGTACCAGTCTGTTTCTCTATCATATCCTTCCACTTCACCAACATACCTAGGGCTTCATACTTTGTCTCATGGGATATATCTAACAATGCCTAGATAAATTATTAATAAAAGAGACAAAGTACCTATGACCTCCAAGCGATGCAGTCTTAGCAGGTCCCCAAATACTTATATGAACACAATCAAGAAGACCTTCAGAGTGATGAGTAGTGGTGTTAAATTTTACCTTCTTCTTGTCAAGAATGTCGTGTTCACCCAATTCCATGTTGCAGGTAAATGCACCTTCCAATGATCCTTTCTTTGCTGGAACTTACAAAGACTTTTCACCTCTGTGTCCGACCCTCATCGGTCAGACCTGTGTTCAAACATCATTTGAAGAAAGAGAAGTCTCTACCTGTCCTATAACTGTACTATCCTTCAAGTAGTAGAGATTATTCTGACGGACGCCCTTCATAACTATCATTGAGCATTTAGTCATCTTGAGAAAACCATCTCGTATAAATATCACAAGACCCAACGTTATCAAAGCACCAACGAAGATAAGATTCTTTTGAGTTGAGGTACATACCTCACTTCTTTCAATTCTCGTACTATCCCATCATCCATCTTGATACGGACTGTACCCATCCCTTCTACATCACATGGATGGTCATCACTCTATGACAGTAAAACATCCGTCTAGTTTCTCAAAACTAAAAACCAGACCCTATTCGGACACACATGATAGGTAGCTCCTGTACCAAGATCCACTCAGAATTATCTGAGTAACCAACAGTAGAAGTAGTAACAGAGAAAGAAAATATCGATGAGTCTGAATCCGATCCATCCGCCTGTGATGTACCGGCATGAGTACTGACCACCTGTGT
This sequence comes from Agave tequilana, assembly GCA_038442645.1. Classification (NCBI taxonomy): domain Eukaryota; kingdom Viridiplantae; phylum Streptophyta; class Magnoliopsida; order Asparagales; family Asparagaceae; genus Agave; species Agave tequilana. The sequence goes on from JAVJIF010007635.1 coordinate 4,393, forward strand.
GAGATTTGTCTCGATCATCGACTCCATCTTCTTACCTTTTGTCTTCGGACAATTAACCTTTAAGTGCCCTAGCTCCTTGCATAAGACGCACTAGTTTTGCTTCAGATCTCTGAAACCTGATCTGGACTTTGATCTTCCCTGATCACCTCTGCCTTTCTGATTAGAAGTCCTGCCTCTTACCGCCAACACCTCTGATGTTGTGCTCCCTGAAGAAGACCTATGCCCTGCCTTCTTACTTCATAATTCATAATAGCAGCAGACACCTCATTGTAGGTAAGAAATTTTCTTCCATTGATCAGTGTAAGAGTAAAGGTCTCATACTCTTCTTCAGGAAGAGAATTCAATAGAATTACCGCCTTATCCTCTTCGTCGATCTTTACATCTACATTAACTAGGTCTGTAACAGGCTTTGTGTAGCTATTCATGTGTTCGTCTACAGAGATTCCCCTCTTCATCTGAAAACGATAAAGCCTCCTCTTCAACTGTAATCGCGATTCGACACTTTTCGTCAGATACTTTTTCTCTAGGATCTCCCATAGCCGCCTCGCAGATATTTCATGCAACACAGGATACTTGATGTCTTGTGTCAAACAAGACCTGATCAAGCCGCACACTGTTCGATTCATCTTGTCCCAATCTTCTTCAGTAGTAGAATCGTATTTTTCTTCAATCGTAGAGTGTCTTCGAGGTTTGATGCCGTCAGTGCATCCATCACCTCACATCTTCACATATTGAAGTTGTTCTTGCCGTCAAACTTCACCACATCAATTCTCAATGGATATGGGTTCACGGATTTCACTGTAGATGTACTATCTCCAGCCATCTTCTCAACTGATTCCTTAAAGCAATGCAAAAGCAAACGGATTAGATCAAATAAACTAGATAAAGATAGGATCTTTACCTTAAAGGGAAACCCTCGAAGAGTTTTCGACGCGATCTACTCCTCCGGATTGATTCCTCAAGCAATCCAAACGTCGTTTTGAGATTGACACATGATCCCACAAAACAGTCCAATGATGTTTCGAGATCGACACACGATCTTTGCCAAATAGCAACTGATGCTCTTGGAATTGATACACGATCCTACGACAAACCTGGGATGCTCTGATACCACTTATTGCTCGTGAGGTAACAACTAACGAGGAATCAACCAATTAGAGATAGAAGCAGCTGGAGATGTACCCACATGATAAGAATAGAGAAACAATAGAAAAAATAAGATAACACAGTATTTGACGAGGTTCGATAATTTGCCTACGTCCTCGAGGCAAGGGAGAGAGATTTTATTAATTCAACAATCAATACAAGCGAAAATCAGAGGGATACTTCTAGGGATGCAATACATGAGGGCTCTAGACCATATTTATAGCCAGATAGTCTCAGAAATTTAGAAAATCCTAATTGGATTTGACCCAAAACAGAAAAGGAGTCTGAACCCTAAAAGGAAAACAAATGTGTATGTCGATCGACCGGCCAGTCGACCTCGGTCGATCGGGACCAACCGATAGCTGGCTTATCTCAGTCGGTTGACCGTTCCGGTCAATCGTTTCTTTGCCACGGGCGACCGGGCTGTCGACCGGGCCATATTTGTGCATGTCATGCACACCGGTCGACCAGGCGGTCGACCGGCCACACCGATCGACCGGGCGGCGTCGATCAGGTTCTTTCTTAGCCTGCTGCAAGTATTGTTCTTACTCCCTTTGACTTTCAATATCTGCGCTATCTCCTCTATCTCCCTTCTCCCTGCACCTCATTGTACCGCTGAGTCGCACACTTTGATTAGTCACAAAGAAAAAAAAAATGAACCAATTGAAAAGATGCCAATTGTGCAACTTCTAGAAGATATTTCTACATTTTTTTGTTTTCAGTGGCTAATTAGTTTACAACTAAATATGCTCTCACCTAATCTACCATAATTAATTAAGTCATTAGCACTGAAAAACAAAGACTAAAAACCTATTTAATTCCTAGAAAGAAATCAAAAGGAACATGAAATAAATATGAGCAATTTTATCCCTTGTGTATAGATAGAAACTAGGTAGTTTTCTTTTATTTATTTTTTATTTTAATAAACTGTGAGCCCTATAATGGCTCCCCGCATTCCATTAATAAGATTTTAATGAAATATTTTTACAAATATTAAAGAATGATATGCAACATAAACTTCACAAACTAAAAAAGTTTAGAAGCACATGTAGGTGCAGGAGGACAAGTACAACAAAAGATAAAACTCCAAAGCAAGAACACGAACCCTCCTCTTGAGACAACATATTGGGGCTTGATTTTACTGTCAACCAGTTATGCAAAAAGTCCAGGGTGTGACAAGACGTTGCTCACTAATTCTTTGAGTCACTATGGTCACCCCTACTCTTAATGTCATCTGACTGATTATCAGAGTCACTATTTTCTTTTATCTTTTTTCTCTAGTTATTGATAGGACAAAAACAGTGATCCTTTGAGTCATTCGCTGCTTTCTTTTGTCTTTTTTCTCTGGTTATTAATAGAACAACCAACAATGTGTATCATGTTCAACTTGTCTACTACTCTTTTTTCTCTGGTTATTAATAAGACAACCGACAACGTGTATCACATTCAACTTGTCCACTACACAGCCTGTGTGGATGATGTAATATCCCTAATTTAAAATACAGTATTTTTTTTTGAGTATTTATTTATTTTTTCTTTACTTATTATCCTATTTATTATTTGTTAATTAACTTAATTTATGACTTGTTATTTTTATTAAATATACAAATTATTTTGAGAGATTAAATGATAATTTGGAATATATGTGTGTGTGTGTCTATATATACACTTACTATTATTATTTACTAATGTTGTTGTTACTAATATTATTATCATTATTATTTTTAAATGTTATTACTAGTAGTAATTATTAATAATAGTATTTTATAAGATTATTTTGTTATGATTAAATACTAATATTATTGTTATTATTATTATTATTATCTAATAGTATTAGTGGTTTTTCCTATTTCATTTTATCTTATCCCATTACTCCTTGATCCATCCTCATGATCCTATGACCGTTTACTCATTCCGAATACAACCCAATCCAATACCATTAATTCATACCCATTAGCTTCTACTCAAACTCATACTCATTGCCAAACCTGTTAACCCAATCCTATCCATATAATTCAAATTACAGCAAACAAATCTTAATCTTATCTAAACTTAACCCTAATCAAATCCTAACTAACCTTATCCCTTTTATACCATATTATTAAACCAAATCTATCATCATCATTATTTCCTTCCCACCTTCCCCCATCATTTTTCTCTGACGTTGCTGTGAGCCCGCCACTCACGTGCTCGGTCGCGTACACAGCCCCATCCCCGGCCATTGCCTCCTCCCGTGCCTTTCACCCTTTAAGCCAGATCATCCCCCTTCACAACGCACCCTCCAACTGCGCCGGTGAGCCGCAGACTCCGAATCCAACCCCCTTGCTGCTATCTCATCACGCCTTTGTCGCATCCATATCTCCAGTGAACCGGGATCCCCTGCAACCATATGCCCAAGTCAGATCCTCCCCTGCATAGCATGGTTGCACTCCCTTCTTCAGCAAAGACGCAGCAGCCCGACCCACCCTGGACCTTCTCCTCCATCATGCCCAGGCCGAGCCGTGCCTTCCTCCCCTCGATGTTAATAGCCCGGGCATCGCAAACTCTAGTGCCATGGCAGCACCCTCTGTGCTCCCTGTGCATGACAACTACGCTTCCCTTGGCACAACAGCACAGGCCAGCATCCCATACAACCATGGCCGCCCTGACACTCCCATGCGTGAACACAACCATCATCATTACCGTGGATGTCCACTCCCTTCTTATAATATATACAGTATGAGTAGATGAGGTCTTGATCAGTTCTATATGAGATTGTACATTGACTAGAGGTGCAGGACTGTTACTGTATAAATTCATATTACTAAAAGTTACTGAGAAAGGATTGTTTGACCGTAATACCCTTTACAGTCCTATTGTTCATCGTATACACAGTTACTGATAACGTTTACTGTTTTGATTACTGTTCACTGTGTATATGATTATTATCGACTGTTATACTGTACTGTTACTGTTACTGTTACTGTCATTGTATCATCTCGGTATTCTAAGTAACATGATCTTGATTGTTTAACTGAATTAAATAATAATGTAAATGAAAAACTTATACTGGGATTGGAGAAATTGATGGAAGAGACAGTGTCTGTATTTTAGGTGGGCCTAAGATATAGGTTGCGTAGCCAACTTACGGTTCCACTGCAGGGTTCCGGGAATGACTGACATCCCATCTGTTTATTGTTCCACAGTGTTACTGCGAGTATTGTTCGATAGTGACATTGTGAGTACTGTTACTATTACTGACTACCTGGCGGTAGGGCCTTGTTCAGTGTCAGGCATCTGGGTCGTGGTCTCGAGTATGTACGGGACCCACCTAAAGCATGGATATGTCTCATCTGATCAGTTTCAATAACTTAGGATTTCGATTGACACGTGTAATAGACGTAGTATGAGATGCGTCTATTACAGGTGACAGTTGGTGTTCGCTGACATAATTAATAATGATAAATTGTTATTATGTACTGTAATTGACTGTACTTACCTGACTGAACTCATATAAGTTATGATAGACATATGATTGTACACATGACTTGATTTGGACATCTAATTTTGTACTAACTGACTTTATCGTTTTCTGTTCATGATATTGAGTATTCAGTTATCTTTTATTTTTAGTTTATCATATTGTTATTGTACATACTGTTTATATGCACGAGCACTTCTTTTTTCTTATACACTCATTAGGTCGCTTCCTGACGAACCTGAATTTGCACGTCCAGATATTAGAAATTTTATTTTATTGGTCAGGTGTTCATTGAGATCGTATGCTTTGCGAGGAGCTGGAGTTTCTCCCTATTTGATTCTCGTATTATTATCTTGCTTTGTATTCATGTCTTTATAGTCTCTATGATTTCATATACATATCAGAGTCATTGTTATTCCTTTCTTGTATTATTATGATATCTAGTGTGGATATTTATGTGTCATATTGCAGTGATATTAATTATCAAAGTAGATTTTTATGCCTTGTTCATATTACTTTAGGTTTAGCGTATCTGCGTGTGGTATTTTCCTCGCGTATATACGTCGCCGACTCTAGTCACGACTCCGTTCCCACGTATTTTGGGAAGCAGACCATGACAGGATTTTTATGGTATCAGAGCCAGGTTTACTCAAAGAGGGCCTAGTTCTTACCGATAACTTGAAACAAGTTATAGTTACAATGCAATGAATATATACTATCTGTACGATGATATCGACTCTATTTGGAATTGACTGTCCTCCCTTTGAGAATCTATCTCTTTAATTTGTTGATATTTTTGATTCTTACTCTTCTTCCAGAGTGATCTGGATTCCTTCTTGATTCTTATTTCTTTTCCTGATTACATTTTCCTAATTCTATCTCCTGGATTGATCACTCCATGTCAAAGCCGGTGGCAGAGATCAGAGCGCGCAGTGGAAGCTTGATGGACCCTTGATGCACCGAGAAGCGATGTGAAAATATTATCTTCTCTCTTGATTTTGATTCTTTTATCATAACCTACTTTATCGAAATTTCGAGGACGAAATTTTTGTAAGGTGAGTAGAATGTAATATCCCTAACTTAAAATACAATATTTTTATCTTTCTACGTATTTATTTATATATTTATTTTTTCTATACATATTATCCTATTTATTATTTATTAATTAAGTTAATTTATGAATTGTTATTTTTGTTAAATATACAAATTATTTTGAGAGATTAAATGGTAATTTGGATTATATATGTATGTATATATACACTTACCATTATTATTTACTAATATTGTTGTTACTAATTACTATTATTTCTATTATTATCATTATTATTTTTAATTGTTATTACTAGTAGTAATTGTTAATAAAATTATTTTATATGAATATTTTGTTATGATTAAATACTAATATTATTGCTATTATTATTAAGTATTATCATTAATAGTATTAGTATTTTTCCCTACTCCATTTTATTTTATCCCATTACTTCTTGATCCATCCCCATGATCCTATGACCCTTTACACATACCCAATAACAATCCAATCCAATACCATTAATTCATACCCATTAGCTTCTACTCAAACCCATACTCATTGCCCAAACCTGTTAACCCAATCCTATCCACATAATTCAAATTACAAAAAACAAATCTTAGTCTTATCTAAACTTAACCCTAATCAAATCCTAACTAACCTTATCCCTTTTTATACCTAATTATTAACCCAAATCTATCATCATCATTATTTTCCTTCCACCTTTCCACATCATTTTTCTCTGACGTTGCCGCGAGCTGGCCACCCACTTGCTTTGCCGCGTACACAGCCCCATCCCCGGCCATTGCCTCTCCCTCCAAGACGGATCAGCCCCCTTTACAGCGCACCATCCGACTCTGTCGGTGAGCTGCGGACTCCAAATCCAACCCCCTTGCCGTTGCCTCATCACGCCTTTGTTGCTTCTGAAAAGTCACCTAGAGGGGGGTGAATAGGTAACGATGCTATTCTAGTGAAGTTAATGCGAAATTTAAAAACTTAATGCAATTACAACAAGAGATGCACACAACCAAGCCAAGCATATAAGTATGTATGAGCAATATGAATAGATGCAAGGCACAAAGTAAAGAGAGAGAGAGAGTAAGAGTCAATGAACAAGCGCAAACAACAAGATATGTTTCGAGGTTCGAGCACCCAGCTCTACATCCCCGCCTTCACCCAGAAGGATTTTAAGTCCACTAGCTTGTCCACAAAGGACTTCCACAAAGGGAACCTCCACCGAGGATTTGGGGCAATCACAATACAAGGAGTATCCAACTCCTCTCCTTACAAACACGACCTCCTCCTTGAGGCACAACTCCAAGCCAACAATCACAACCTCCTCCTAGAGGCAAACTCAAAACAATACAATCTCAACCTCCTCCACAACCACAAACCAATACAAGGATCACCTCACAACTTGAGGGATACAACCCAAAGCACAAAGCTAAGAAAAGATTGGGTCACAACTTGGTGGTCTAAAACAACAACCACAAACTATATCTTCTCCCACACAAATATCCTATAGATTTAGATAGTAGATTTTTGCTCAAGTGTGGAGAAAACCAAAGGAATGGAAATCAGAAATCACAAAGAAAAATCCTTGGGAAAAACTGAAACTAAGATAGAGAAGTTCAATCAAAATCTTTTCCCAAAAACCCTTTCTTTGATTTTCCAAACCCTAACACAAACACCAAATAGATTGTTCAAATCAAGCTCAAAAACTTCTTTTTATTGCTATAAAAACACCAGAGAGTATGTAAAAATTCGCACAAAAATTCTTAGAGAAAAACTCTTACAAATGGGGTATTTATAGGCTAATCCAGAAAATAGCCGTTGGCAGCAGAACTGCCAGAAATACCCTGGCGGTCGACCGCCCGGTCGACCGCCCAACGGTCAATTTTTGACCGTTGTCAGCTACCGGTCGACCGAAACAAACAGAGAGCAACTCTGTTAACAGTCGGTCGACCGCCCGATCGACCCAACAAACCCGAGAGCAAAGCCACAACAGTCAGGTCGACCGCCCGGTCGACCGGCAAATATGCACACTGATACGTGCATCTGCCAGAACCTCGGTCGACTTGTCCGGTCGACCGGACAAGACTGACACAGGCACGGTCGACTGGTGCGGTCGACCGGCTCAGGACAAAAGATGAGTTTGAAACACAATTTTGAAAAGACTTTGATTTTTATGAAAAATATCTTTAAATAGTACTAAGTATAAAACATAAAAATGATTTGTAGGCAGAGGATTTTGTATCAAAATATTTTTGTATCTAATCATTTTTACCAAAAACCAAAAACTGTATTTTCTAAAACTTGAATAGAAAATACGTTTTGTCCAAAACACTTCCAGATACAAAAACATGATAATTAAACACTTTGAAGCATGATGCATATGGATAGAAATCTAATATACATAAACAAATATATATCATAGTTTTTGTCATTAATTCCAAAATATGTTTTGTCAAAAATACCAAAACATATAACACATGAATAAAGGAGTCAAAACTAAGTTTGTCTAGGAAATTAAAGCATGCATGTATATAGAACAAATCATATATACATTAAACCACGTAAACTTGTTTTCTATTCATGAAAACCAAGATCGGTTAAACCTAAAATCGAAAAACCGAAAACCAATATTCAAAACATGAAACGTGTGTGTTGTGAACTTGAGCATTATCATACTATTCTAATCTTTACAATTTGGATCTAAACACAAACTAAATTAGGGATACCTAAGTCTTCTTGTAGAGCGCCGTCTCCAAGTTGACTCGGTCCAAACCGTGATTCACCAAGCTAGACTCCAATGAGTGCTAGATGTCATCTTTGATGCTTAGGCTCTTGAATCACCTTGTGAAAGCTTCCAAACCATCTTGTTGAAGCTATCACCAACTAATATCTTGGCTAATGATCTGAAACTAAAACATCACAAGATTATTAGTACAAATAACTACATGAGTTAATCATCATCAAAACTAGAGTCGAAGGCCTTTGGGCCAACAATCTCCCCCTTTTTGATGATGACAAAACTCATGGAGTTATATATGCATGGATTAAAGTAAAGCTTCAAAGAAGCTCCCCCTTAACTCATGCATAACAATAAAATATAGATATGCAATGAATGTTCTTAAACACATATAAACATGTTCTGGATACCAATAAAACAATAATATTGAAACCACCATATTATTACTAATGAAAACAACTAAAACATATGCATAAATCAACCATGCATATAAACTACAAATTCTTCTCCCCCTTTTTGTCAATCATCAACAAAGGGTAAAAACAAACATAATGAAAACAAATACTTCTCCCCCTAAATCTTCAAACAAAGAAGCAATAAATTATTCCAAGGGGTAAAACCAAAGTCAATATGATATCAATTGAAAATAACAAAATTTGAGAAATGCCAAATCCTATTTGAAATAAACAAGGCATTGAAACAAAATAACATTTTATATCAAAATGAAAACATGTTATGTAAACTTGATACCAATAGATAATAAAAAATTGATACCAATTTAAGGAAACAAATAGCATCTTGATACCAAAAGAAGATATTTTTCATTATAAGCATATGATACCAATTACTTTAATATCATAAAGTTAGGGTTGGGAAACAAAAACAATGGTAAACCAAATACAATTGAAATATAAAATATGAGTTTTCTCCCCCTTTATGAAATACCAAAAGAAAATATGCATAGGCTTAAAATAAGATACCAATTGAAAAATTAAATCAATTGAAACATGATATTCATTAAAAATTCAAGCGTAGCAATCTTAAAATTATGATAAAGCTTGTATATGGATACCAATTGAAAAACTAAAGCTTAACATAACCAAAATTTGTGCTTCAAGATATAGGGATATAATAAGCACAAATAAATCATCTATATATGTATGTAAGAAATAGATACCAATTGAAATTGATACTATATGAAGTGTAAGCATACATATATAAAACAAAACATATATGAGTATACAAAAGGATGTCAAGATTGATACCAATTGAAAGAATTCAATGATACCAATTGAAACAACAATAAGATCAAGTGTATGACTCATATCAACTACCACCCATTTCATGTTCAAGTTTAAAATGATTTTCATTATAAAGCATACATGAGCATGATCTCCCATCCAACCGCCCATAGATGGTAGGGGTTTTCAAAAATAGATTTGGAATTATAGTTTGTTTGAAAAACTCTACCAAATTGAAGAATACGAACTAGTTGTATGAAAATTTGAAAACTAGCACGTAATCCTTCAAGTGAGGAATAACAAAATGTTTTTCATGAAAACACATGTAAATCACATGACATTAAAACACTCAAAATCCATATAGCACAAATTGTACTCATGAAAACTAAATCACGAGAAAACATTAAATAGGGTGAGTGTACAAGTGTTGTGTGAAACATATCATCATGAAAATGGACAATCAAGCTCGATTGAAATTCCTTTAAAATATGAACACATGAAAAACTAAATCTTCTTTACTAAAGAAAATTTCCTCAATGACACGAAAATCATCATAACAAATTAAACTCCAAGGCATATGTATATTTTGACAAAACAAAAGTATACATACATATCCCTAAACACAATTGAGTCCAAAATATAGATTTGCATGAAAAGCAAATGACTCAAGGGGCATACATGTATATCTTAAGGTTTGGCAAAATAGACATATACATGAAGTGAAAACACTTAATCATAGAAAATACATCAAAATAGGAATACATGTTTGAATGCATGAATCATCAAAACTAGACTATACTGGAACATCTAAAGGGTACAAATAGGCATCCAAGCACAAACATATATAAAGGTTTATTTGTGTCCCACTACATGTGCAAGTATAAATTCTAGTCTTAATGAAAACTAACATCTAAACAAGTAATCAAATCATTATGCATAAAACGGATACAAATCAATCATGAAAAATAAAAATGATCATGAAGAACATCCACATGCTATTAGAATCAAGAAATACATGATAGCCTATAAACATCAAAACATGTGGCTAAATTAGAAATCATACAACACAAGTTATTTATCAAAACATGAATCATTAAAACAAAAAAAATCATAGTCAACCATATGATTTGCATGACAAAGACATGTGCATTAAACCTATGATAAACATGATAGCTAAAACATAAAGAGAACACAAAATATGGGTCCATACTAAACATGGGTGTCTCAATAACTAATCATGTAAAGCATAATCATACTAGTCATGAAATAATGAAACATGATTCAATAAGAACAAAAATCATAAACATCCAAATGGTCATAATGCATATGCATGTGCATTAGATCTAGGGCATACATGTTAGTTTAAACAATGTGAGAACACTAAACATAGATCCATATAAGACATAGGTGCTCAAGTAACTAAACATGTATAACACTATTCTAAAGAGTATGGCATAAGCATAATGAACAATAAACCATGGCATGCTATAAATAGATGAACATGAAAAGCATGCAATTAAAAATGGGAGTTAGAGAATGATACCAAAACCGATGAAGGTGCATCTCTAATTCTCAAACCACGGTGGTCCTCCCACCAAATCTCCTTGAGAGTGAAGCATCCAAATGGTTCTCTTTAGGCACGGAACGCATCCACTCCAAGGCACCAATACTCTCACGTTTTGCGAGAGCTCCCACCTACATCAAAAAGTATAGAGGTGGTCTTTCGTACCTATTTCTTTGTGGGTCCACGGGGGTTAGTATCTTTTCTAACCCAAACAAAATTAGTTGCTAAATTTTCATGATAAATGCGATCATAACAAAATCTAGCAAGGTGGCCTTTTCGACCACAATGTGTACAAGTGTACACATGAGCATACATATGATGGTGATGATCATGAAAAGCATGTGTATGCCGTGATGGGTGTGCATGCAAGGTTGGAACTTGTTTCTTATGAGCCAAGATTTCCAAACGAGTGTGGTTCATGGCACAATGGCTCAAAGTGGAGCCCAAACTATCAACACTTTTCTTTTCTTCAAAACAATTATATCTTTTTCAATGCTAGAAGATAAAGTGGAGCATGCAATAGGTGTGCTAGAACAAGAAGCTACACTAGCATGGCAAACATCAATCTCTTTTTGCAAGGATTTATTTTTAATCAAAACCAAATCCAATTCTTTTGTAATTGCATCAATATCATTTTTTCAAAGTGAGATTTTCTTTAAAGGTAAAATCCAAATTTGAAGATAAGATCTCATTGTGCTTTACAACATCATCACAATCATTTTTGTTTCTCAAAAATTCATTTTCCTTTAAAGCAAGTTCGAGTTGAGATTTAAGTGAGTCACATTCACTTGCAATCTCTTCCTTCTCTTGCAACACCAATTCAAAATTAGAGCATAAATCCTTTAATTCATTTTTCAAAACAAGATTATCATCTTTCAACAAATCATGTTTTTCTAACAAATTCTCAAGCTTTTGAACAAGTTCCTTATTTAAAGTTTGAACTTCAAAACATCCATGACAATAGGAACTAGAGCTATCATTTATTTGAGAATCCGATTGTACCTCATGGGAGTCATTCCCATGGACCATAAAGCAAGGTTCTTCGGATATGTCTCTCCTAGATCTCCTTATCTTGTTGATAATCTTTGGAAGCTCGGAAGATGACAACATGCTCCAAACTGCAAAAGCCGAATCATATCGATCAAACATGTAGAAGATTTTCATTGAGAGATGCTCTAAGTGCCCTAAGTGCTAATGCATTGGCCTTTTTATGCTTGCTACTATTTGGGAAGGATTCTTGTGTAGAGGCTTGATAAGCTAGATGTCCTAGGCTTTTTAAATGACTACTCATCTTGGCTATCCAAATATCATGTCTAGCAAAATTAAACATAGGAGGGCTATCCATGAGTGCAAACTAATATGTGTGCAAATGACAATGCAAATGAAGATTAGCAAACCAAGATCTCACTCCTAGGTGGTTAAACCTAAATATCAGGAGCGCTAGCTCTGATACCAATTGAAAAGTCACCTAGAGGGGGGTGAATAGGTGACGATGCTAATCTAGTGAAGTTAATGCGGAATTTAAAACTTAATGCAATTACAACAAGAGATGCACACAACCAAGCCAAGCATATAAGTATGTATGAGCAATATGAATAGATGCAAGGCACAAAGTAAAGAGAGAGAGAGAGAGTAAGAGTCAATGAACAAGCGCAAACAACAAGATATGTTTCGAGGTTCGAGCACCCAGCTCTACATCCCCGCCTTCACCCAGAAGGATTTTAAATCCACTAGCTTGTCCACAAAGGACTCCCACAAAGGGAACCTCCACCGAGGATTTGGGGCAATCACAATACAAGGAGTACCCAACTCCTCTCCTTACAAACACGACCTCCTCCTTGAGGCACAACTCCAAGCCAACAATCACAACCTCTTCCTAGAGGCAAACTCAAAACCAATACAATCTCAACCTCTTCCACAACCACAAACCAATACAAGGATCACCTCACAACTTGAGGGATACAACCCAAAGCACAAAGCTAAGAAAAGATTGGGTCACAACTTGGTGGTCTAAAACAACAACCACAAACTATATCTTCTCCCACACAAATATCCTATAGATTTAGATAGTAGATTTTTGCTCAAATGTGAAGAAAACCAAAGGAATGGAAATCAGAAATCACAAAGAAAAATCCTTGGGAAAAACTAAAACTAAGATAGAGAAGTTCAATCAAAATCTTTTCCCAAAAACCCTTTCTTTGATTTTCCAAACCCTAACACAAACACCAAATAGATTGTTCAAATCAAGCTCAAAAACTTCTTTTTATTGCTGTAAAAACACCAGAGAGTATGTAAAAATTCGCACAAAAATTCTTAGAGAAAAACTCTTACAAATGGGGTATTTATAGGCTAATCCAGAAAATAGCCGTTGGCAGCAGAACTGCCAGAAATACCCTGGCGGTCGACCGCCCGGTCGACCGCCCAACGGTCAATTTTTGACCGTTGTCAGCTACCGTCGACCGCCCGGTCGACCGAAACAAACAGAGAGCAACTCTGTTAACAGTCGGTCAACCGCCCGATCGACCCAACAAACCAGAGAGTAAAGCCACAACAGTCAGTCGACCGCCCGGTCGACCGGCAAATGCACACTGATACGTGCATCTGCTAGAACCTCGGTCGACTTGTCCGGTCGACCGGACAAGACTGACACAGGCACGGTCGACTGGTGCGGTCGACCGGCTCAGGACAAAAGATGAGTTTGAAACACAATTTTGAAAAGACTTTGATTTTTATGAAAAATATCTTTAAATAGTACTAAGTATAAAACATAAAAATTGATTTGTAGGCAGAGGATTTTGTATCAAAATATTTTTGTATCTAATCATTTTTACCAAAAACCAAAACTGTATTTTCTAAAACTTGAATAGAAAATACGTTTTGTCCAAAACACTTCCAGATACAAAAACATGATAATTAAACACTTTGAAGCATGATGCATATGGATAGAAATCTAATATAAATGAAACAAATATATATCATAGTTTTTGTCATTAATTCCAAAATATGTTTTGTCAAAAATACCAAACATATAACACATGAATAAAGGAGTCAAAACTAAGTTTGTCTAGGAAATTAAAGCATGCATGTATATAGAACAAATCATATATACATTAAACCACGTAAACTTGTTTTGATCTATCTATTCATGAAAACCAAGATCGGTTAAACCTAAAACCGAAAAACCGAAAACCAATATTCAAAACATGAAACGTGTGTGTTGTGAACTTGAGCATTATCATACTATTCTAATCTTTACAATTTGGATCTAAACACAACTAAATTAGGGATACCTAAGTCTTCTTGTAGAGCGCCGTCTCCAAGTTGACTCGGTCCAAACCGTGATTCACCAAGCTAGACTCCAATGAGTGCTAGATGTCATCTTTGATGCTTAGGCTCTTGAATCACCTTGTGAAAGCTTCCAAACCATCTTGTTGAAGCTATCACCAACTAATATCTTGGCTAATGATCTGAAACTAAAACATCACAAGATTATTAGTACACATAACTACATGAGTTAATCATCATCAAAACTAGAGTCGAAGGCCTTTGGGCCAATAGCTTCCACATCTCTGGCGAACCCGGATCCCCTGCAACCCCATGCCCAAGTCAGATCCTCCCCCTGCATAGCATGGGTGCACTCCCTTTTTCAGCAAAGCCACAGCAGCCCGGACCACCCCGGACCTCCTCCTCCATCATGCCCAGGCCGAGCCGTGCCTTCCTCCCTCGCTGTTGGCAGCTGAGGCAACACCCCCCAACTCCAGCGCCATGGCAGCATCCCCTGTGCTCCTTGCGCATGACAGCCAAGCTTCCCTTGGCGCAACAGCATAGGCCAGCATCCCATGCAATCATCACCACCCCCACACTCCCATGCATGAACACAACCACCATCATCACCATGGATGTCCACTCCCCTTCATCATGGCCATTGTCCCCTTTTCCCTTATCGTCAAGACTCGCCGGAGCTCGACTTCCTCCGTCGGCAAGCGCGAAGACACTCCACTCTTCTCTGGCATTCCATCGCCATCCTCCGCGGCCTCTACCACCTCCGCCGGAGCCTCCGCTGGAGTGCCGTAACCTCCATCATGGTTGCGAGTTTCTCCTTCCTTCCCTCTCTCTCTCTCTCTCTGTGTGTGTGTTTATATGTATCTTTGTTATATTATATATAGGGGTGTGCATGTTTACATTATTATTGTGTGTACATTGTTAATGTAAGTGGGATAATAATGTATATGCATATTTATATGTGTGTGTGTGTGTGTTATGGATGTGTGTGAGTGTTAATATATATGTATGTATTAGTGTGTTTGTATATGAGTATATATATGTATATATATGATACACACACACACATATATATGAGTGTATATATGAGTACATATTTGTATGTTCGTGTGAGTTCATGAGTATGGTTGTGTATTACAGCATTTCGGACTCGCTAAGACAATCCAAACTCGATAACGGGAGATTCGAATTTGTACCTATTCTGGATCCGATACTATGGCGATTCGAAGACCGATTAATAGGATGATCTATAGATCAGTATCCATTCGTACAGTGAAGACCAGACAGCGCTTCAATTCCAAAATCACGTCATTTCATTTGAGTATTTGTTCTTATATTTTTCTTTATTACTGCTACATGTAAATGTTAGTGTATCTGTTTGTATTATTTCATGTGATTGTATGATATATTTTATCAGTATATCACCTGTATCACTTCATAAAGCTCAGTCAGCATTCACCTTATTTATTTAGTTGATTTGGCGATTATTAGCGTCATTTCATGTGTTGGTAGCTTGTCACTGTTGTCTTAGGCTTAGTATTGGAAGATCATAGGCTGTGATTAGATTCGATCTATTGATTGGCTGGATTAGTTTATATTTGAGCATCTGATATATATGGACCTTGTATTTTGACATTGAGATATTAGCCTTATATCATTGCATGTACAGATGATTACCGTTTTGGACTCGGATTAGTAGTAAAGAAACTTGGATTGTATATTAGATTGATCTTGTGTTGGATTGGTTCGCGATTGTGGTTTAAAATCTATATTTTATCTGAATAATTATCAGACTTGATATTCCTTTATTCGGTGAAAATTCATCAAGAATTTATTTGGGTATTTGAGGACATATTAGATATGATCTTACTTTATTAAAGGATTAGAATTCTTAATGCCTGGATTGGTACATGAACTTATTCAGAGTTGGAGTCGATCTGGGATTTACACTCTTTTATTGGATCTTGATTCGTTCTGATGTGATTGATTTAGTTGGATTTATAATTGTGAGTATTTTTCAATTTTATTCTTGATTATACTGTTTGAGTATTGATGTCTTGTTGATGTTGATTATCAGATGTAGAGATATCTTAAATTTTATATTGCTTGAGGAGTAGGTGTAGAGTGGGTTGACTTGACCTGATGCATGTATATACATAATTAATTAGTTACTTGAATTTTTGGATCTTGTGATTGAGTTAGTAGTTATTCAGTTATAGAGACTGACATGTTATGAGAGTGATTTCATTAATATCGGTGACTATAATATATATTCGGAGTTTTATGGTAATTATTGATCAATCTCACTTTTTGTGATAAAGAGGGTGGATATGTCGACGACTTAGAGGATCAGAGTTGATCGACAGGAATAAGATAACTGATTATTGACTTATTGAACTTATGGTTTACTGTACCAGATTATCTTGAGGTAGATTGGTATTTGATGGTTACGATGACTATATCAAGATCATGGGTTGAAGAATTTCTTATCGTATATACAGTACGAGTAGAAGAGGTCTTGATCAGTTCTATATGAGATTATACATTGACTAGAGGTGCATGACAATTACTGTGTAAATTCATGTTATTAAAAGTTACTAGGAAAGGATTGTTTGACCGTAACACCTTATACAGTCTTATTGTTCATCGTATACATAGTTACTGATATTTTTTACTGTTTTGATTATTGTTCACCATGTATATGATTACTGTCGACTGCTATATTGTACTATTACTGTCATTATATCTCCCCGGTATTCTAAATAACATGATCTTGATTGTTTAATATAAATGGACAACTTATACTGGGATTGAGGAAATTGATGGAGGAGATAGTGTCTATATTTTAGGTGGACCTATGATACAGATTGCGTAGCCGACTTACGGTTCCACTACAGGGTTCTGGGGAATGATTGACATCTCATTTGTTTATTATTTCACAGTGCTACTGTGAGTATTGTTCAACAATGATACTGTGAGTACTGTTACTGTTACTGACTATCTGGCGGTAGGGCCTGGTTCAACGCCAGGCATCTGGTCATGGTCCTGGGTATGTACGGGACCCACCTAAAGCATGGATATGTCTCCATCTGATCAGTTTCAATAACTTAGGACTTTGATTGACACGTGTAATAGACGTAGTATGAGATGCGTCTATTACAGGTGACAGTTGGTGTTCGCTGACATAATTAATAATGATAAACTGTTATTATGTAATGTAATTGACTGTACTTACCAACTGAACTCATATAAGTTATGATAGACATATGATTGTACACATGACTTGATTTGGACATCTAAGTTTGTACTAACTGACTTTATCGTTTTCTATTCATGATATTGAGTATTCAGTTATCTTTTATTTTTGGTTTATCATATTGTTATTATACATACTGTTTATATGTACGAGCAATTCTCTTTTCTTATACACTCATTAGGTCGCTTCCTGATGAACTTGAATTTGCACGTCCAGATATTAGACATTTTATTTTATTGATCAGGTGTTCGTTGAGATCGTATGCTTTGCGAGGAGCTGGAGTTTTTCCCTATTTGATTCTTGTATTATTATCTTGCTTTGTATCATGTCTTTATAGTCTCTATGATTCCCTATACATATCAGACTCATTGTTATTCCTTTCTTGTATTATTATGATAACTAGTGTGTATATTTATATGTCATATTGCAGTAATATTGATTGTCGTAGTAGATTTTTATAGCTTGTTCAGGTTACTTTAGACTTAGCGTATATGCGTGTGGTATTTTCCTCGCGTATATACGTCGCCGACTCTCGTCGCGATTCCGTTCCCACATATTTTAGGAAGCGGGGCGTGACAGATGATGACCATCCACAATTGTTAAATTCCCCATCAAAATTTGCACCCTATATCGTTGCATCCATTTCTGGTCTGGTAAACTCTTGATATTCTCACTCCCCCTTAAAAGATATAACTGGAACGGTAAAGATTTGGGGATTACAAAAAAAAGTCGAGTTATGGTTTTGATCACTTAAATAGAAAAAAATACCAACAAATTTGGCGATCGCGTATAATTCATATAGTGTGATTTTTTTATATCCTATTAAGCTATGTGTGAAAACTATCACATGAATCAAAGTAAAAGATAAATTATATACAACAAATAATACATTTCTTATGCAAAATATGTCATACTATCAGCAAAGAATAGCTTAAGATACAAGACACTTTTTTCATGAAAGATTATGAGTTCTAATTCTTTAGTCCAAAGTAAAAACTGCATGCGGTCGCGTATAATTCATATAGTGTGATTTTTTTATATCCTATTAAGCTATATGTGAAAACTATCACATGAATCAAAGTAAAAGATAAATTATATACAACAAATAATACATTTCTTGTGCAAAATATGTCATACTATCAGCTAAGAATAGCTTAAGATACAAGACACTTTTTTGATGAAAGATTATGAGTTCTAATTCTTCAGTCCAAAGTAAAAACTGCATGATCGCCTATAATATATGGGATGCCTCAACTGTACAACCTACAAAGACCACTAATTTTGACTGAAGGTCTGATTGGGCATGAATCACGTCCTATACGAACTAAACCCAACCAACTTAGTTGTTTCTTACCTACCCACCTCTCGAGATAAAGCGGGCGAGAAATATCAAATCCAACAACACAGGAAAAGAAAGAGAACTTTGATAAAAAAGCAAAATCCCAAAAGAAACCTTACGAATCTTAGCCGACCAATCCTTTAATTTACTCAAAATAATTTTTTCTCTCTCTCTCTCATTTCTTTCTTGTTCAAGTTTTCCTTTTTGGTCCTATGAACTCTCACCATATAAGTAATTGTGGCTGACAGACTTCCACACACTATATAATTAATTGTGGCTGACAGACTTCCACACACTATATAATTAATTGTGGCAGACAGACTTCCACACACTATATGAGCAATTGTGGCTGATGGACTTCCACATATTATATAATTAATTGTGGCTGGCGGACCTCCACACACTATATGAGCAATTGTGGCTGAGGGACTTCCACATATTGGTTCACGGATTTCCACACTCTTCTGCTTGCTGATAAGTCCATATCTTTATATGCAAAGCATTTTTTTCTCTTAGAGTTTAAGAAGTTTGTTCCAGTCGAAAAAAATCATTTCCTTCTTCTCCTCATAATGCGCAGAGTAGCCATAGTAGGGGCGGGGATCGCTGGGCTCGCCGCCGCATATGAGCTCGCCAAGGACGGTGCCTATGTGGTTCTCTACGAGAAGGACGACTACGTGGGCAGCCACGCGAAGACGGTTGTCATCGACGGCGTGGATGTGGATCTCGGGTTCATGGTCTTCAATAGGGTTAGTCTGAAAACTCTTTATATCTGCATTGTGATAGAGTAGAGACTGTGTGTGTGTTGCGTAAGAGGATAAGATAAGGAAAAAAAATTAGTTCTTTGTGTCTAAAAAATTGATTTTTCCTCTTTTCTATATGAGTAAACACCTAAAAGATTTGGTGTCTCAAAGTATTTATATCCTTCTTTCAGTGGTAAAAATAGTAAATATATCCTGCATGTGCATTGAAATCTTTTTATAGCAGGAGGACTTTCTGCCTCATGCAATTCATATTCAAGAAATGCTTTTATTGACAACTCATTAATGAAACACGGGAAGTCCAATGGCTTTACCGTTCATTCTAAAAAACAATAGTAAATATCACACCTGCCAAATAATAAGGAACGGTTGTGATCAAGAAACTAGACTCTCTCTTCTTCAGCCTAATCCAAGATGATCATTATGTTTAAAGGAATTTATGAGTTTTTTTTCCATTTTTTCTTTTAATTTTAATAAAACATGTCTGCCCAAAAACAATAAACAAAAAATTGCCACTATATATAGTATGATCTTCTTCCTCAAATTCAACTTCATGATTAATTTAATCAATTTGGTGTGTCATTTAGGTAACTTATCCCAACATGATGGAGTTCTTTGAGAGCCTCGGGATCGAGATGGAGCTCTCCGACATGTCATTCTCGGTGAGCCTCGACGGAGGGAAGGGCTGGGAGTGGGGGAACAGAAATGGCCTCTCCGGCCTCTTTGCACAGAAGAGGAACGCGATGAATCCTTATTTCTGGCAAATGCTTCGCGAAATTGTCAAGTTCAAGAGTGATGTTCTTAAGTGAGTTTTTAGATTTTACTTTTTCTGAATAAATAAATAAATAAATATATATATATATATAGGGAGCTGTGAGAACTTTCATGTAGACCGTCAGATCTAATAGATCAAATAAAATAAAATCATAACTCTATCAGATCCAACGACCTACATGAAAATTCTCACAGAAATTCGTGAGAACTATTCTTAGAGGATCAATTCACTACACACACACACTTATAGACTTGTGAGTATTTGAGGCCGAATCTTTCCCACTTAAATACTAGCATCTGACATTCAAATACAAGATCTGTTGGCCCAGAGGCCTTCCACTCTAGTTTTGATGATGATTAACTCATGTAGTTATAGTTTACTAATAATCTTGTGATATTTAGTTTCAGATATTTAACTAAGATATTAGTAGGTGATTAGCTTCAACAAAGGTATTTTGGAGCTTTCACATGGTGATTCAAGAACTCGAGCGTCAAGTTCATATCTAGCACTCGTTGGAGTCAAGCTCAATGGATCACGTTTGGATCGAGTCGACTTGGACACGGCGCTCTACAAGAAGACCTTAGTTTGTTTTAAAATAGTTAGTTTAGATCCATTGTTAAAGATTAGATAGTGTGATATGCTCAAGTTCACAACACACACACTTGTTTTAAAGTTTCATGATTTGGTTTTGATTTTGTGTTTAACCAATCTTGGTTTTCATAGATAGATAGAATCAAAACAAGTTTGCATAGTTTAATGTATATTAGATTTGTTCTATATACATCTATGCTTCAACTATTGAAACAAACTTAGTTTGATAGTCTATTTCATGAGTTTGGAGTTTTGGTATTTTAACAAAACGTATTTTTGGATTTTTAATGTCAAAAATATTGATTCATATATCTTTCATGTATATTGGATTATATCCATATACAACATACTTCAAGTTGTTTAAATATCATGTTTTTGTATTTGGATGAGTTTTGGACAAAACGATTTTTCATTTCAAAAATCTAAGTTTTGAAAAATACGGATTTTGGTTTTTGGTATAATTTCAAGGACACAAAAATGGTTCAAATAGTTTGAAATATGTGTTGAATTTTTTTCACACATATTTGTATTTTAACGAGAATATAAGAACTTATTTTTGTGAATTTTTAGAGATTTTATGGGATTTAATTAGATAATAAAAACTCAAGTTTAAAATCCTGAAATTGCCCTGCCAGGCTCTGGCAGTTGACCGGACTGGTCGACCGGACCAAGAGTCGGTCGACCGGACCGGTCGACCGACGTGCACAAGGACGTGCACGCAGGCCAGCTTGCTTGGCCGGTCGACCGAGCGGTCGACCGACTGAAGTCAACCCGCTCTCGGGTTGGCCCGGTCGACCGCCGTTACTCTCTGGTCTGTGCGCGATCGACCGAGCGGTCGACCGGCAGGCTCAACGGTCGAATTTTTGACCGTTGGCCGGTCGACCGGCTGGTCGACCGGAAGGCCAATCTGGGCCTTGTCAGCTGCCTACGAGCAGATTTTGATTGGGCCTATAAATACCCCAATCTTTGGCCAGTTTTCATTAAAGTTTTTAAGGGAAAAATTTCCATCATTCTCAAGTGTTTTAATACAAGTTTCAAAAGAGTTTTAGAGTTTTAAAGATTTGATCTTTATTTTGTTTTAAAAGGGGTTGAAAAATTCAAAGAAAAGAAAAGTCTTTGGGAATTGGTTTGATCTTCATTTTCATTTCTATCTAGAGTTTTTCCCTAGAGTTTTTCTTAGAGTTTTTAATTTCCAAACTCTTTGCTTACCACACTTAAGCTATCTTGCTATCCTACCTATAGGATCTTTATCTTTGTGGGAAAATTGGTTTGTGGTTGAGATAGACCACCAAGTTGTAAACTTCCATCATTGTGATATCCCTCTAGTGAGAGGTAATTGAGTTGGTATCCCTCTATTGTGAGGTGATTGTGAAAGTGATATTTGGCTCCCTCTAGTGAGAGGTGGAGATTGTGTTTAGCTCCCTCTAGTGAGAGGTGGAGTTTGTGTTGGAATCCCTCAAGTGTGAGGTGATTGGTGTTTGTTGGCTAAGTGCCTACCCCTCTTATGTGAGGTGGATTTGTGTTGGCTTTGTGCCTAGCCTCTAAGTGTAGAGGTTGTGTTTGTAAAGAGAGGAGTTGTGTACTCTCGGTTATTGTATTGCCCCAAATTCTCGGTGGAGGTTCCCTGTGTGGGAAGCCCTGTGTGGACGAGTTAGTGAAATTCCTTCTGTGCGAAGGCGGGGACGTAGAGCTGTGTGCTCGAACCTCGAAACATATCTCAGTATTTGTGTTTGATCCACTTTCTCTAACTCTCTCTTATTTTGTGCATTGATTCATATTGTCATATCATATACAAGCTTGTGTTGTTTGTGTGTGCCTCACTTGTGTTTAACCACGAGAGCTTCATATAGCACCTCAACTCTTATTCAGAGGAATC
Source organism: Agave tequilana (assembly GCA_038442645.1). Classification (NCBI taxonomy): domain Eukaryota; kingdom Viridiplantae; phylum Streptophyta; class Magnoliopsida; order Asparagales; family Asparagaceae; genus Agave; species Agave tequilana. The sequence continues at coordinate 27,460 of JAVJIF010007635.1, forward strand.
AAGAGGAGTTAGTCCAGAGCCCTTCACCGGGAATTCGGCTACACTCGTTGGTTGCATTAAGTGTGTTGCAATTATTTTTTAAATTCCGCATTATTGTTCATTAGATTAGCTGTACACCTATTCACCCCCCTCTAGGTGTACTTTCAATTGGTATCAGAGCCTACGCTCCTGATATTAGGTTTAACCACTTAGGAGTGTGATCTTGGTTTTTCTAAACTAGATTTGCATTTGTACACTATTTGTTTACACACACTTATGGACTTCATGACCCCACCTATGTTTGACACTTCCAACATTGAGGTTTGAAAGACTAGGATGTCCATGTACCTAAAAACCCTAGGCTTGCATGTTTTTCTTACCGCTATTAAGAAATCCTATTTTGGTAATAGCAAGCATATAGAGGCCAATGCACAAGCCCTTGAGGCACTTAGAAGTACGCTTAATAAAGAATACTTTATGATGGTTTCTAACTGTGATTCCGCTTTTACAGTGTGGAACACGTTGACTTCCTCCAAGCTTCAATTGTCAATCCAAATGGAGAAGGATTCTAGTGAGGATGAATCCGAACAACGATGCTACATGGTACAAGGGAATGACTCTCTTGAGATACATTCGGATACTCAACTAGTGCTAGCTCTTCATTTGATGATCTTGATAGTATAGATGCCGATGCATTAATGAAGAGTTATCTATTGTTTGTGAGAACCTCCTAGAAAAGTATAAAATTTTGAAAAAGAAAACTTGTAAATTAAATAAAGAAAAAGAGGATTTGTTTTCAAAACTTGAGTTAGCTTTGCAAGAGAAGGTTGAGATTTCTAATGAAAGGGATTCATTGAAATTTAAGCTTGATCTTATCCTAAATGAAAACAAGATTTTGAAAAAAAAAAAGTGATTGTGAAAATATTTTGAAGAAAAATGAGTCTTTAACTTTAAAAACTTGACTTTGTTTTAAAAGAAAATGATTCTTTGAAAAACAAAATTATTTCTATTTCTAAAGAATTGAATTTGGTTTCTAAGAAAAACATTGTTTTGAAAAATGATATAGATTCACATGTTTGCTATGCTAGTGTAGGTTCATCATCTTACTCACCTATTGCATACTCCATTTTATCTTCTAATATTAAAAATGATATAAATTTTTTGAAGAAAAGTGTTGTATGTGTGGGCTCCACTTTGAGCCATTGTACCATGAACCATACACGGTTGGAATCTATATTTCGAAAGAAACAAGTTCCTCTTATGCATGCACACAAACCATGGCATACACATGCTTCCCACGTTCACTCCCATAACACGATGTATGCTTATGTGTATACATGTACACATTGTGAACGTAAGGGCCACCTTACTAAATTTTGTTATGGTAGGATACATGATGCAAATTTAGCAACTAAGTTTGCTTGGGTTAGGAAAGAAGCTAACCCCCATGGACCTAAAAGAGTTTGGGTACCAAAGACCACCCCTATTGTATTTGATGTAGGTGTGGGCTCTCGCATGACGTGAGAGCGTTGGTGCCTTGAGGTGGATGCATTCCGAGCCTAAAGATGACATATTGGATGCATCACTTTCAAGGGGAGTTTGGTGGGAGGACCACCTTATTTTTGAGACATGGAGAGTTGCCCTCATGGTTTTGGTAACGATCTCTTACTCCTCATTTATGTTTTCATGCTTTTATATTGTTTAGCATGTCATGTTTTAATGTTCATTATGCCATATGCCATGTTTATTAGTCCTATGATATACATGATTAGTATTTGAGATACCCATGTTTAATATGGATTTATACTTTTATGTTCTCACATTTGTTTTAACTAATGTGTTGTCCTAGATCTAATGCATGTTCATATACATAATGATCATATGAGTTTTGTTTTGATTTCTATGCTTCATGTTTTGATTACATGTTTAGATGTTAGTTTTCATTAAAACTTAGATATATACTTGTACAACTAGTGAGTTACAAATAGATTATTATATGTTTTTGTTTGAATGCTCATTTGTACCCATTGGATGTACTAGTGTAGCCTAGTTTTGATGATTCATACATTTTGACTTGTATTTCCCATTTTGGACATGTTTTCATGATCATGTGTTTTAGCTTCAGTATATGTCTATTTTGCCTAAACTATTAGTTATACATATACATCCTTGAGCCATTTGTCTTCATGCATATACTTTTGTGGACTCGTTATGTTTGGATATATATGTATCTTTAGTTTGTACAAAATATACATATACCTTGAAGGATTCGAGTTTTAATGAACTTCATATTTTTCATGTTTTAACGTATTTCATATTTGAGCTTATTGTCTATTTTCATGACTATGTCTTTCACAAAACTTGTACACTCATATTACTTGATGTTTTCTCATGATTTTGTTTTCATGAGTATGATATGTGCTATATAGATTTTGAGTGACATTGGTTTAGTGATTTTCATGTTTTATGGAATATATTCTTGTTTTATTTTTTTGCTTGAAGGATTTCGTACTAGTTTTCAAATTTTTCATATAACTAGTTCGTATTCTTCATTTGGTAGAGTTTTCAAACTTGTTATAATATTTTCAAACTTATTTTTGAAAACCCCTACCCATCAAAGGGCGGTTGGTTGGGCGACCATGCCTTGTTTGCTCATTATTGAAAACCTATTTAAAACATGTGCATGAATGGGTGGTAGGAAGTATGAGTTATACATGATTCTCATTATAGTTTCAATTGATATCATTATATCTTTTCAATTGGTATCACTATTGACAGTTTTTTCGTATACTCATATATTTATATATATATATATATATATATATATATATATATATATATATATATATATATAATATATATATATATATATATATATATTATATAATATATGCTTACACTTCAAATAGTATCAATTTCGATTGGTATTTAATTTTTCATACATATATATATGCTATTTTATTTGTGCTTACTATATCTCTATATCTTTGAGTACAAATTTTGGTTATGCTAAGCTTGATTTCTTAAATGACAATTATATTTCAATTGATTATTTTTCAATTGGTATCCTATACAAGCTTATGCATCATTTTGTTTAGTATTTCATAAAGTGGGAGAAAATTCATGTTTTACCTTTTAATCGGTTTTGTTTACACTTGGTATTCTTCCTCTCCTCAGCAGCCCTGATAAGTACCTGTGACCTCAACTCAGCCTCATTAAAACTCGCTGTCTGGGACAGGCAAGCCTCAATTTCAACCAAGGTTTCCGTCTGTGCTAGCTCTTATTGCAGGACTTCGTCATTCTGAGCCTTAAGCTGCTCTAGCTAAGCAATCTCCTCAAGGCGCACCGGTTCGACATTGGACAAAAGAAGATGGCTTTCTTGATTATTTCCTTGGCCTTTTCAATCTTATCCTCAGCGTCAAGAAGAGAACTGTTAGAAGCATCTATGGCATACCCAAGTTCCACTTTCCTTGTCTCCAAGGATTTCAAGTCGGAAGAAATTGCCTTGGCTGCTTCTTGAGCGACAAGATGAGCTTCATGCATTTAAGCAGTAAGATGTGCAAGCTGTTCATTAACTGAGAACTCCAAATCTGAATGGTTGAGATGGTGTCATTCGTCCACATCCCTCTCAAACCTGTTCACCAGAAGCTCCAATGTGGCGGCCTGGTCATCCCCTCCAAAGTCTCGAATGTTGTCAATACTTCGAGAGAGGACCACCTTCAAAGCAGAGAACGAGGTAGTCGAACCCTTCAAGACCAAAGTAATGGATCGCTTCAAGCCCTTATAAAAGCTATCGACTAGCTCAGTTACAAATTCATTCTCGGCTTCAACTACTCCCGGAGAACGAGTAGCCCCTGAAGGCAAAGATTCCACCAGTTTCACTGACATAACCGTAGAGGGAATAGCAGGAGCACTGACTGAAAAAATATGAGGGGTCGTCGGTGATCTCGGAGGAGTCTTCGTTGAGACCAGTACACTAGTCACAATCGACATAGGGCTGGTGACAACTTCCGAGAGAGCTAGCTCAACAACCAGTGTTGGAGAAGTGGGACTGGCAATCACCTTCAGCTTCGCAATTGGCAGGATAGGCAGTGCTGGTAAAATCACTGGCAGTTCACTTACCGATATAGTTGGAAATGAAATTGGTTCCGTAACCACTGTCCCCTCGATCTCTTTAAGGCCACTTGCCGGTTCAGGTTGATAAGAGGGCAAGTCGTGATACAAGGCATCCAACTCAGCAGCGTCTGCTGCAGTCAAAGTACTTGCTTCACCCCTGATTCCCTCAGGAAGATTGGTTGGCTTTCTTGGAGTCGATGCACCCAAAGGTGGAACACCTATAGCAACACTCTGTTTAAGCAAGGTATAATCAATATCAGGAGAGAATTACTCACAAAAGGTCAAAGCATTACTAAAAGATGATATCGCCTCAATCGCCTTGGCCGCAGTTTCTCTCCGAACTTCCTCGACGGCGGCATCAGTCCCCTCAGGCTTCATAGGAAAATCTTTGGCAGAGTCAAAACGGACAGCTGGCCCACCTTCACTCGCCGAGCCTTCTGTGGTCCACCCTAAAGAGCTGGAGGTCATGAGACTTCCTTTTGAGGTCCCAGCACTCGAAGGACCCATGTCAGCCGCATCACCTCCAGAGTCTTCTAAGACGACGAAGTAACTAGCCTCATCACCTTCCTTATAAGTGAACAGGGGATCATAGTAATCTCCCTGTTCTCCTACAGCCTCGGCTCTCGGGTCTCTTGCCGTCTCAATTCCTGAATCATAGAATAAACAATGAGCTGTATGAAATATATAAGTATATGTTGCAAGAACAGAGCTGATCTTATTCAAGTCATGAACAGTTTTACCAACGGTCTGCCTCGGAACCAACAGCTTAATGACTAATGGAGCAGGAGGAGGAGGCGTCGCGGTTGACTCACCCTCTCCAATAATGGTGGGGGTGTAGTGACGAGGTTTCTTCACTACTCTCTTCCTGCGAGATCCACCTTGTCGCTTTCATTTGAAGTGGACATCAGGTCTTCTTCCTCCACTTCTTCTACCTCTACATGTTCCATGGGGGCCGTGCCTACCCCACCAGGAGCATCTGGCGGAGCCTCAGTACCTGCGTCTCCCTCAAAGCGGGGACTTTCTGTGTCCGAGGCCTCACTATCAACAGTAGCGACAAACTCTCCAAGGCCTAGCACATGGACTCTCCTGCCCTCACCTCTCTCAGTGACCTTCCGCTTTAGCCGCTGAGAGATCAATTTCACGCCAAATGAGTTAATAGAAAACCCAGTTGGTATGGAGTTTGAAGTTCTGTACCACTGACAGAACTCCAAAGTTGTCTAAAGATTTGGAGTCCTCAGCAGCATGTACAGCCGCGTCTCAGTACAGCCAGCGATATAGAACCGCCAGGCACGAGCACCATCAATGAGGCTCCCTATAAAGGCCAGGCTGGTGTTCGGGTTACCTACGTACAGTTGGTCATACCAAACTGACGAGCAAATCGACTTGGGACGTAGGGTTCCAAGTAGCAGGCATCCCCGCTCCTGTACACCAGATGGGATGGCCGGATGCTAACCAGCCATTCGAAGACTCCCCGGCTCAACAACGTCCGCCCATCTCCTACATCCTTGAATTCTTCGGCGTAACCCGCATCATGAATGTAGAGAAAGCAGCGGAAAAAGCTATAACATCATACCAGCGAAACAGTTTGCGAACCGCGGCCACATAAGTCAACAACAACGAACATCCCTCAAATCGACGGAGAAGCGCCATTCGGACACCTTCTGGAGGCTCCTCTCCGGCTTGAATAATGGAAGGGCAGTGAAGGGCGAACCATCCCATCAGATAGGTGTATAGCAAACTAATCCTAGGGTTTGGTCCGTCGCGGGGCAGGATAGTGTCTTTGCCCCCCCTTCGTCGTTGGAGGCCTACAGAAAGCCTCCGTTAATGCACGGAGACCCTGCTGAATAAAGCACACCATTGCCGGGAGAAGTCTAAGGGAACGACCGTGGACTAGACGAATGGCCGGCTATAAGATAGTCAGAAGGATGACGTTGCCGGAGGGAGATGGCACCACGCATCTCTTCAGTCAAACCGATAAAAACTCGGCCAAAAGTGCCTTCCAAGACATCGGTCGACGAGCCTGATGATGGAAACTCCAGAGAATATTACCTTTCTCGTAAGGTCCATCATCCTCTTCCAAAATCATGTCCCCTTGGGAGTGTTCCTGAATCCTTCGGAAAATGTCCTCATCTGCAACCCCGCAGTGAGCTGCTTCAGGAGAATCTTTCAGGTTGGGAAACAAATAATTCCCCTAGCTCTTCGAATTGCATGAAGCTCCGTTATGGCTCCCATGCATACTCGAGCAAATGTAAAGGTGGCACATCAACTCCCGATAAGTCTCAAGGCAAGCTCCTGTTTCTCCAGAAGTGCCAACTCCGCCTCGCACGAAAAATATTCTTCATATGGGAGAGATCCCAAGGGCAAAGTAGAGACTTTCCACATCTCGTGTAAAGCCATGCCCAATTCGCCTACAGGGGTGAAGAAAGTCCCTGTAGCTAGACAGTATAACTCAAAGATGGCGTAGAAGTTCGCTACGCTCATCTGGATGCCGTAACAGGTTGCCCTGACAGCCTCGTAGAGCCCCAGTCTCTCCAGATCCTCCTCAAAATGGGCCAAGACATATAAGGTCAGGTCTCTCCACCAGGCCTTAGGGGGTGAATCCACCAAGCGGTCCTAAAATCAGTAGCTGGATAATTACCATGAGCCTTGAAGAACTGATTTCCAAAAGTCTAAGCCACCGCGGGATTTTCTCCCACTGGGATGTCCCAAAGTACGTTCCCAGGGTGGAGACCTAATATGCAGCGAGGAGGACTCGCCTTTGTATCACTAGGAGACGGAGCTATCAATTTTCCTACGTGAACGAGTCAGTAGTCTGAGTCAATTGCCACTGCATCTTCCGAGTCCTCGTCACGCATTGGAAGAAAAACAGTGAAAAATGACGCTTGCTAGACGGGAGATAATGCTTCTCGCCATCCAGATTGAAAATTCACTGCCCTTCTCTGGCTAGCAGCTGATGATTGGTATCTGGCGCTACATCTCCGAACATAAAGCCAGGCTTCCGATAAATTTTTCGGTCAGAATCTTCAAGGGGAGTAGTAGTTAAGATGCTCCTCATAGTACGCTAATCTTCGGCGTATATAAGGGTATCCGACCGGGAGCACTCCGCTCACTGAATAGTGAAGCCTGCCCTTGGAACTGCAGGCTAACATTGTTGTCCAGCCCCCTGGTTGTTCTAAAGAGACTATTCAGAGGACCAGGAGTATAGTGCACTGCAGAAATAAGAAAAAAATATATTAGTTCATTCGCTGAAAAAAGCTAAGTTAAGAAAAATAATTTTGCCAAGACATAGCTTCGCTCCCCGAGCGAAGCGAGCCTAGCATTAGCTTCGCCCCGGAGCTCAGCTTCGCAACTGCAGCTTGACTCCGCACTCCGCATGAAGGCAGCATGCAAAAAACATCTAAGTGTTAGCTTAGCCCCGGAAGCTTGGCCTCGTATAACAGAACGCGATGAAGCCTCAAGGGCTAACTTCACCAGAAGGACACTGCTGCCTAAAATTATTCCAAGGACTTTAAAGTCCTTTTCCAGTTACGCTTCTAAAGCTGGCTTCACATCCTGTTATTCGACAGGATGTGAACCGCCTAAGGGTTAGCTTCGCACAAGCTTGGAGAAGAAACTGTTCGGTTTCTAAATTTCTAGTTGAGAAATTAAGGGGGATTAAATCTCCTAAAAATTCGGCAAAGAAAATTAAGGGAGTTGAACTCCCTGAGATCATTGGATCACAATGAGGCATTCTAGATTCATCATGAAATAGCCAGAAATTGGCTTCGAAAAGAGATGAAAATCTCTGAGTAAAAAGGGAAAAATCCCTACCCGCAATGGGGCGCTCAATGACCGGAGGCGGAGAAGGTCCCTCTGTCGCAGAGGTCGCTGCCTCTTTGCCTGCTCGTCTTTTGAGAGCCATGGAAGAACTAAAGAAGTTCTTAAAATATCAAACAAAGAAGAAGTGATTCTCTCTCTTTCAGCCCAATCGGCTTTTTTTATAGACATAAAATGTCTTAAATTCGCCTTCTCGGAGCGCAGGTGGTCGTTTCAAATTAATTTGAAACGGCGTTTGAGCGCCTTCCCAAGAAGCGTTGCTTCAGCCCCGCTAAGGGCTAACTCCGATGTGAGTTCAGTATTGATCTCGCGCAACGCTTGAGTAACTTCGCTAAGAAACGTGCCTTAGCTCCACTAAGAGCACATCTCTAGCTTCGCAGAAATTCCGTGTTAGCTTCGTCAGAAACTTGTTTCTGACTTTGTTGAAAGTCTGTCTTCAGCTTCACTGGAAGCTTAGCTCCACTAAGAGTTTTTCTTTCCTCCCAAGGAAAGGACTTACCTAAGCCAATCCATTCCAGGTGTTCTCGAATCGAAAAGGAGGGGAACAAAATAGACAAGCAGAAAATAAACATTTTTATTGATTCAAAAGGGAAGATACATTGATGCTACATCAAGATTGTCTTTCATACAACAGAATCTTTGCTCCAAAGGCATACAAGTTGTCCTATCTACTTCCAAGGTGATAAGCCGAACCAACTGGACACGAAAGGCCTTCCTCCTGCACAATGCCATAATCTTCACTTAATGGCAGATTTTGCCATCAAGAAGCTGGATCTTTTTTGATTAAAATTGGCAAGAGAGGGAGCTAGATCTTCTTTGATCAAAATTGATAAAGGACTGGTTGCCACCAGAAAGCTATATCTTCCTTAAACAAAATTGGCAAAGGAAGGATCCGAGACCTTACAGGTAACGCCCGCTTTCCCGAAGTGGATCATCTCGGATAAGCGACTACCAGCCCCTTTCCGAAGTGGATCATCTCGGATAAGCAACTGCCAACCTCTTCTTGGAACACGCATCAGCTGCTCCAGTATGTTCCTCCTGCTTAGGATCAAAGTTTCAACTTGAAGATCAAGAGGCAAGTTTCTAGTTTCTTTCATCAAGACGAAAGACTGGCGAGCATAGTTCACTGCAACACAAACAGGAAGCAAGTTAGCATTAAATCAAAAAGAGAGTGGAATGCTATGTCAAAATTTTTTGGGCGAAGCTATCCAGTTGTGCCTTCAAGATGGATTTCAGCTAAGCAGAGGATAGCCTCACTTTCACAGTAATGATAGACTAGCTTAGCATAAGCCAAGTCTTAGCCCCACCCAAGGCAATTAGGCTGAGTAAGCCTCAAAAAGGACCAAGTCCTAGCCTCGCCTATATGGTTAGGCCAGACTGGCTCAGAGGGACACGGTCTTGGCCCCACCTATATGACAAGACTGGCTCAACCTTAAGAGGACCAAGTCCTAAGCCTTGTCTATATGGCAGATTTAACAGGCAGACAGATCAAGGTAGCGACCCTGCATGAAAAGAGCAAGAATGCTAGCTTCGCCAAGAAGCTGGAAAATGGGACTGAAACCCTTTTCTGAAAATCAGCCAAATGCAAAGACCAAGAAAAGTCAATCCCTATAATAGCTGGTAAAGCTAAGAAAATTAAGGGAGATAAACTCCCTAAAGTTACTAGTCCATTGGTAAAGTCTTTGGATGACCGAGACCCGCCAGCTCTTGACCGGTTAGTGACCAGAGTGGGCGCCCCCACTATTTCAGTCGCCTTTCCTAGGCAACGAGGAGATGTCATGAACAGACTTTTCAGAAAGAGAAAAATATGTTTCTCTAAATAGGACTTTAAGTATCCTATTTATAGGCCTCATGGCCTAACCACGCCGCTGACGCTTCAAGCCGAGGAGCACGGGCGAAGTTAAAGCATTTAAGTACTTAGCCTCGAGAAAAGGAATAATTTCCCTCGTTAAATACAAGAGAAGTTATTCTAACCTCAGAAAAGGGAGCAATCGCTCTCGTAACTCGCAAAAGCGGTTAGCCTTGGGAAAGGAATGTTGTTCCAATCCCGATTTAAAACGAAGCTACTCTGGGAGGCTCGAACGTGAAGCTATCCAGACGTGAAGCTACCCAAACGTGAAGCTACCCAAAATCGCGCACCTACATGATTCGTCGGCGAACTTATTCCAATCCGAAAGTAGGGTTGAAAGCGAAGCTGAACTCAACCACTATGGCGACGTTCGCATTTCACATATCATCAATCGAAGCAGTTCAAAGTATTTCGAAGTCTGAACCATTCCATTGCTGACTTACGAAAACTTTGAAGGGGGTCTTGTTGACATTCTAAAAAAGACAAGATTCCTAGATGGCCTGAACGAGGTCTAACTTGTTAACATCTACAAAAGACAAGTGGTAGACAAACTAACGGCCAGTTCTTCATCCCTCTCAAAGGGGACGAATCAGTAACTTAGACTCTACTGATCCAATGAAACAGACAGTAAGTCGAGGTCGTCCTTAAAAACCCGTGAGAAGGCCCAAGCAGGTCCAGGGACACTAAGTTAGCGCAACACTTAGTCTCGTATGAGCCCACGAGATAAGTCTCATATGAGAAACTAAAGTTGCTTAGCATCGCAGGAAGCTTCTTCATAGCCTCGCTGCGAGCTAACTTACAACTTCGCCTAGAAATGCTCAGTTAACTCCGTAGAGAGTTAGCTTCGCTCGAAGCTCCACGCAGCTGCGCAAAAGGTTGACTGGTAGCTTCACCATAAGTCTTATCCAGCTCCACTGAGAGCTTTCTTTTAACTTCGCCAGAAGCTTCTTCCAGCTCCGCCATGAGCTCAACGCAACGACTCCGCTGCGGGTCTTTTATGGTCACCTTTGACCAATCAAATCTCTAGATGAGATCAAATCTAATTGAGATCAAATCAAATTGAGATCAAATTTGGCAGTTGTTTGTCATAATCTTTTGACTCTCCTAATCATGTGAGAAGATCAGGGGAGATCTTTCAGTTATTTGGAAAGAATCAAGGGAGTATCCCTCATTTAGCAGAGCGGATCAAGAGGTCAACGCTACTTGCTATTCCTAGCTTTGCGAAAGCTATTTCTAGCCTCGCGGCGAGGCTACTTTCCAGATGTAAAACAGATTGACTCAATCTGTTTCTAGATTTTCAGGGCAATTATACCCCTATTTCCTCCTTATAAATAGCCTACCAAAGGCATATAGAAAGAAGGCTGGAGGGAAAAAAGAGAGGAGAGACGGCTAAGGATAGAGAGGAGATTGGAGATCTACTCTCTTGCTTCCAAAAATTCAGAGAATTACTTCTCTAATCAGAATACCCTAAGATCTTTCTCCCTCTCAAGGAATCTCCGGAACCAGGTGAGAAGGAATTCCCAAGTGAAGGTAGTGATTGGGGAAGGATAGTGTGAAGTTTTTGCACAAGTATTATGTAAAAGAGGAAAGGTTTAGAGTCAACCTTTAGTGCTTGATCACTTCACAATGTAGTTAATATGATTGATGTATCTTTTCCAATCTCCGTTATAGCAATGGCTATACCGGGTCGATCCTCGAGGAGAGCTCACAATGGAAGTTTTACGGTCCTTAGTGAAGAAAAGAAAACGAAGATTCTTCTTCGTATTTACACAAATGCAAGAAGCATGGAAAAGAAAATGAAAGAATTGGTGGATTTGTGCATAATGGAAAAGAAATCAAAAGAACTTTGGAAAGTGTATTGCTAAGAAAGAAAGCTATTGAAGAATTCTTGGAAGAAAACTTTGGATGAGAAAGGCCATGGCTAGCTAACTTTACCACTTCGCTAACTTACTAAGCTCAATGGTGATGCTTGATTGCCTCATGTTGATTCATTGGCAATAGAGATTACTTTGCTTGTTTGTTCAAGTACTTTACCGTTTGGAAGATGAGTGTTCCTTTAGGTCTTAGCTTGTAGCCTCATGTTGATTCATCGGCTCTCAAGATAGATTTTCAATAATGAACTCTAGGAGTGACACTCAAGGGATGCTAAGGAAGAAGATACAACATTCAATTAACATTCAAGACATAACAACAAATTAGCTTGAAGTAAAGAAGTTGTTCTACAAGTAGCATATGTTTGGTGATCCATCTCCATGTTCCATCAAGGCTCTTGTTCTAGACAAGGCTCTAAATGAGGCACACATGAGTCATATGGAGTTTGAACAAGCATTTACCAAGTGAAAGCAACTCTCCTTCCTTGGAAAGCAAAAGAAACTCTAACAATGCGAGTATAGAAATTAGCAATCATCCAAAGAGATAGAAGTTAGCTAGGTAAGTTGTTAGCTAGCCATGTAAGAGAGATTTAGCTATCCATTGCACAAGAAACAAAACAACAATTCATGATGTAAAGCAATAGAAGTAAAGCAATAGAAATGCACTAGAAGTAAAACAAGAAAGTAAAGCAAAGTAAAGCAACGTACTAGAGATTTTAAAGAGAAGAATAAAGCTTTGATTAATCCTTGCTTACAAGTAATGTCACCTCCTTGCTTACAAGCTTTCAACAGCACTCTCTTTTCTCTCTTTGACAAAATCTCTAGGAAGAAGAAGAGGGAGACTAAAACCTAGAGAATACTAGAACAAAATACAAGACTTTCCCCTAATTTCTCCTCTCTCTTCTCTGCTCTCTTGTGCAAGCCCTGGTCCTGTATTTATAGGCCTCAGAGAGAAGCGTCTAGAGCCCAGGTTGTTGGAGAGAAATCTGGGCCCTAACCACCCTGTAACTGCCGCAGATACGCGGGAAAGCGTGGCAAAATCTTGGCCGTTCAGGACAGATTTTCTGGTACAGGTTTGTTATGAGTTTGTTATCCACGTGGCCTTCTGGAAGATTGAGTTGGCGCGAGGATCTCTCCTGATTCTGGATTCAAACTTGGGCTCTTTTGGGTTTTGAATTAATCTCTTTAATTATTGCTAATTAAAGAGATTTTGGGCCTTTTTCTCTTTTAAGATGTGGACCTGCAAAAATAGAGAGAAGATGATCAAAAATCATATTTTTATTGACAATTTGCATGGTATGGAAGTGGTAAAATATGCAAATATGTATAACAATCACACCCCCATACCTAGCTTTTGCTCGTCCTCGAGCAAAACAAGAAAAGAAAAAGAAAGAAAAAGAAAATCCTAACTAGTTTATTACACCACTTTCGTAGGTGACACGATTGCACTGAGCACGTGCAACAAGCCGTTAAACCTCTAGGTTACCCTAGAGGAGGAGTGTTGTCTCCTGAGGGTTTTCAGCGGATTGCACGCATAAAATTCATAAAGAAAAATAAAAGGGTTAGTGAAAATTTTGATCCATGTTTTAAAGATTCTCCCTTAAGTTATAGGTTTCAGGTTACTCTAAACTTGTCATTCCTCTTATAAGCGTCTATTTGGAGTTTTGTTTTCAATTTAGGTTAAGATTTTAGGAAAAAGATCAAAAACTGGATTTTGCATCCATCTTAGGATATATACATCTATAAATATGAAGGATCTTTCTTAGACTAAGTTCATTTATTTACTAATATATATAATATTTTTTTTATATATATACAATTTTTATTTATTTACATTTTCTTAGCATCCTTAGGCTTACTAGTTTACCCTTGTAGCGAGTCTCTTACCGATGACTCCCAAACCAGATGGTCTTAGGGCACCAGATGAGAAAACATCCCTCGGGTTCGATGACTCAAGTAAACTAGGCCACGAAGGAATTTAAGGACTTAACCACCTTTAGGCGTGATCGGCAATGCTTCTTGAGGCACGGCTAACCAGCTTAGTTAGTGGCTAAGTATTTATTATTTATTTATGTACATCTCTTTTTTTTTCTTTTTTATATTTTTTTATTATATATATGTAAATAAAATCACAAAGTCTTTGATTAATCCTTCAGTATGTTTAATGTATATATCCTAAAGAAAGAATTAAAATCTAGTAATTTTTCTAATCCTTTATTACTTAACCTAAAAATCTAACAAAACTCCGCTTTTCGACTTATAATTCGAAATCTTAGTTTAGAGCTTCCTTAATCCCTAAAGTTAAGTTTGATTCTTTAGACATGGATCAAGAATTTCCTTTTTTTTTCTTTTTTTATTTTCTAAAAGAAAATAAAATCTAACAAGAAAATAAAAAATTTACAAAGAAAGGTAAAATCTAAAAAAATAAAAACCTAAAAAGAAACTGAAAATCCTAAAAATAAAAATAAAAGGCCTAAAAAGAAAATGAAAAATCCTATGTTAGCATCTACCCCCCCATACCTATCTCATGCATTGTCCCCAATGTATGCAAGATGAAATGATGCATGAAATAGGTAAAGGATAAAGCTACTCCCTCCGTCGTTTTGGACCAGCAGTGGTGCTAGGTCCAGCAGACTGTGAACGTCTCAAAGCTGCCTCCATACTGTCTAACCTAGATGATTGCTCCTCTACCTTCTTTTTAAGACGAACCTGCCCACGAAAGATCTTCTTCATGCCCTTCCAGATTGTGGACATGAAGGCTCGTGATTCAGATGGGGGGTCCTGCCTCCAAAATTGTGGCTCATCTATCGCCTCTAAGCTTTCCGCCGAAGAAGACTCCACCGGAATATCTTCGGGTTGGACAGTAGGAGTCCAAACCGCATGCAAGCAACCATTATAACAACTGGTGGGTCTTTCTGCTATAACAAACACTCGGTCAAAGGTATCAAACACATCGGCTGGTATGAAATGTTTACACAGACGTGTAATCAAGACTGGATGGGAATGCTTGGCACCCTGAGTGCGGGAGGAATTAGCAATGATCGCGTGAAAAATGGCCTTATTCAAACAAACCGTATGTTGTCGAGTCATTAGATCATGAATAATTTGTAACACTGGTCTGTTAAAGGATGTGACATGTTCAAGCCCTAAAATGTTGTGTTGGATCCAACGTCCCACGCAGTACACATTTCTAAAGGTCGTGTTGGCTTTGAGCCCACGATCCTGCTCTATGCAACGAGCACCCATGACTGTCATATAGTCTATCAATGACAAAGGGTTGCTATGATGGGGGTGACTTGGGACATGAGTAATTTCCTCAAGAAGAGGAATTGTGACAACGATGTCCCCTAATGGCATATGGACAGCAAATTGGTATGTCTCATAACTCACAGATGCATAATTAAGTGCATTATAGAATGTAGTGACTAGTTCAGGGCAGTAATACGCATCAGTGTCATTGATATCGTAAACCAAAGAATACCAATTCCATGCACGCAAGCGATCAACAAATATGTGCCCATACCCCCCATGATCATTCAGAATTTTTGAAAAGTCTTTCTCTACAAACACATTTGGAGCCATGTGCAATAATGAAAATTAATGAAATAGATCTAGAGAGAAAAGATCAAACCACCCCCGGAGTTCGTGGGGGGAAATCCAAAGGCAGATGTGCAGAAGACACCAGAGACAGATTCTGGAAAAATGAGTACTGTAGATGCCACCAGATGAAGAAATCGACCGGCCAGAATTTTGCAGATCTCCAGATGTGGCAAGAGAGCAGCAGATCTGCGGCTGGATTGAGGAAAATGCGGCAAAATGACGGTTCCAGGGAAGCAGAAAATTTCTGAGAGGTCGGCTCTGGAAGGAAGAGGCAGATCTGAGAGGGATTTGTGTTTGAGGGAGGGGTAGGTGAAGAGAGTATTTATAGGAGGGAAAGAAAAGAAGAGTTCCAATAATAGCCCTAGGTCAAAAGTGTATTTACAACCCTAGGAAAAGGAATAGAAAAATGAATGGAATCCTAGGGAAGATAGAATCCTAGGAATTTGAAATTCTTTTAAACACAAAATTCTCTCATTTTTTTTCTTTTTTTTATATTTTTTACAAAAAATGATCCCAAAATGATATGCAGGGAAAATTCGGGAAACTGTACATATGGAATGGTCACAAATAAACTGGGTCGCAAAGACCCAATTCATGAACTTCTTGTGACATGAATTCAGTGGTAAGGAATGGCTTTAAACGTTGACCGTTCACAGTGAATTTGTTGCCATTATTTGAGTCAAGAATCTCGATTGCACCGTGTGGGAAGACATTTTGAACAATGAATGGCCCTGACCACCTGGTTCTCAATTTACCAGGAAAAAGGTGGAGTCGTGAATTGTACAACAGAACCTTTTGTCCAGGGACAAAAATTTTTCTGTGAATGGATCTATCATGAAAAAGTTTGGTTCTGTGTTTGGTGATCCGAGCATTGTCATATACCTCGTTTCTTAGCTCTTCTAGCTCGGATATCTGCAACTTCCTTAAAGCACCGGCTTTATCCAAATCCAAGTTCAGCTGCTTTAAAGCCCACATAGCTCGGTGTTCTAACTCCACAGGCAAGTGACAAGGTTTTCAAATACAACTCGATATGGAGACATACCGAGGACAGTCTTGTAAGCGGTCCTGTATGCCCATAAAGCATCAGTGAGTTTGATGGACCAGTCTTTACGGTTCTGTCCAACGGTTTTCTCCAAGATGAGTTTTATTTGTCTATTCGTGACTTCTACTTGCCCGTTGGTTTGAAGATGGTATGCCGTGGATAATTTGTGAGAAATAGAATATTTGCGCATCAGAGCTTCAAAAGCCCGATTGCAAAAATGACTCTCATTATCACTTATTATCGCACGAGGGGCTCCGAAGCGAGAGATGATGTAGTCTCGTAAAAACTTGATAACAACTTGGTTGTCATTTGTCCTTGTTGGAATTGCTTCAGCCCATTTCGAAACATAATCTACGGCTCCCAAAATGTATTGGTTACCATAGGACAGAGGAAAGGGTCCCATAAAGTCAATGCCCCAGAGGTCAAAAATTTCGACTTCTAAGATGGGTGTGAGGGGCATCATGTCTCTCTGTGTAATTCTACCCGTCATTTGACACCTATCACAGAGCTTGCAGAAAGTGTATGCATCTTTAAAGAGAGTGGGCCAGTAAAATCCACTCTGAAGTACTTTCTCAGCAGTTTTTCGTGGACCAAAATGTCCACCGCAAGCTAACTTGTGACAAAATGTCAAAACACTCTGATGTTCATCCTCAGGAAGGCACCTACGTATTATCTGGTCAGGACAATATTTGAATAAATACGGTTCATCCCAAAAGAAGAACCGCATTTGACGCATGAAACGGTGTTTTTCCTGGCTGACCAATGAGAAGGTATTTGCCTGGTAGCAAGGTAATTCACTATGTCAGCATACCAAGGCTCTCCACACATCACAAAAATGTGTTCATCAGGGAAATCTTCATTAATCGGTATTCTCTCCTTAGGTGCATTTGGGATTCTAGACAAGTGATCAGTTACCACATTCTCAACGTCCTTTTTATCTTTAATCTCTAGATCAAACTCTTGCAAAAGAAGTATCCATCTAATAAGTCTTGCCTTTGCATCCTTCTTTTGCATTAAATACTTTAGGGCGGAGTGATCAGTGAAAATTATCGTCCTGGACCCTAGCAGATATTGGCGAAATTTTTCCAACGCAAAAACAACCGCTAAAAATTCCTTTTCAGTAGTTGTATAATTGAGTTGGGCATCATTCAGCGTTCTGCTAGCATAATAGATTACGTGTTGCCTAGTATCAATACGCTGCCCTAGAACAGCGCCTATAGCAAAGTCAGAGGCATCACACATAATCTCAAAAGGCTTGGTCCAATCTGGTGCAGAAATGATCGGTGCTGAGACAAGTCTACTTTTAAGCTCCTTCCATGATTTTTGACATTCCTCATCAAATATAAAGGGTACATCCTTTCCTAAGAGATTTGTCAAAGGTCTTGCAATATTGCTAAATCCTTGAATAAATCGTCTATAGAAGCCGGCGTGCCCTAAAAATGACCTAATGTCCTTTAAGCATGTTGGTTCAGTGAGCTTCGTTATGACTTCCACTTTAGATTTTTCCACCTCAATTCCTATACGTGAAACCTTGTGCCCAAGAACGATTCCTTGCTTGACTATAAAGTGACACTTTTTCCCAGTTAAGTGTCAAATTTTTCTCCATACAGCGTTGTAAAACCAGCTTCAAATGGTACAAGCATTGCTCAAAGGAATCCCCATAAATCGAAAAATCATCCATGAAAATTTCCAGAAATTTCTCCACCATGTCTGAAAAAAGACTCAGCATGCAACGTTGAAACGTTGCGGGAGCATTGCATAGGCCGAAGGGCATCCTTCGGTATGCAAATGTTCCAAAAGGACAGGTGAAGGTAGTTTTGTCTTGGTCCTCGGGAGCGATCGGGATTTGATTATATCCTGAATATCCATCCAGGAAACAATAGTACTCATGTCCCGCCAATCTTTCAAGCATTTGATCAATGAATGGAAGAGGAAAGTGGTCTTTACGTGTGGCAGTGTTCAACTTTCTATAATCAATACAAACTCGAATCTTCGTTGGAAGACGTGTTTGTATCAATTCTTTATTCTCATTTTCCACCACAGTAAATCCAGCTTTCTTGGGCACAGCGTGAACTGGACTAACCCACTGACTATCGGATATGGGATAGATAATCCCATTGTCTAATAGCTTCAAGATCTCGTCTCTAACAGCTTCCTGCATTATTGGGTTCAGTATAAGCTGTGGGTCTCGTTTTGGCTTGGCATCTTCCATCAGATGAATCCTATGTTAAACTATGGAAGGACTAATCCCCTTGATATCAGCCATGGTCCAACCAATGGCTTCTCTATTTTCCCTTAACACAGTCAGAAGATCCTCTTCTTGTTGTTTAGTTAGATTGGATGCAATGATTACAGGAAAGGATTCCTTCTCATCCAAGTACTTGTACTTGAGATGGTCGGGAAGAGCCTTAAGATCAGAAGAAGGGACAGGCTCTATCACTGGTTGTTCATGGTGCAAGGGAAGAATAGGGATGGAATTAGTGGTCCTTTCAACATTTGATTCAACAATCTGATCAAGGTTGAAGTCATCAGACTCCAACTCAAATTCCTCTTCAGACTCATACTCAACTTCCTCAACATGTTCACTAGTTAAACCCTCAATCAAGTTCACTTCGAAAGAATCATTGTCCAAATCCCTAGGCTGCTTTCCCAGATGGAAAACATTCACCTCCTTTGTCATATCTCCAAATGTTAGACGCATTGAGCCATTTCTGCAATTGATGATCGCATTTGCGGTGGCTAAGAAAGGACGTCCGAGAATGACAGGTGTCTGTGCTCTGTGATTTTGTACGGGTTGTGTTTCTAGAACGACAAAGTCTACGGGGTAAATGAATTCCCCGACCCGTATTAAAACATCTGTAATCTCCCCCTTGGGAATCTTTACAGAGCGGTCAGCCAACTGTATCGTCATTTGGGTCGGACGAAGGTTGCCTAACCCTAACTGCTGATACACGGAAAAGGGGAGAAGATTGATGCTCGCGCCCAAGTCAAGCAAAGCCCTATTTATGGTGGTCTGCCCTATGATGCAAGAAATGGTTGGGCTCCCTGGGTCTTTGTATTTCACAGGGATCGGACCATTGAGCAGTTCACTTATGTTGGAAGCCAAGAAGACTTTTTTAGGGACATTTGCTTTTCTCTTTTTGGTACACATTTCTTTTAGAAATTTGGCGTAGGATGGGACTTGTTGTATGGCATCAAGGAGAGGGACATTGATTTGTACTTGGTTGAATATCTCTCTTATCTTCTCCATGTGAGCATTCATCTTATGATTTGTAAGCCTATTTGGGAAGGGAACAACAGGCTTATATACTTGCTCATCAACTTTTTCTTTTCCTTTTGACTGGGAAGTGGATGGTTGTGTGCTTGATGAAGGATTGTCTTGAATCGGTTGGATTGGAATAGAAGGTAGTGGTATTGGCACAGATTTGGGTGGCTGATTTGAAACCTTATTATCTACATGCTTTCCAGACCTAAGGATTTGAATAGCTTGACATTGGCTGGGGCCCAAATCTTCAACTTCGTGCAGGGGAAAATGGGTTTTGGGATTTGGCAAAGATTGGCTAGGTAGCATTCCTTTTTGTCTTTCAGCCAGAGAATTAGCCAACTGCCCTATCTGGATTTGCAATTTGTTCATGTCCTGCTACTGATTATTCATCATTGAAGCTTGGGTCTTAGATAAGGTCTCTATCATTTTCTCCAAATCAGAAAGTCTCTTGTCTGAAGGGTTTGGTGGTGGATGATGCTGATACTGGGGCTGAAAATTTGCTTGGTAAGGCACAGGATTCTGATATGACTGGAATCTTGGTGGACTCTGGTATGAATGGATATTTGGTGGGTTCTGGTGGTAAGTCGGTGGATGAGACTGAGCAGGGTATTGTTGTGGAAATGGTTGCCTCGGCTGCTCAGGACCAGACTGACTCCAAGAAAAGTTTGGATGGTTTCTCCACCCCGGATTATATGTTTTGGAGTAAGGATTGTAAGTGGGTCTGGTGTATGCGGCATTCGTACTCTCTGAAACATTTGAGTTTGATATACTGGACACTCCTCAAACAGATGAT
Source organism: Agave tequilana (assembly GCA_038442645.1). Taxonomy (NCBI): domain Eukaryota; kingdom Viridiplantae; phylum Streptophyta; class Magnoliopsida; order Asparagales; family Asparagaceae; genus Agave; species Agave tequilana. Next base: position 47,791 of record JAVJIF010007635.1, read on the forward strand.
TCAGATCATGGCAATAGGTACAACCCGGGTTTACCACAGATCATGGGTTGACCTGATTAACAGTAGAACTTTCCCTAGACTCAAGCAATTCAATCCTCTTCATCAATTGTGTTATTTTAGCTTCTGCAGCTATTGAGGATTCTATGGAGTGTAAACCTGTTCTGAAAGTTGTGGGTGTGGGTTTCTCAGTACATGACTCCCACTGGACTGTCTTTTCAGCTAAAGCCTCAAAAAGATCCCAACCCTGATCTTCATCCTTCTTTAAGAATTCTCCTTGGCACATAGTTTCAAGGAGTGTCTTACTCTGATAATCAAGCCCATCATAATAATTTGACACTGGCGCCATTTTTCTATACCGTGATGGGGACACAGGGCTATTAGGTCTTTAAAACGCTCAAAGTACTTCCAGAATCGTTCATTGGCTTCTTGTTTGAATTGCATTATATTTTTCCTCATAAGGGCTGTCTTATGGATAGGATAAAACTTTTTAAGAAAGACCTTAACAAAATCATCCCATGAAGAAATTGAGCTGACAGGGAGATTATAAAGCCACTTCTTAGCAATATCCTTAAGTGCGAAAGGTATAAACCTAAGTCTGACAGCATCCTCGGTTAACTGGGAAATTCTCATCATAAGCCATACTTCTTCAAACTCTCGGATGAAGAAGTACGCATCTTCAGATTCTAGGCCATGGAATCATGGAAGAGTGTTTATGAACTGGGGCTTCAACTCAAAGTTATTTCCATTGGTGTTTGGGAGGAGAATGCAAGATGGAAGTGATGTGCGAATCGGGTAGAACTTGTCTTGCAACGAAACGTTGTTGGTCATGACTGGGATTGTGTCGAGTGGAGGTGTATGTGCTAGTGTAGAACTTCTCACAAGCCTAGCAGAATTCGGATCTCGATACCACTCTTGCATACAAAATTACACAATCAACGTGCACCGATCACTCAGCGAAAAATGAAAAATAACAAACAAGAAAAAAGAAAAATCAATCCAAGCTATCTAGGGTTCCTGGACCTAGACGGCTCCTAACTGATTAGATCGTCCACAGGAGGTTTAGTGGAGACTCTGACTATAAGCAAATCAGCCAGGGAAGGGCAAGGTTGGTGGGAGGTTTTCCGTCAGAGACGTTCCTTAATTAAGTAACCAGCAACCTTCGGGCTTTCGGCCCTCAATCCCTTTCCTAAACACTGATTTTACAAAAGTCAATTTCCAACACTTTTCCCCCTTAGGATAATCTCCTAAGTGAGTCCGGATGTCCCTAGGGCCAGCGTCTAGCAGTTTTTATTTTGAAGCTTAGGATTGTGAGTGCTTGGGAAAATGATTTGTGGGCTAAGGAAAGGGTGATAAAATCCCCACCTTATCTTTTTATGGGTAATGCCCTTGGAATTAATTTGTGCAAGTGTACGATGTAAACAAACAAGGTTCACTCAAAGCGTAATTAAATCAAACAAAGAGTGAGTCCTAGTCAATATGCGATGCGTACGTACCTTGTCTCCAGCACTCTTCAACAGTAAAAGTAAAGGAATTGAAAGACACGTGCCTAGAGATGCAAATATCTAAACAATTTTTTTAACTTTGCAATAAATTTTTTACTGTTGATTATTAGCAGATATAAGGTGAAGCATACAAGATTAATTATTGCAGCAGCTGTATTTTGCAGAGCAAGCAACCCTGCAGAAATTAGGTCAGTAGTTAACTCCTCCTTGCCGCAATTCTGCGGCCAAAGCCGTGAATCTGCGGCAATTCAGAGGACTTCTGGTTTCTGCTTTCGAGAGCAGAAGCCCAGAGCCACTTATATGTTTCTGCAATGCAAAGTTTCCTGTTTTCTTCACCTGTAACCTGCAACAGAGAAGAAGATTCGTTTAGTTTCTCACTTGAAATCAAAACCGTTGCTCTCCCCGGCAACGGCGCCAAAAATTTGATTGGGGAAGGATAGTGTGAATTTTTGCACAAGTATTATGTAAAAGAGGAAAGGTTTAGAGTCAACCTTTAGTGCTTGATCACTTCACAATGTAGTTAATATGATTGATGTATCCTTTCCAATCTCCGTTATAGCAATGGCTATACCGGGTCGATCCTCGAGGAGAGCTCACAATGGAAGTTTTACGGTCCTTAGTGAAGAAAAGAAAACGAAGATTCTTCTTCGTATTTACACAAATGCAAGAAGCATGGAAAAGAAAATGAAAGAATTGGTGGATTTGTGCATAATGGAAAAGAAATCAAAAGAACTTTGGAAAGTGTATTGCTAAGAAAGAAAGCTATTGAAGAATTCTTGGAAGAAAACTTTGGATGAGAAAGGTCATGGCTAGCTAACTTTACCACTTCGCTAACTTACTAAGCTCAATGGTGATGCTTGATTGCCTCATGTTGATTCATTGGCAATAGAGATTACTTTGCTTGTTTGTTCAAGTACTTTACCGTTTGGAAGATGAGTGTTCCTTTAGGTCTTAGCTTGTAGCCTCATGTTGATTCATCGGCTCTCAAGATAGATTTTCAATAATGAACTCTAGGAGTGACACTCAAGGGATGCTAAGGAAGAAGATACAATATTCAATTAACATTAAAGACATAACAACAATTAGCTTGAAGTAAAGAAGTTGTTCTACAAGTAGCATATGTTTGGTGATCCATCTCCATGTTCCATCAAGGCTCTTGTTCTAGACAAGGCTCTAAATGAGGCACACATGAGTCATATGGAGTTTGAACAAGCATTTACCAAGTGAAAGCAACTCTACTTCCTTGGAAAGCAAAAGAAACTCTAACAATGCGAGTATAGAAATTAGCAATCATCCAAAGAGATAGAAGTTAGCTAGGTAAGTTGTTAGCTAGCCATGTAAGAGAGATTTAGCTATCCATTGCACAAGAAACAAAACAACAATTCATGATGTAAAGCAATAGAAGTAAAGCAATAGAAATGCACTAGAAGTAAAACAAGAAAGTAAAGCAAAGTAATGCAACGTACTAGAGATTGTAAAGAGAAGAATGAAGCTTTGATTAATCCTTGCTTACAAGTAATGTCACCTCCTTGCTTACAAGCTTTCAACAGCACTCTCTTTTCTCTCTTTGACAAAATCTCTAGGAAGAAGAAGAGGGAGACTAAAACCTAGAGAATACTAGAACAAAATACAAGACTTTCCCCTAATTTCTCCTCTCTCTTCTCTGCTCTCTTGTGCAAGCCCTGGTCCTGTATTTATAGGCCTCAAAGAGAAGCATCTAGAGCCCAGGTTGTTGGAGAGAAATCTGGGCCCTAACCACCCTGTAACTGCCACAGATACGCGGGAAAGCGCGACAAAATCTTGGCCGTTCAGGCCAGATTTTCTGGTACAGGTTTGTTATGAGTTTGTTATCCACGTGGCCTTCTGGAAGATTGAGTTGGCGCGAGGATCTCTCCTGATTCTGGATTCAAACTTGGGCTCTTTTGGGTTTGAATTAATCTCTTTAATTATTGCTAATTAAAGAGATTTTGGGCCTTTTTCTCTTTTAAGTTGTGTACCTGCAAAAATAGAGAGAAGATGATCAAAATCATATTTTTATTGACAATTTGCATGGTATGGAAGTGGTAAAATATGCAAATATGTATAACAATCAGGTAGCTCGAGAAGTAATAGGAGGGCTCTATCGACCTTTTGTTCTCCAATTCTCCGAACCAGGCGAGAAGGGAATCCCATCGGCGGCAGTCCGATTGTCTGATCGATCGCATCGTCAAAGGGATAAAGTGATGGCACGCTGATCAGATTCCTACCGGCACACTTTCCCAGAAATCTCAGAGGAGATCTACCTGTAATCTTCTTACTGCAAAGAATTACTTGTAATTTAGCTCATCGACACCTCTTTTTTGTAAGTTTTTCCCCTTTGCAAAATTAATGGAAAACAGAGTTGTAGCCCTTTATGTTTTCTTTCTGGATCATCTTGAATCATCAGATTTGAGTTTCTAGCGAAAGTTATGATTCAAATACTAAAATATATCCAGTCAGAATTTGAGTAAAAATTGCTCCATCTCATCCATTGATCTTCTCTCTATCCATTTATCCCTGTGAATTTTGAATTTGGACTCTGTATTTTATGTTATCCTTAGTTGATCTTTAGCTAATCAAAATGGATTTATAAAAAACCAAATTTTATCAGTTTTCATTTGGTGTGATCTTGATTTTCTCTGATATTCAGCTGAACATTTGCCATAATTCTTAATTTGTTCTAACTAGATCTGGGATCATCCTCAGCTAACCAAATAGTTCCAGTTAAATTTGATTTTAACTGGTATTTGTTTGGTTTAATCTTCTTTCTCTTCATGATTATCTTCTGCAAAATAGATATTTAAGACAAGAAAATTAGCAGATTTATTACACGATAAATGTAGGAGTGTAATGAAAAGAATGTAAAATATGTGTACGATCACACTGCGCGCTCTGATCTCTATTACCGGCTTCCGCATGGAGCGACCAATTTCAAAAGGCAAAATCAGAAAAATCGAATCGGAAGAAGAATAAGAATCAAGATAGAATCCAGATCATCTAAAAGAAGAGCTGAAATTTGGGATATCAAAAGATCAAAAAGATGAAAATTCAAAGGGAGGACGGTCAATTCTCAAGTGGATTCAATATTATTGTGTGAGTAATATATGTATATTGCAGTGTAAGTATAATATGTTTCAGGTCACTGGTAAGAACCGGCCTTTTTTATTTCAAACCTGACTCTGATACCAAGAGAACTCTGTCACGTCCCGCTTCCCAAAATACATTGAAACAGAGTCGCAACGAGAGTCGGCAATGTATATACGCGAGAAAAAATACTCCACGTAAATACGCTAAGCCTAAAGTAACCTGAACAAGTTATAAAATCTACCATGATAAATCAATATCACTGCAATACCATATATAATGTTTACACATGATCTTAAGTGAAATAAAAAATGGAATAGAAGCTAAGTGTGATATACAAGAATCAAAGAATAATAGCAGGAATAAAGAAGGGCAAGAATACTAGAATAGGTAGAGAGACTCTAGCTCCTCGCAGCATGTATGATTTCAGCGAAACCTGATCAAAGAATAAAATGTCCAATTTCTGGACGTGCAAACCAGGGTCGTCTGAATGCGACCCAGTGAGTATATAAGAAAAAGGGAAAGTGCTTGTGCATATAAACAGTGTGTACATATATCACAATATGATACTGAAAGTACACCTAGAGGGAGGCGAACAGGTGTACAAGCTAATCTAGGACAAATGATGCGAAACTAAAAACTTAATTTCTAACACCCTCCGTGTAACCAAGAGTGAGTCTGAATTTCCCGTGAAGGGCTCTGGAACTACACCTCACGATTCCTCAGAATTATGAGTTGAGGTGTTTTAAAAGCTCTCTTGATTGAACACAAGTGTGGGCACACAAACTATATCAAGCATATATATGAATGAGCAATAAAAGCAAATGTAAGATATAAGCGAGAGAGAGAGAGAGAAAGAGAAAAAGATCCAAACGCAAATAAGAGAATATACTTCGATGTTCGAGCTACTGCTCTACGTCCCCGCACACAGAAGGATTTCCACTATGTCTATACAGGACCTTCCGCAAAGGGACCTCCACCGAGGAATTATAAATATAATGGGGAGTACACAACTCCTCTCTCTTTCTCCTCTATACAAGAGGAAGGCACAAAGCCTAGCACAAAACAAAGAAGAAAAATACAATTTGGTGATCACAAAGATCACAAACTACACTTAGTGATCTAGAATGATCACAGACAATTTTTCTCACAAAACAAGATCATATAGATAGATTTAGAATGATAGCTCAAGTATGAGAAATCAAAGTGTTTTGGAAAAGAAATCTCAAAGAAAAAACTTGAGAAAAACACTATATAGCTATGAAAATTAAAGATCAAAACAAATTTCCCAAAGACTTGATTTTCCTTAATTTTTCAAAACTTGAAAACAAAATAAGATGAAGAATTTTTGGCTCAAAAACTTCTTTTTTAAAACTTGCTAAAAACACTTGAAAAGATCAGAAATTTTACTCTTGAAATTCTTGGTGAAAACATCCTTCAAAGACCCATTTATATAGGCCCTTGAAAAACTAGTCGTTGGGGTCCAGAACCAGGCCAGATTGGCCTGTCGGTCTATCAGTCGACTGCCCGGTAGACAGGCTAACGGTCAGATTTCTGACCGTTGGGGTTACCGGTCGACCGCTCGGTTGACCGCCCCAAACAAACTTGTTTAACGGTCGACTGCCCGGTCGACCGAGGCCAGAACCAGAGAGTTCCCTTTCTGGGTTGATCGACCGACCGGTCGACCGGGGCCAGATTCAGAGAGCAAGCTCTCTAGATCGGTCGACCGCACGGTCGACCGACCCAAGACCAACGCTGTTGTGCACATCCTATATACATCGGTCGATTGACTGGTCAATCGAGCTATGGTCCGGTCAACCGACCGGTCGACCGAGAGACTCAGGACTGGGTTATAGGTTAGAAAAAGTTGGCTTTTAATTTTCTATAAAATCTCATAAAATTACATAAAATTCACAAAAATAAGTTCTTATATATATTTGAAGTACAAATATGTGTGATCAAAATTCAATACATATTACAAACTATTTGAACTATTTTGAGTCATGAAAATATTAGCTTTAAACCAAAAATCGTACTTTCCAAATATCAACTTTTAAATGGAAAAACGGTTTTCACTAAACTTGTATAAATACAAAAACATGATAAAGCATAGTGTGCATGGATATACTCCAATACACATATAAAAGATATATCTATATTTTTGACATTAAGTTCACAACTAAGTTTTGTTAAAAACAAAACTCTAAACATATGAAATAGAATCATAAAAATAAGTTTTTAAGCAATATGAACTATAGATTTATGTGGATGAAATCGAACATACATAAAATCATGTAAAACTTCTTTTGATTCTATATATTCATGAAAGCCATAAATGTAATCTTGAAAATAAAAAACAGTTAAATCGAAATCAAAACTTTTGAACTTGTGTGTTTGTGTGTATACTTGAGCATATCAACACTAGTCTACCATTACACAAGATCTAAAATAAAAACTAAACAAACCTAGAGGACTATGGTCTAGGCACGATCCAAAGAGTGATGACTCTATCTCGAGTTCTTGATGCGATCTTGAAGCTCGAGCTCTTGAATCAATACGTATTAGCTTCCAAACTTGATTTTGAATCCTTTATTGAAGCTAAACACCTATTAATATCTTGATCAATAATTGAAACTTAATAAACACAAGATCATTAGTAAACTAACCTTCATAAGTTATCATCATCAAAACTAAGGTGAAAAGTCTCTGGGCCAACAATCTCCCATTTTATGATGATGGCAAAACTTATGAAGTTATGTATGCATTAATAAAGGATAAGCTTTATAGAAGCTCTCCCTTAACTTATGCATACCAATAAAACAAGTAGATATTCAATGTTAGCTCAAGATACTAATAAATATATATATATATATATTATATATATATATATATATATATATATATATATATATATATATATATATATATATATATATATATATATATATATATATATATATATATATGCATAAATAATTAATAAAACATGCATATATAATCACAAATCCTTCTCTCCCTTTTTGTCACTCATCAACAAAGGAGTGAAGAAAAACAAACAATACCAATAAACATATTTTAAAATAAAATTTTGATACCGATAAAAAGTAATCAATTGAAAGAAACTAAATGAAAGCGAAATATCCTTTTTATCAATTGAAATGAAACAATCTTTTTACCTATTGATACCAATAGAAAGACATGACACCAATTGAAAGTAAAAAACTAATTTTTTTTTAGGTAAACACTAAAACTATTTTACAATAAAGATACCAAATTGAGAATAATACCAATTTAAGATTATTGATACCAATATTGAAAATGTTAGCATATACCAAAACAAAATATTTTTCATCATAAAGAGTGGGAGTAAGAGACCAATTGAAAATAAAACTAATAAAAAGATAAAACAAGAATTTTTCTCCCCCTTTATGAAACACCAATAAAATAATGCATAAGCTTATAAAGATACTAATTATCATTAAGAACATAAAGCTTAGCATGAAATTAATTTGTGCTAAAATGTATAGATATTGTAAAATAAACACAATCAAAATCATATATATGTATGTATGATCAGAGCAATATAATATCAATTTAGATATGATCCATACATATATAGAAAATATGAGTATAAAAAATGAATTTTCATTAAAATTATGTTTAACTTATAACTTCCACCCTATTCATGCACATGTTTGAAAGATATTCAATAAGGATATGTAAGGCATGGACGCCCATCCAACCGCCCTTAGAAGGTAAGGATTTTCAAAAATAAGATTTAAGAATCATTTTAGCATAGTTTGAAAATCACTACCAAATTGAAAAATAACGAAACTAGTTTAAAGAAAAAATTTAAAACTAGTACGAAATCCTTCAAAAAAGAAATAAAAAAATATATATCCCATGAAAATATGCTAAATACATAATATTTGACACTCAAAATACATAAGGCACATAAATGCTCATGAGATCAACATCATAAGTAAACAAGATATGTAGCGTGCACAAAAATCATGTTAACAACATATGCATGGAGATAGGCAACGAAGTTCAATCAAAAAGAAATTCTTTTATCAAAATATGAAGCTATGAAAAATTTAATTTTCATCAAAACTAAACAAACTTCAAGGTATATGTATGATTTGTCTAAACTAAAATATACATACATATCCAAACATAAACGAGTCCACAAAAGAATATTGCATAAAGGCAAGTGACTCTAGGATAGACATGTATATTTATAGTTTTAGACAAAATTAATATATACATGAAGCTAAACATTAAAACATGTACAAAATAGGGAATACAAGTGTAAATATAAGAATCATCAAAACTAAGTTATACTAATACATGTAATGAGTACAAATGAGGAATGAAGCACTCAAACACAAAAATTAAGTATAACTCACTACTTGTACAAGTATAAACACAAGTTTTAATGAAAACTATATCTAAACAAGTAATCAAAACATGAAGCAGAAAAACATAAACAAATATGATCATTAGGGTAAATGCAAACATTATTAACACTAGGATATACACAATACCTAAACTAAAGTGAGAAAACAAAAATATGAATTCATATGAACATGGGTGTATTTCAAAAACTGTCTATGTATATCACAAGTCTAATAAATATTATATTTAACATAATGAGCATAAAAATTAATACATGCAAAAAAATCAACAATGAGAAAGAATATAAACAAAGTAAGGAGTTAGAGATAGTTACCAAAACTAATTTAACTAGTCTCTAGATTCTTAAACCATGATAGTCCTCCCACCAAACATCCTTGAAGGTGATGCATTAAATGTAGTGTCCATCAAGCTCAAAAGTATCCACCACCAGGCACCAACACTCACATCTTGTGAGAGCCCATACCTACAATAAATAAAATCGGGATGGATTTTGGTATTTATATCTTTTTGGGTCCTCCGGAGTTAGCAACTTTCCTAATGCAAACATATTTATTTGCAAAATTTAAAACATTTATTCTATCATAGCAAAATTCTACAAGGTGGCTCTTGTGACCATAATGTATACAAGTGTACATAGCATACAAAGAATCATGTGTGCGTACATAAGAAGTATGTGTATACTGTGATTTGTGTGCATGAAAATGTGGAGCATGTTTCTTTCGAAACATGGATTCCAATCTTGTATGGTTCATGGACATTGCTTAAAGTGGAGCTCAAACAATTTACATTCTTCTTCAAAACATGTATATCATTATTAATTTTGAAAGAAAATGTGGAGCATGCAATAGAAATAAAATTCTTATCATTGGAGGGCAAATCAATAGAAGCATGACAAGAATGAGAAGAAAAATCTTTTTTCAAAAAAATATTTTCTTTTGAAACTAAATCTAATTCTTTTCAAATCAAAACAATTTTATTTTTCAAATAATTATTCTCTTTTAAAACAAAATCAAGTTTTGAAGACAAAAACCTCATTTTTCTTCAAAACATGATCAAAATCATTTTCACCTTTTAAAATTTCATTTTCTTTTAAGGTAAGGTCAAGTTCAACTTTCCAATCAAATTCAATGCTACGATTTCAAATACAAAATTCATTCCATTGAAGTTAATTTACATTATTTAAATTAATTAAAAATAAAAAATCAAGTATTTTGAATTTTTTTCCTTATCTATCAAGTAGGCACAAAATGAACGGTCGAAATGGTGAGTTGACTAGTTCAACAGTTTAGAATATTTGAAACCTAATAAAAGTTAGTATGTGAGGGTTTTTAAATATTTAAATTATGATCAAATAGTCAGATCGAGAATTTATATATTTAAAGTCATAAGTCTAACTAATATGCTACTTTTGATCATCTATTTGTGCTTAATCAATGAATATTTGAAACCTAATAAAAGTTAGTATGTGAGGATTTTTAAATATTTAAATTATGATCAAATAGTCAGATCGAGAATTTGTATATTTAAAGTCATAGGTCTAACTAATATGCTACTTTTGATCGTCTATTTGTGCTTAAGCAATGAATAAGAAAAAAAATATTAAAAACACTTGATTTTCAGTTACTTTAAATAATATAGATCAACTTTTGCAGGGTGAGTCTAGTATTTGATTGTCGTAGCATTGAATTCATATTTAAATCTTTTCGGAAGTAGCCAAGTCCATATGTGTGTGTTATGTCATGCCCATAACTCATTGAATTGGAATTTTCGTGTTTTGTTTTATTTCATAATTTTGAGGGAAAATATTTTGCCTAATGAAGTGCGCGCTAAGTTCATCACACTTGAGAGTAGAAAAACTTGTGCTCAGTGATGAAAAGCGTGAAAAAGAAGAGACACAGTATATAAGTATCACTAGTGCAGTAGAATAACACTCAAGACTCATCACATCAATCAGAGAAAAATAGTTTTAATAAAATATAAACCTTTTGTTTTTGTGTGCTGAACTCAAGAGAGGCCCTCAAAATTAATACAAATCTATATGAGTTAGTTTAAGTAACTTCTCATTTCCCAATTAAGGTTCTTTAATTTTATGGATGACATTAATCTGATATAATTAGGTACCTTGATGGGCATGAGAACAATCCAGATTTGGACCGAAACGAAACCCTGGAGCAGTTCATCAAGTTTCATGGCTACTCTCACTTGTTTCAGACTGCTTACCTTGTGAGCATTGTTCACATTTGATTATTTTTTTAAGTTTTTAGAGATTTTTTTCCTTTTGTTGGGTCTATGAAAATACTGAATCTTTTTGCAGGTACCAATCTGTGCTTCACTCTGGCCATGCTCTTCAGAGGGAGTGAAGAGTTTCTCAGCATTCTCTGTTCTGTCGATTTGTCAAAATCATCATCTTCTTCAGGTTAAAATGCCAGTCAATTGTTTGTCGCATGAATGTAGTATACACATCATAATCTAAGCCAACAGAGAGGACACATTCACTACTTCCATTTGAATCGACAATTTTTTTCGTATTTCAGCTCTTTGGCCGTCCCCAATGGCTTACAGTCAAGTCCCGTTCACATCAGTATGTCAACAAGGTAAAATTTCCTTTTCAGTTTATGACTGCTATTGTTGTTTGTGTATTCCCGTTGGTGTTAAGCTCCCTTCAAGTTTAAGTAAATAAGTTCGAGTTGAAGCAGGTTAGAGAAGTGCTTGAGAGTAGAGGTTGTCAAATTAAAACTGGTTGCGCGGTACAATCTGTCTCGAGTATTGATGGAGGTAGGCTCTAACTTAAAGCTTCAATTGCCCTGTATAAAATAACTCCAATGATAACTGGGTTGAAATTTATCCTTTATTACTGGCAGGGTGTCGCGTGTTAGGGGCAGATCATTCAGAAGAAATTTTCGATGGATGCATACTTAGTACCCATGCACCAGATGCTCTGAAAATTTTAGGAAAAGAAGCAACAAATGAGGAATCAAGAATACTTGGTGCTTTTCCGTACATGTACAGGTAATTCTGTTGCTTCAGAAACAATCTAGTATATGTTTTGGAAAGTCCAGTTATTACAAAACTAGTCCGATTTTTAATCGTTTTTACTTGCTCTGGCTTGTGTTCAGTGGATTCTTATGTTTATTGTTCTGTTCTCAGTGATACATATCTTCATCGCGACACAAACCTGATGCCCGAGAACCCATCAGCATGGAGTGCCTGGAATTTTCTCGGAATGACAACCAATGGTGCGTGTCTCACGTATTGGCTCAATGTGCTCCAGGTATGTAGAAAATTTTCTGATATGATGTCTGAATATTTCAATGAGATAACGAGTTTCATTAAAGCACAAAGGAAATTACTTTTATTTACTATTGTTTAATATCATTATTTTTGCAGAATCTTGATTCAAATGGACTGCCTTTTCTTGTGACTCTCAACCCCTCTTGTGTTCCGGAGAATACTGCACTTAAATGGACCACTAGCCATCCTGTTCCTTCAGTTGCAGCCTCAAAAGCTTCACTCGAGCTTGATAGAATCCAGGGGAAGAGAGGAATTTGGTTTTGTGGCGCATACCATGGTAAAAGAAATTCTCATATTGAACTACATTGTGAGCTCTATGTTTTCGTTCTTACGATTACTGAATATAAATGTCACTGGTAATTTTCTTTTTGCAGGCTATGGTTTCCATGAGGATGGACTAAAGGTACATATAGTCGCATAACATATATATCACTTGGGCCTTCAAAGATGATGTGTTCTGATATGATAAGCGTGCATTTTTCATTAGATGTGCTGAAAAAACTTCTATAGTATACTTTCAAGTTTGCTAATGAGTTCTTGGTCATATTCTCAGGCTGGCAGAGCTGCGGCGCACAGTATTCTTGAAAAGGAGTATAACCCTCTCAGAAATCCATCACATATGGTACCTTCTCTGTTGGAAACCGGAGGAAGACTCATAGTTACTAGATTTCTTGAACATTACATATCCACTGGTTGCTTGACGTAAGTTTACAGATTAAATTGTAGGTCATGATTTTCTCAAAGAAAAAAAATTGTAGGTCATCATCAATTGAGTGTGATTCTATTCTTTAATTACTAAAACAACATATCGGTTATCAATTTTCTTGTGCAGGTTGCTAGAAGATGGAGGTACCATTTTTGTTTTCGAAGGAACCAAACAGAAACCTCACTTGAAATCCGTCTTGAGAGTGCACACGCCGTTGTTCTACTGGAAGGTCTATCTCCTTCCTGTAAATTTTTAGGTGTATCTTCTTCCTGTAAAACCAACTGACCTGGGCTAGTTGTTTTGACAGATTGCTACACAAGCTGATTTAGGACTTGCTGATGCATATATAAATGGGTACTTTTCCCTTGTTGACGAGCAAGAAGGCCTCCTACATCTATTTTTGGTAAATAAAAAGTTAAATTACAAAAGCCCGCTTCCTAGTGAATTTGTGTAGCAATTTATCTCCTAACCTAATTGATTATTTCTTGCAGATTCTTCTACGTAACAGAGATCTTAAAAATTCATCTGGCAAGACTTCAAATAAAAGGAGGTTGGATGCAACTGTTTTATGTCTATTATAAATAAAACTTCTTATATCTTATATATAATTTCTTATGTCTTGTGTTAATATTTCTGAAATAAAAATCTCAGAGGTTGGTGGACACCGTTACTTGTAACAGCCGGACTCTCATCGGCAAGATACTTTTATCGGCACATTTCAAGGCAAAATAGTCTGACACAAGCTCGCCGCAACATCTCTCATCACTATGATCTGGTCGGTTGTTCGAAATTATGAGAGTGAAATTGTTTTAAGTTACTGTTTTTTGCTTGATCACTCATCATAGATATGTTATTTCTCTTCAAACTACAATTTGACATATCGTTATTTTCCTTTTTGTTTGTAGAGCAATGATTTCTTTTCGCTATTCTTAGATGAGACGATGACATATTCATGTGCAATCTTCAAGGTTGAAATCTCCTCCTTAAATTGACTCTACAGTATTTTCTCTGTTCCCAGAGTTTTTCTAGTAGTGAAGTTCATTTGTAATATCATTTCGCAGACAGAGAATGAAGACTTGAAAACTGCTCAGCTACGTAAACTATCTCTTTTGATCGAAAAAGTCAGTCCCGCTACAAGACCTTTCAGCTTGATGTTTTTCATTTGATAGATTTAGCTTCTGACTATTTGATCGAAAATGTAGGCTAGGATTGATAGCAAGCATGAAATTCTTGAGATTGGATGTGGTTGGGGAAGTCTAGCTATAGAAGTTGTGAAGCGAACAGGGTGCAGATACACCGGCATCACCTTGTCCGAGGAGCAACTCAAATATGTGAAAAGAAAAGTGAAAGAAGCAGGTTTAGAGGTTCTTGTTTCATTGAACTTTAACCTTCCAATCTGTTTTTAAAGTACATTCTATAAAATAAACAAAAATGACTTTCTTCTTCTAAGTTTGATGAATCTTACATCATGTTTCTTACTTGAGTAAATCTTCTTTCAGGACAAAATAACAATCTTGCTCTGTGATTATCGCCAATTGGATGGCTTTCACAAATATGACAGAATTATATCTTGGTACCAATTTCAACCTTTTTTATCTTCTTGGGATGTTAATATGTGTTCTCGATGCACTAACGCCTTACTGAAACTATGTTACAGCGAGATGATTGAAGGAGTTGGCCATGAATACATGGAAGAATTCTTCGGTTGTTGTGAATCACTTATGGCTGAAGATGGCATATTCGTCCTGCAGGTGAATATTCATCGACTACAAACTCTTCCATTGTAATGGTTGGTCTATGCAGTAGTGCGATTATGTTGCACAAATGATTGATGGTAAGAGTGTTGTTTATGTTGGTTTTCATACTGTGCAGTTCATCTCGATTCCAGATGAAAGGTATGATGAACACAGGCGGAGTTCTGACTTTATAAGGGAGCACATTTTCCCCGGTATATGTCTTTCTTCTTTGAGTAGACTAACAACGGCCATGGCTGCTTCCTCCAGACTCTGGTAACTCTTACCGACATATTATGCACAGAATCGTATTTCAAGCGTGTAATATCCTTATCACTTGGAAACTTATTAAGCTTTTCTTGTGTACTGTAGCGTTGAGCACGTGGAGAATATCGGCATACATTACTACCAAACTTTGAAATGTTGGAGGGATAATTTCATGGAAAAGAAACAGTATGTCTTTCTTTTTTTACATGCATGATTTTGCTTCTTTTTTATTTATTTTAACCTGATAATGAAAATAAAAGTTTCAACGTGAATAGTTTTTATGTTTTTTGAAATTTCTCAGTGAGATTCTCGCCTTGGGATTTGACAAGAAGTTCATTAAAACATGGGAATACTATTTTATATACTGTGCGGCTGGTTTTAAATCGCTTACCCTAGGGGATTATCAGGTATGTATCAGAACTGATGCACTTGAGGAGAATGAAGATGAGGAAATAAACATATCAAGAATTTGAATATTCAAACATTAATTCAGCATTATCCCATCTTTGATCAATATTATGCATTACAGTTCTAAAATTTTAGGATTATGTATGCCTCTATTAGAGGCAAAAATTTATAGATTAAAAGATAATGAAATTGTTTAGGGTTTCATATTCGCTAGTGCATTGTAGTGAGAAGTTCATAAAAATAGCAGGTGAAGACCTTAATCATACATCTTATGTATTTGCTACCAACCTGAATATTTCTCTATATGTAGTGAATTTGCTATCGTAATTGAGTGTACACATCTGGTGATATACCTCAGTTGTTTTTTATGTCATTGCCATAAAATTTCTTTCTTATGTATCTCATGAATTGTTTTCTGGTAAAAAACTAATGCAAAATTATGAATTTTCCAGGTAGTTTTCTCTCGCCCGGGCAATCTTAAAGAACTCAGTGATCCATTTAGAAGTATTCCGTCAGCCTACTGATCCTTTGATGCTTTCTTTTCAGAGGAGGAAGACTGCCTACTGTCCTTTTCCTTTTGTTGGTGTTCTTATATATAGTTCTTATGTAATAAGGAATGATTTTTGTCATCCTTCATCTGTCCTTTTGCGTGTAAACTCTTATTCTGCTCGTGTTATTAGAGGGGGAAAAAAAAAAAAAAGAAGTATCTGATTCATCCTTTTTTCAGCTTACATAGTTCATATCCTAATAGACGCCTATCTATCCATGCAAAACTTTTACCAAATGGAAAAAGAATGACGTATTTTCTAAACAAATCATGTCTACTGCGCTTGTCAGATCTGCTGCGTGCACATTTTACTTCAGTTGTCCATGGCTTACATTGCCGTATAAAGCTCCAACATGCACAAATTTATTTTGATTGTCAAGGATTATGTTTCCGCATACAACTCCAGCATTTGTCGCGAGCACAATTTATTTTAGTTTCGACTCCAAATTCCTACTTCAAGTACAGCGGAACCAGGAACCAAAACCAATTTTTTTCTGCACGGTAAGAACAGCACAAATCCATCTACAACCAATAAAAAGCAATCTAAACGCATAACTTGCCGTTTCAAATCAGTTCCTGCAGCTTGTTTATAGCTCCATAAGCAAATACAAAACATTCCCCCACTAGAAGGATGAAGATAATAAGGTACATATTGATTGACAACAGGAAGCTTCCATAAAAACAGAAAAAAAAGGACTCAGTTTACCTCTAGACAGGCATTTTAACAGAATTAATTAGCAAGTAGCTTAATCAACTCTGCATATTTCTACCCCACTGCAAAGAAAACTGCTACAGAATTTCTATCAAAAAACAAGCGACTGTTATCTACCCCCACTGCAAAGAAAACTACACTCTATCTATCAAACAAGAAGCGCCAACAAATCCATTACAGAATCATAAATCATAACATCCCACGATTCATCATTACTGACAACAGCGAGATAACGACAGTTACAAAAATTTTGCAACGGATTCATACAGAGAAAGTTTCCTGGCTTCCACATTTACATACAAAAGATGTGATCTGCTACACTGCAAAACTTCTTCCTGGAATTTCAATCCAACTCATCAACATTTGTCAAGGCAGAACAGGTGAGAAAAGGAGACAAAAAGAACAAAAGAAAACGAATCAGACATGAGTTTCATCATTCAGTGCATACCACCAAACTCGCACATGTATCCTTGGCTCAGGCAAGTTGAAGGCAAGCATTCAAACTGGGTTTAGTTAATCTTCCCGCTTCACTGAATACAGTAGCCTCAACCATTGACAAGAGAGGGAGACGAGCATTTGTGGGAAATCACCGCACCCTGTACAAAAAGGAAAATACACAGAAAGAACAATTATGCCATTATCGCTGTATATCACTCTACTAAATCTATCAGGCCAATTTTTCTATGCAACTGTTTAACTCCAGCTTCTACTAACAATCTCCACTACTTTCTACATCTTAACAGAAAGCTACTGATGATACCGTCAAAGGTCTAGCACTTATAATATCACATAGCAGAGAAGCTACCAAAATCCGGCTACATCATTTTGACTAAACGGTCTCCATATATATAATCATGAGAAAATTATTGCTGCTACAGAAACAGGTCTACCTCTTAGATAAGATGTCAAAGAAGCTACTGATGATACCGTCAAAGGTCTACCACTTACAATATCACATAGCAGAGAAGCTACCAAAATCCGGCTACATCATTTTGACTAAACAGTCTCCATATATATCATCATGAGAAAATTATTGCTGCTACAGAAACAGGTCTACCTCTTAGATAAGATGTCAAAGAAGCTACTGAAGAAAAAATTGTGTAATGGTCTCCATATATCAGGATTTCACAACTTAGGTGCACTACACCAAGTTATATCTACTCAACTAATTACGCCCGTCCTTTACTAGCAATCTCCACTATTCTCAACATCTCTACTCAAATAAAGGCTACTGATGATACTGTGAATGCTCTACCTCTTGTATCACGTTATCAGAGAGCTAATGGAATTTGTCTACATCCTTTTCACTAGTCTCCATTCCAATATCAAGGCTCGTGAGAAAATTATTGCTGCTATAAACCTCTTAACTCTTGAATTGTCAGAAGTGGTCCTGAAACATAACCATACTTTATCCTTCATGATGTGCCAAAACGAAAGAATGGCATAGATGTAAGCAGAAACGGCAATAGTATACAAGCATTAATACTAATGTCATTACCATAAAAATTGTACTTTAACCATCCACACAAGTAAAAGACAAGGTCTCATAGAATACGTTGATCTAGCATTACAACTAGAGGTGAAGTTACGAAAACTAACTCCAGATAATAGCTCAACAAACCGAACTTAGATACTAACAGAAGCAAATGGCAAAGCAAGATAAGTGCTACTCAGGCAAACTACTGAATATACTAGGAAAAGTAGGCAGCTACTAATATTACTACTACTGCTAAACTACTGAGATTCAAGCATTCCAACCACACCAAAATCTGATTTCCTCCGCAAGAGCCATTCCTCAGCACGAGCAATCATCAGAAGAGAATACCCGGTGCAAATTGCAAATCAGAACCTTGTGAGGCCAATCACTGCTGCTGAGCTTGCCTTGATTGTGCACCACCATATCAACTACCATAGCTGGCCGGTCCGCCAGGAGGACCACCAACTTGGCCAGCTCCATAACCTCCCTGTGAAGGGTCAGACCTACGAGCATTGGAATATCCAGAGCTCCCATTTGCATCACCATAGCCCCCACCACTGCCGCCCATATACCCAGAACCTGCTCCTTGTTCGGCACCACCTGCTGGGTTGCTGTTCGGAGCACCACCACCACGACCACCTACAGCACCATACGCACCCTGATTACCATATGACCCATCCGCTCCACCATACCCACCACCATAACCATAGCCCTGATTCCCATAACCAGTGGCAGCATTCAGTGATTGACCAGTAGATGCTGCAGCAGACCCACCGCTGCCAGGCTGAGCATTCCAATTTGGGGCTGATCCATAGCCTGTGTTCCCACCATACCCTGACGATCCATATCCAGTAGGAGCTTGATTGTTCCAGGGGCTCCTTGGTGCACCAGGTGGCCCACTCACATAACCACTTGTCAGGGCACTAGGGTTCCCATAGGGAACCGAAGGCCCACCGTATCCACCAGCAGGCCCTCCATATCCCCCAACACCATAACCACCATATCCTACGCCGTTGTTTGCAGCATCATAGCCATAACTAGGTGCACCATAGCTTGACGAGCCAAAAGTAGGATAGCCACCACCAGCTGTCTGTGGTTGCATGTACCTATTTGCATCCGTTCTGCCATCATATGAACTAGAGTTGGCACCAGAACCACCACCATAAGATTGATAGAATCCTCCACCCCCGGAACGGCCAGCGGTACCACTGTTAGGGTTTGCATCTTTTGGGAGAGCACGCTTGACCTCCACCATTTTTCCACCCAGCTCGTGAAAGTTCTTATGCAGCACGTGATCAACAGCATCCTCGTTCTCAAAAGAGATGAATCCAAAACCACGAGGTCGCTGGGTGTTTTGATCATACATGACGACTACATCAGTCACATCGCCATAATTCTGAAAATACTGGCGAAATTCTGCTTCAGTCAGCGTGGGGGGCAACCCTCCAACAAAAATCTTCTTAGTTCTAATGTTTCCACCACCACCCCCTCCACCAACCATTCTACCGGCATTGGAATTTCCAGATCGAGCTGTAGTATGTTGTTCCTCCCTGGAGAGGGCTCTTTTAGCTTCCACCTGAATAACCAAAACAGAGATTACAATACAGAAAGTAAAATATCTGCAAGAGGATATATAAATGCACAAGGCTGTATGGGAAAGCATCATATCATAAGATGATACATGTATAAAGTCATGACAGTTCCATATAAGGAAAAAACCATGTAGATTAGTCACACAGGATCATACATATTGTAAGGAAGCCATTGTAGAGGCATATCACAAAATAATAATGACAATAATGATAATCTCTGCATAAATCATTCAAGAAGACAGTACAATTATTCTATGTACCGTATAAAGTCAACAATTCACATTTGATCAATGTCATTTGACAGCCACAGAAGATTTATTATGAAATACAAGAAGCAGGAACAGAAATAAAGAAATAAAGTCATCAACCAAAACATTACTTCCACCAGATATTTCTTGCGAATGTAAAGAATGATGCAACAGATACAAGTTGTGCATGACTGCATAAGCCAGATGCCTAGAATGGTAGGACAGTGAACTAACTAGGCATCTCACATCTAGAGTGGAATATAAATAAACAAACAACACTGACAAGAAGCAAGTGTTTATAGTAGCTACGCAGCATATCACTAACACAACAAAGTAATCGAGCAAATATTGCATGAGAGCAACTCACAAAAAACACGTAGACAAGAGCTTCTACAGTCGCAATAAGTATGAATAAAGCATCTGCATGCACTGCCCTTGGGGCTTCTTCAAGGTAAAATGTCAAGATATAACCCCTACAATCTCATAACAAGTTCATGTGAGCACATGTTACCGATGCAAAATCATAGTTCATATCAAGTATGAACAACCCACCTACTCTACTATTAGACAGCACCGAAAAATTCAGTGGCATTCTTATTAACAAGAACACAGATTAGTTTTCAGCAAGAATATGCCTTCAACTCATAGAACAATTCCACTCACATAGACATGAAGTTAATATAAAAAATTCAACCACTCACATAAACATATAGGATTCTCAACATCTCGCGAATCATGACTCGTTGGCAACCCAAGCAGATTGATACTATGACAAAACAAAGAACTGTTCTTTTTTAGTTTGAATACATACTGCAGGTTCTAGCAAAAATTACACAGATCTATCAACATACAAATTTCATAAATCACACGATCATAAAGAAATTATGACAAACTCGAAACAGAAGAAGAAGGGGTCAACAAGAATCAGATCACAGGATAACCAAACCAACCTAGATCACCAACCAAATCACCCCAGCTAACTCACAACTAATCGGATCAAAAACTAAAACCCACCACCTAATCCCCAAATGATCAAAAAACCCTAGAAGAAGAGACAGAAAGAACCAATCTTCCGACAAGTACGAGATCAGGTCACTTACGTTCCTCCCGTCGATGTTGTGCTTGTCCTGAAGCACCCGGTCGAGGATCGAGGGATCGGCGAAGACGACGAATCCGAAGCCCCTCGGCCTGCCGGTCATCTTGTCCTTCATGATCACGGCCTGAAGGACCTCCCCATAGTTCCCAAAATACTCCTTGAGCCTCTCTTCGGACGTCTCCCAGGAAACCCCCCCATGAACAGCTTCCCTTGGTCGGAGTCCATCGTTGATCGGAAAAAACTATTCTCTCTCCCCCCCCCTCTCGAAACAAAACTGAGGAGGCAGAGAGATTGGGATTTTTTTTTTTTTTTTTTTTTCCAATTTTGGGGACCAAAGGCGCCGACTATGGCCCTAGAAAATATCCTCTCTTTTTTTTCTTTTTTATTTTTTTTAGGGGGTAGGGTTTTCTATTGGCAGTGGACGGCTGGGATTTGAGATGGGATCGCCCCTGGCGCCGGGAGCGGCACGTGCCGGAGTGTCCTTCTGTAAATAGTAAATTTTGTAGTGGAATTTGTAAGGGGAAATAAATAAAAATAAGGTAAATTGCAAATATGTTTGTATGCGTGTTAATTTAATTTCGAATATGAAACCATTTGTTATCCATTTTTATCTCTTCACAAGTGAGTCAGCTCTCGTTTATTCTCATATGATATCAAAATCATAAAACCCAATGTAATACTCGTCGATGGTTGTCTCCAACATATTAACATGTTTACCATTTGTACGTTGAACAGAAAATCTTAAGATTCAAGACGATAATTGAATCTTATTAGCAAAAATAAGATTTTTTCTTAAGAAAATAGTGAGACCAAAAGCGGGCCTGTTTGGTTGTCGTAATTGACCGTAATTCGTAAGTCGTAATTGGTAAAATCTTTTACAGTTGTAAATGAGTTACATGCATATAAATTTTACGGTGTTTGGTTGGTAATATAAGGTTTTAAGTGAGAAAATGTATTGTATTTTATGGTGTTTGGTTGTCATAATATGTAAGTCGTAAGTGAAAAAGTTAACCACAAAATTGACTATTTGGTGATTTAAAAAGTTTTAATATTGCAAATAAATCTTAAAAGTGCTAAATATTAAAAAAAATTAATATAAACATAAAAAAATAATACAAATTTGCATGATCACAAAATTAACTGTAACTGGGCTGTAAGTGAGTGGTAATTGGATTGTAAGTAAGTGATAGTTGAGTTGCGTAAGTCTTTTACGAATTACGGTTCAAACAAACGTTATAGTTGTAATTGAGTTGTAAGTCATTTACAAATTACAGACTTTTACGTCTTTTACGACGAAACAAACAGCCCCGTCTGAACGAAGAGTAGAGATTTCTGACGAATTAGCCTTCAGAATGGATCACACAAAATTATCACCAAACTCAGAAAATAGTTCGAGAGAGACGATGGCATTTTCGTGAAAGAGAGAAGTAATAAATTTTACTACGTGTTGCCATCAGTCATCTACATTACCTTGAACAAGAACTACAATATGATTAATTCAACAGCCTCGATTTACAATCATCTCTCAACATATCTGATTCCTTGGCATGTGATCCCATGCTAGCACCCTTCCCTGATTCTCCAAACGATTCAAATATCTTGAATCTTGTAGGTATAAAGCTTGCTCACAAACATAACACACTGAGGGCTGACAGCAATGCATAGTAGTTAACCCAAATGCGAGGTGTTTAGGTTGTCCTGAATCCATCCCTGCCTCCCCCTCCTCTTGGTGAAATCCGAGACGACTGTCAGAAGCACGCTACTGAGAAACCGATTACCCAAGCTCTCCATGCTCTCAGGAGCCTGATCATAGAAAAACTCCATTTTTCCGACAACTACGAAAGCATCAGCCAAACCCATAAGCGCACATATTGAGGCAATAGTGTGAAGATGGATAGAGGAGCCTTTCCTCCCCTCTGAACCAGTCCATGATCTCTGGCGAAACTCAGTCTCCTTTTCTCCACAAGTGATGCAACTAGCATTATGATGATGTGAAGCGCAAGGCCAGCTCCAATTCTTTGAAGGAGAGTGATTCCTCTCGGGTTCTTGGTCCAAGCTCTCAAGATCTTTATGAACGATCATAGACCACTATTGAGATAAGCATCGATATGGTCACAAATGAAGTAAGACTAGCCGGAGGAATTTGGAAATTAGGTCCAATATGACGGTTTTGGTGCAGTTCCTTGCTTGACGAAGAGGGTGTTAACTTGAGCGATCATCGCAGCAGGAATGAACATTGTGACCAGGATTGGAAGCAGTCGTAGCATTTACTTTGTTACTTCTACTTAAGTCACAGGACAAAGTATCCATCCATAAAGTGTATGCGCCAACTTTCACTGCAGCTTTGTTCAGGAACCTGTAGAACAATATGTTCTCCTTTAGTGTATCCATTCCAGTCCAATAACAGTGCTATGAGAACTATAATTATTATATCGTTAACAAAAGTAATAAAGATGGAAACTTTGGTGGAGTGCTGAATATTCAAGTTTGTTTAACTCATAGAATAATTGCTCTCAAAGAACTCATAGAATATTTCATATACTAATTAAAGCAAAAGTTGATCATTTCATTGACTGGTTCTTTCTTAAACTTTAATGGTTCAAATGATTTTAAAGCTATGCTGTGATCATGATTTTGATTCCTAGTCCCCTGACTATCATGGAAAAGATAAAAACTAGAAAATAGAGAAAGATGATTGATTTATCACAAAACTCCGCTTCAGAATTTAGATTTGCATTTGCTTCTTTTATATTTTCTAAATTTCACCTGATATCAGGTATCACTATTAATAACTATTGAGCGGAGCGGGGGAAAAAAATACTACGAACCTCAAAGAATTTGTGGGGTGGGATCCTAAACTTTCCTCTATTTCTGTACTCCTCCAAGTCGAACTTATGCAGTTCTGATGGATCTTTAGGAAGGGGAACCCTCCATTTCCTCAGCGCCGCCGCCAGAACCCTCGCCATCCTTGTTAAAGGACTCCCTTGAGGCACCTTGTGCCTGTAAAAGGGAGTTCCCGATAAAAAGATCACTAATGAGATAGCTAGTCCAATTGCAGGAAGCCTGTATCCAAGTGACCAGCCTACATTGTCCTGAACGTACACAAGGATGATGTTCACGAATAGTCCCCAAGAACACACTAAACATCCACCAATTGAAGAACGATATCTTATGAGCCCTCTCATTTGGATCAAACTCATCGAACTGGTCTGTGCCAATGGTCGAGATGTTTGGTTTGGTGCAACCGATCCCTTGTGCAAGAATGTACAGCGCAGGGGAAAATACACCAACTTGAACTCTTGATGCTGGTTTGCAGTTAGCAGCACCGGGTTGTTTGCGCGCTTATGGCCTTAGTGATGGTACAGAAACTGTTATAGTGAGAAGACACATACCATGTTGACACAATCAAGACTATTAATCCGGCTTCCTTTTGTCTTGTGTTAATCAGTAGCTTAGAAGTGAGGCAGAATATTTCGATATATAGAGCAGAGTATCAGAATACAATTACCAAGAACAGTTGATGAAATGGCGTAAGTCCAGTATCGTCCGAGATGAGCATTCGCGATATAGGCCCCCAAGATGGGAGTGAGGAAGCCAGCGCCAACCAAGTTGATGGCATTGTTTGCCGAGGCCACCGATGCCTTGGTGGAGCTTCCGGGTTAGGTACAACACCAGCTTTGAACTTATCCAGGCCCGGTTCTGAGCGGTTCAAACGTTGCGACCGCACAGGGCCTCCAAGTTTAGGGGGCCCAGCAGTGACAGTCGCAACGGCATGCTCGCGGGCGGGTTGGCTAACGAGAATGAATGACGTGGTGGGGTTTCGTGAGAGGTGAAACAGAACAGTCGCATGCTGGGAGGAAGAAGAAGAAGAGGCAATGAGTAGTAGGATCCACAAAGAAGAGGCCGTCGTGCATGCATGATATTAATTCGTGTGAAAGTTGATAAAAGTTCATCGTAATTAAGAAAGGAAAATTCAAGAAGAGTTTAATTAGCTTGTGGGGTCCACTTGGAATTAAATGATAAATTCAAAAGGTTGTACGCATGCGAGAGTGATAAAGAGAAATGAAAGAGGGTTAAGGCCTACTTGTGAAGATTCATGCAACCAATTAAATAGTTGTTGGTTGAAAATTAAAAAGATTTTAATTACTTGATGGGATTTTGTGTTCAAGGTGAACACTAAACACCAAAAGAAAGGTGATTCATGTGATGAGGATTCACATCCAGGCCCGGTTCTGAGCGGTTCGAACGCTAGGACAGCACAGGGCCTCCAAGTTTAGGGGCCCAGCAGTGACAGTCGCAACGGCATGCTCGTGGACAGGTTGGCTAACGAGAATGACTGACGTGGTGGGGTTTCTTGAGAGGTGAAACAGAACAGTCGCATGCTTGGAGGAAGAAGAAGAAGAGGCAATGAGTACTAGGGTCCACAAAGAAGAGGCCGTCATGCATGATATTAATTCGTGAGAAAGTTGATAAAAAGTTCATGCGTAATTAAGAAAGGAAAATTCAAGAAGAGTTTAATTAGCTTGTGGGGTTCACTTGCAATTAAAGGATAAATTCAAAAGGTTGTACGCATGCGAGAGTGATAAAGAGAAATGAAAGAGGGTTGGGGTCTACTTGTGAAGATTCATGCAACCAATTAAATAGTTGTTGGTTGAAAATTAAAAAGATTTTAATTACTTGATGGGATTTTGTGTTCAAGGTGAACACAAAATATTAAAAGAAAGGTGATTCATGTGATGAGGATTCACATGAAGGAGTTGTGGGATTTGGCTTCAAACACCAAACGCTCAAATAGAGCAAATGAAAGCATGACAAACGATCAGGTATTGGGTCGGAGAATCTGTCAGATTCACGTGATCCAAGGTCAAATTCTATGTTTTTTTAGTGCGTCAGACGCATTGGTGGATGCAGATTGAAGAAATTTCACTGTTTGAAACAGATTGGGTACAAATCGATAAGGGATCGTCAGGTGATCAAAGAGACCAGATACAGATCGGGGTGATCAAGAGATCAATTGTAATGTCACATAATGTCTATTAATCTTAATTTTTAATACCGTTTTATGAGTTTCACAGGCAAATTACATAAAATATCTTGAATTAAGAAGAATGTTATTACAATGCACACTTGCACATATAAATTTTACTTTAGAGATTTAAATTGATGTTTATTGATATTTCAATAAGTATATAGAGAAGGGTTATATATTCACTTTTAGCACAAAGCCCCTTAAATCTCATAAGCGGCCCTAAACTTGTCCCATAGTAAGCCATCCTCTCAAACACCTCATAAACTGCAAACCAACCCAAAAGAATTAGTAGACTATATATAAGCATAGAATTCTGAAGATAGAAGACTATATTCTTACTCTCACCTACAACAAAATAACAGGCAGCCCATCCACCCTTTTTGGATCTCAGGACAGGTCCTCCTTTGAGATCCACAGAGCCGTCCTTCGCGTAGTCTCCTTGCCCTGCTTCTGATAAGCTCCCTGCCATTCTTTTTGCTGTTAGCTCCTACGATTGAGTTCCTTTCACGACCTCCTCGTCCTTTTATAACGGTTATTAGTATCATTAGTCTTTAATGGAATTGGAAAATTTTGAATTTCGGCACAGAGATGGACAATTGTCTTTGAATTTTTGGCACAAAAATGGATAGTGAGGGGCCACAAAATTGGTTCTACAGTTGACTGTGTTGTTGCAGGATAAGCTTCACTCTCATGCTAAAGGAAAATGGCGTGAGAAAGGAAGTAGCAAAGTGCTCTTTGGACTCAAAAGTCATGCAGCTCATCATTGCGTGGCATCAATTCAAAGGAACAGCGAAGATACTCCACAATGTATGGGTAACATATGAGACACAGATTTTCGGACTTTGTCAGGTTAGAACTACTCAGAATAGTAGCAATATATGTGTCAATGAACAAGGTCCAAACAAAATAATTAGTATCTGCAAATATTTAACTCATTAACAACTCCTTGAAGAGTTTTGTAGCTACAATAATCATTGGCTGCTGAGTAGCAGGTAGAGATTTACCATCTCCATACAAAGATGCAGAGACCCTCACCACATCATCTTGGTCACCCTCGACATCATCTTGGTCATCTCCATTATCTGAAGACTACCATTACCAGTGATAGATCACCAAATTTGGCCATAGAACTATAAAATACCAAGGGATTTAGAAAGAATATAAACTAAATGGGCTAACTTGTAAAATATGATGTATTTAACATGTAATATAGAGTGCTACTCCATTTTGATGGAAGAGGCTTAGACGAGAACAAATTATCCAACTTAATGGACAGATGGCTACCATTTCCATACCCTATTATGGAAGAGGCTTAGACGAAACAATTAACCGACTTAATGGACAGATGCTACCATTTCCATACCTATTAGGTTACGTCTCTCCACGCAGAACCGCTCAGCATGTTTATGAGTTGAGTCCTCTCAAAGCCACACTAAGGCAATATCGTTATGCTCATTTTAACTCACCAAGATAGATTGCCACAAAGAGCAAACCAACATCACCATTGCAACCAATGAAACTTGTTTAAAGTAAATTTAACAGAACAGAAAATCCCAAAAAAACACAACTGATAGCCAGCAACCAAGTAAACTACAATAGGAACCCCACCACATTACAGAACTGACAAATATGAAAATGCGTTTATCACCATTCCATCAGGCATGCTATCAACATTTTCCAGAAACAGGGATAACAGGTGCCACCATTAGGTGGTGAAGAACAAAGAGGAGCAAATTTTAATCAATGGTTAAGAAAATTGAAACTGAATCATTATAGAAAGATGATATGTTGTCAAAAGAAAGGATTTGGTAGGTCGACAATGTTTTTGTGTATGACAAAAGAATCTAAAAAGAAATAATATAGTATATCGAATGCATATAATATCATCAACACTCAAATTGTAACTTTTACTTGTAATAGATAAATATGATAAAGACTATAACCAAGATAATGTGTAGGATAATTTTTCAATAAAACTACACTGACAATATTTAAGTATGTTTTTGCCATATATGACTTGAAAAGTCGCCACGAGATGTTCACTAGCTCATCAAGAGAAGTATACCTTATTCACATTCATGCAGATAGATGCTCAAAATCCTTCATCTATTACTGTAGGATGCTTGTATGCAAAAGATGGCAGTCTGTTCGCAATAATCTCTAGGATGCATAATTCACATATTACATTTATGAAGGAAATGCAACAAATAACTAGAAGAAAGGCTGTAGAGATGTTCAATATATTTTATTTTTTATTGGTATGTATCAGATGATCAATCAAATATAAAGCAATTATCAACCATAATATGAAATATTTAAAATAAAATGATTGGAATTACATCTTGTTGTAATAGTTTTGGCTGTTGATACCAGCAAATCATTGTTCCCCACTACCCTTCTACAATGCCTAGCCATTTGATGGCGAGTAAGTTTTGTCTCCTGCATCACATATATTTGCACCAAATTCATGTAAATAAATCAAATACAGTCAATAGATGATTAAAATGGTAGCACTGTTTTTCTTACCTTGAAAGTCTTCTGAAACTTTTTCACCAAGGATATTTTTCCATGTGGCAAATATTTTGACAGTGCTGCCATTGGTTTCGGAAGAGTTCATCCGCGACTCCCATCTCTCACAGCATATCATCTGCAGGTTCTGGCTCATCGAGGCGTTTCATCAAACACCTGGGCGATGGAAAAACTGCCTCTCAAAGCTATTGCCTGCTTGCTTGTATTTGACACAAATCTTGAAGTTATATGAGAGGCTGGGCAATCTTTATGTAGAATTGTGGAGATCGGTTCTGGGCGAATCGCCTGATAAATGGAAATAAATAAGGGTTGCGGTGCAGTCAACTCAAGGCCAATTAGAGAGATGTTTAAAAGAAAGGAGCGGATATTGTCACCCAAACAATTGATTAAAGTACCCATAAAAATTATAAAGAGTGCCATCTTTTTTTCCTCATATTTTTTTTTTTTTTTTTTTTTTTTTTTGACACTTTACCTCCAGAAAGAAGTCCAAAATGCCTTTCCTTCCTATTAATGAGGTTGTTCAATCTTGCAGTCATGGCCAGCTCGAGAGCTCGTTGCTTGTTAGATTGTTTGAAGCGTAGGAGCCGCTGCAGAATCTGTTGCATGGGCAGAACTCAATGGTGATGTTAATGGATCTTTTGCAAGGAGATGATCTTCATTGCCCAGCTTGTCATTGAGGTTGTTCTGCCTGCAGCGAGATGTCGGGGACTATGGATTGGGAAGCAAGGGACTGTAAGCCAATGCTCGATTGATTTGAATCGAGCTGCGGCCCCCTCCCCGCCTCTCCATCTCCTCCGGCGAACCCCCCTCCCCCCTTCATCCCCACACTGCAACTGTTCAGCCGAACTTTAGCCGAACAGAACAGTGTTTGTTCAGCCGAGTTGAAGTGGAAAGAGGAAGGGAGGAGTGGTTAGGGGGAGGGGGGTTCCCCGGAGGGGATAGAGGAGGGGGTTGAGGGGAGAGGGGGGTTCAGTGGAAAAAGGGGATGGGGTTCGCCGGTGGAGGGGAGGGGGGTCGCCGGAGGGTGGAGAGGGTCATCGACAATTGGGTCGCCGGTGAGGGAGGATAAGAAGAAAATGATATTTTAGCCATTTTAAAAATTTTGGGGGCCTTTATCAATTTTGCGGTGCATTAATCTATGAGCAGCCTTTATCAACTCTGGAGTTGACAATATTCATTCCTGTAAATTGATATAGTCTCCCTCTCAAATTATCCTAAAAACCCTTATATTCTACCCACCAAATTTAAGCGTACATATACACCACCACCCCCCCCCCCCCCCCCCCCCCTCAATTTGAAATTAATTCTCCCCCCTCTTTTTCCCATCTCAAACCCCAGTCACTCCCCTCGCTCCCTCTCCCGTCGATGAAACCCAAGTCTACTTTAGCTTGTTTCCTATTTTGCTCCAACTAAAAGCAAATATGGCGTGTCATGGAATCCTTGTTTTTGCATCTGTTATGGCAACTCTTGGTCTCCAAATTATATTGGAATCAATTCGCTCGCTACTATCAGGTGTAAGTAAATCCATGTCCCCAACTTTGCTTGTGTGTTCATTTGGTTGATTCTGTTATTCTCTCTTAATCTCTTAGAGCGACATGTTGGCATTGACCATGCTGGTTCACCTGGGTGATGCGAAAAATTCTGGTATCATGACTTCCAAATTTCAATATTCTCTCTCTCATGGATTGAGATAGCAAGTGTTCATGAGTGAGAAATGCTGCGTAGTGGCTAAAAATAATTGTACCATATTGTCTTGCAAAATCAGCTGCAGTGTTGGCTTTAAGCAAGAGATGGTTTCTAGCTTTCCTGTCGTTCAAATCATTGAGGTATAATATTAGCTGATACTGAAATCTAAACTGGCATCACTTTTGTAAGTCATGTAGTGGGCTTTAAATTTGGATCTGTTATTCAATGAACTGACAGTGCCTGCATAATTTGGTGCGGGAGGATGAATTCAGCCTGACCAAGGAGCAGCAAGAACAAGGGTGGGTCGTGGACATCATGTTATCAGTGACGCTGGTGAAGCTCTGCCTCGTTGTCTATTGCCAATGAGATTGTGAAGGCTTATGCACAGGGCCACTCCTTCGATGTAATCACCAATGTCTCATAAGGCTTGTTGCTGCAATTCTTACCAATTACTTCAAGTACTGGACTGACCCAGTCAGAGCCATCATTGTAAGTAATGATATTCATAGCGTTTCCACAAACATCTGTTGCTAAAATTAATTACTAAGTGTCGCAGAGGCTGCAGTTTTAGATTTGCTTTGATACTAACTTGTTAACCTATGTTACAGCTAATGATGTACAAGAATTAACCCTATAGGAGTTGGGGTACTTACATGAGTATACTAACTAATTGTTGTGATAAAATTTTAATATTTAAAAAGTTAATTCTGTATTTTGGACTTTTCATATGAGGATAAACTATTCAAGAAATTTTAACTTATTTTTTGGACTACTTGTAACTTCTTTGAGTTTAAATAACCGCACTCTCGTAGAAATAGAGCTAATTTAATTCCAAATTATGCTAAATTATACGAAACTATCATGATTTTTGTCATTTTCAAAAACTACCATAAAATTCTAAAAATACAATAAACTATCATAAGTCCTTTATGAAATATTTAGAAAACTACCATAAGTCAACTCACCACTGAGGACATTGATCGGAGAAAGAGAGAGGAGAGATAAGGGTGCACCGCTGACGAGGTCAGAGATTGAGAGAGGAGGGCTGAGGGAGATTGGAATTGAGAAATGAGATTAGAGAAACTGAGAGTAGGGAGACTGGATTAGGGGAAGAAAAAAAAAAAAGGGAAAGAGAGAGCACTGGGACCCTGTGTGGCTCACACACATGAATCGAACCCCGGGACCCATAGGCTACAGGAGTGGCTGTGGCACAATAATACTACTAGTGTGTTATTTTTTTTGGACCCGGGGGCATGTGCACTCCGAATCCAACCACTGACACTAACCCTTAAAAAAAATCAACACTAATGAAATGATTATGTAAATATCAAGTGACATTTTAATGATCAGACTACCTCTCACCCGTGATATATTACGTGATATTCGCGTGACCATTTTCTTAATATTAGACTAAAGGATAATAGTTTTTCAAAAATTTATAAGAAAAATCCACAATAATTTATTGTATTTCCGAAAGTTCACGGTTGTTTGTGAAAACAGTTGAAAGTTCATTATAATTTTATGTAATTTAGCCGTGGGTTATCTTGTTAAGAGGGTCTTAGACCCATAGCTCAATCAGCAACAACACATCCATCCAGATTTCTGTTGTGTGGCTCGTAGCCTGCCTTCAACCCCATCTCAATTTGACACCAACCATTCTCTCTCTCTCTCTCTCTCTCTCACTCCCTGCACCTCCCTGCACCAGACCAAAAACTAGAACATTTTGGTGGTCTTCATCCATGGCTACAATCTCATTGTCACCCACAGCGCTCAGAGCCCTGCCCAACACTTTCAATGACACCACCAGCGCGGCCCCCTCGCCATCTCCTTCCCTCGGCCAGCTCGGCCTGCCAGGCCCCTGCGCTCGTGCCCGAGGATGGGCAACGTAAACGCGGGCAAGGGCCTGTTCGCCCCCGTGGTGGTAGTCACCCGCAACATTATCGGCAAGAAACGGTTCAACCAGCTGCGGGGCAAGGCCATCGCGCTCCACTCTCAGGTCTACCAGCTATCTGTCAAATTGACCTAATTAAAACTTCTTTGTGTACGCGGAGAAATTGAGAAAGCTTCGTTTGCGTTTATATGCAGGTGATCACGGAGTTCTGCAAATCGATAGGGGCCGATAACAAGGTGAGGCAGGGCTGATCCGGCTCGCGAAGAAGAACGGAGAGAGGCTCGGGTTTCTTGCATGAATGCGGTGTGTTGTAATTGAATGAGATTTAATCAGTTTTATAATATTACTGAGATTTGGATGCATGAGAAAGTACTCTGTTCTTTTTTTTTTTGTTTGGAGGATTTTTGATGCAGACAACAGATTAATAATAATACATGTTTATGGTAATGATTTGGATGTCAAATGTTTCGGAGATTTTTTAGCTTTCTTGTTTTTGAATTTGCTGAAGGTTTGCTCTTGTTTTAAGAGAAAGATTCATATATATATATATATATATATATATATATATATATATATATATATATATATATATATATATTATATATATATATATATATGTATATATGTATGTATATATATTTGTGTTGATTGTCATTTATTTTGCTTGATTAAATAATCTCATTATTCTTATGTGTGCTATTTTCACCACTACAAGTATGCTATGATTTCTTCACCAGAGAAAGTATTGGGATGCATCAAAGTTCGAGTTATCATATATATATATATACACACACCACAGAAATATGTATATCAGCCGTTAGCTGACAGACTCTCTCAGCCTGCGGTGACGTGGCACATTATGAGCCACATAATTCGACAATCAAAAATGACGTCCCGCTTTTGAAAATAATTGAAATTACTAAAAGCCCCTATCATTTGTCTTTTTCTTGGGATGATGTATTAGTTTATATTTAATTATTTTTTTCTCCTCTTTTATGTCTATCTCTCTGTATCTTCTCACGCTGTCAGAACTAGATTTTTTGACTTATAAAGAATATCGTTCTAAAAGAGCGAGAGCGGGATCAGATATTAATTTTAGTCGCAGACCTAGATCTCCAGCAACTATTCTGACAAGTTCATGTTCCCTCGGGATGTCAGCTTCAATATTTTCATCATAATTTTTCTCTTCTTCTTCCAAAGTAAGGTCGTATAAAATTTCATCTTCAAACCATTTGTTTTATAAGACATCGAACAAAATCGCAGTCCAATTAAAATTTATTAATAAAAAAAACTACGACCTTGGTCGCAAAAATGAAAAATAAGTTCAAAAAAACTGGTATTACATAAGACTGCGACCAATGTCGCAGTCTTCTAATCATCTTAATTACTTAACTTTCGAGACATTGTTCACTGCTTCAATTGACTATGTCTCTTATTTCATAAGAATGCGACCATGGTCGCAGCATCTTATTTAGATTACTTATAAAAAAAATACTATGACCAAGGTCGCATTGTTATCAAACAAAACATTCTCAAAGAGACTGTTGTTACATAAGACTGCGACCGAAGTCGCAATCTTCTAATCATCTTAATCAATTAACTTACAAGATTATTGTCACTGCTCTCCATTGATTGCGACTCTTATTTCATAAGATTCTTGTTTCATAAGAATGCGACCATGGTCGCAGTATCCTATTTAGATTACCTAATAAAAAAATACTATGACCAAGGTCGCATTGTTATCAAACAAAACATCTCTCAAAGAGACTGTTGTTACATAAAACTGCGATCGAAGTTGCAATCTTCTAATCATCTTAATTAATTAACTTACGAGATTATTGACACTGCTTCCATTAAATGCGACTCTTATTTCATAAAACTGTGACCACGGTCACAGTATCCTATTAGCTTAGGAAGGTCGAAAAAATGTTGCGTCTGCTTTCATTGACTGTGACTCTTATTTTATAAAACTGCGACCACGGTCGCAATATAAAACAAAAAATAAATCTAAAAAGTGAAAATAATATAAAAAATTAAATCCATAATTTTTCTTTTTAGTTATCAAGATCTGTAATTTTTTTGTTTGAAAAAGCTCAAAATTTTCTGATCTGTAATTTTTTTAGTAGAGGAACAGTTGTAGCAGGTTAAAAGCGAAACCGAGGGTACTTCAGTCATTGGGCAACGAAAGTGATTGAGGTCTCCTTTTACCGCCTAAATTTTTTGATCTCTCTGGGGCTAATATGAAGACACGTCATGCCGGCTGAGAAACTCTCTCAGCTGGCGGCTGAGATACAGTAACCTCACACACACACACACATGAAAAGAGAGAGAGAGAGAGAGAGAGAGAGAGAGAGTGGTGTCCTTCCAAAAGGATTTGAGTCCAGATCCTTCTCACTCAAATTCAACCCTCCGATATTCGAATACAAGATCCACTTCGTTGAAGTTGAACTATATTATTTCAAATATATAAACCAAAATTCAAGTGTTTTGAATACTTTTTGTCCATCCATCAAGTAGGGAAAAATGAACGGCCTAAAAGTGAGTTAGTTACTTTAACGTTGTAGAACATTTGAAACCTAATAAAAATTGATTTGCAGAGTTTTTTAAATGTTTAGATTATAATGAAATGGCCGGATCGAGAATTGATATGTCTAAATACATAGATCTAACCAACTCGCTACTTTCGGCCGTCCATTTTGCGTCGCTTGATGGATGAGCAAAAAGTATTAAAAACAGTTGATTTTTTATTATAGATACTTGAAATAATATAGATCAACTTCAATAGAGTGGATCTTGTATTCGAATGTCAGAGGTTTAAATTTAAGTGGGAAGGATTCAGGCTCAAATCCTTTTAGAAGGACACAAGTCTCTCTCTCTCTCTCTCTCTCTCTCTCTCTATATATATATATATATATATATATATATATATTATATTAAAAAATGTGAATCAACTGACACAGGAGACAACTCCGTCCTATGTTGCACTCAATAATCAAGTTTTTGATTGAATTTTCAAGATCCGACTACACATTATCATCTTTATGTTTTAAGATATATACATATAAAAAATCACCTGATTTGAAGTTTATTTACTCCATTTTCTTTCGATTCAAACATTAATGGCTTTTTAACATTAAAATAAAATGGAACTATTAGATCAATGAGTAAACAAACTACAAATCACTTGATTTTTTATATGTGTATATCTTATAATATGAAGATGATAATGTGCGGTCGGATCGTGAAAAAAATTCGAGAGATATGATTTTTGGGTGCGATATAGGACGAATTGCCTCCGGTGTTAGCTGATTACATATTCCTACACACACATATAGAGAGAGGGGGGAGAGAGATAGACTTGTGTTCTTTCAAAAGAATTTGAGGCCGAATCCTTCCTGCTCAAATACCAATATCCGACATTCGAATACAAGATCCATTCCGTTGAAATTGATCTATATTATTTCAAGTATCTATAAATCAAAAATCAAATATATTGAATACTTTTTGTCCATGCATCAAATAAAAAACAGACGGCCTAAATAATGAGTTGGTTAGTTGAACAGTGTAGTGAAAGATCACCTAGAGGGGGGTGAATAGGTGATTATGCTAATCTAGTCAACTCAATGTGGAATTTAAAAACTAAATGCAATACATTCAAGTGCAATCAACAAATGATGCACACACAACCAAACCAAGCAATTATGAATGCACAATATGAATATTTGCAAGGTACAAAGTAAAGAGAGATAGAGAGAGAGTCAATGGATCAAGCGCAAACAACAAGATATGTTTCGAGGTTCGAGCACCCAGCTCTACATCCCCGCCTTCGACACACGAAGGATTTCTAATCACTAGCTAGTCCACAAAGAGCTCTCACAAGGAGTACCCAACTCCTCTCTTTACAACAACACCTCCTCCTTGAGGCAAGCTCCAATCCAACAAACAATCACCTCACAACCCGAGGGATTAGCACAAAGCAAACACAAGGATCACCTCACAACTTGAGGGATACAACCCAAGGCACAAAGCCAAACAAAGATTGGATTTTTAACTTGGTGGTCTAAACAACAACCACAAACAACTTCTTTCTCCCACACAAAGATCCTATAGAATAAGAAAGTAGATGTTGCTCAAGTGTGGAGAAAACCAATGGAATGGAAATCAAAATCACAAAGAAAATCCTTGGGAAAAACTGAAACAAAGATATAGAAGATGAATCAAACTCTTTTTCCCAAAAACCATTTTCTTTGAATTTTCAAACCCTAGCAAAAACACCAAATAGATTGTTCAATTTGAATCCAAAAATTTCTTTGATTGCTGTGAAAACACCAGAGAGTAGGGAAAAATTCGCACAAAATTCTTAGAGAAAAACTCTTTTTAATGGGGTATTTATAGACCCCAGAAAATATAGCCGTTGGCAGCAGAATCTGCCAAAATTACACTGCCGGTCGACCGGCCAACGATCAAATTTTGCCCGTTGGCAGCTACCGGTCGACCGCCCAGTCGACCCAAACAAACAGAGAGCTCTGCTCTCTGACCCGGTCGACCCGGACGGTCGACCGTCCCATGTCTGCCAAACGTGCACAATTCTGTGCACGTCGGTCGACCGACCCGGTCGACCGATGTAACGCCCCGATTCTGCAGATACGGGGACGTCACTGCAACGTATATACGTAGGTCAGGAAAGGCCCCCACGTATATACGCTAAGCAAAAGTACAACAAGAAAGGATCAGAGTGCAACGCAAAGCATGGTATACACACATATGTGCCAACATAAAGTACAATACAAGTCATCACAGCGTATGATAAACATTACATTATACATGTATCAGTTATCACAACCCAGTCCAAAAGTAAAATATACAGCAAGAGTACAAAAGGCTCACGAATAGGATGGAGATCCCGTGAGTCAAACGAAATCGGGCACGAGGAGCTGAGGCTAGGATGCCCGCTCACAAGAGGAACTCGAGCGACTGTGGACAACTCCACACCGATCAAGCTACAGAACCTGAATGTGCAAATCCAAAGGGTCAAGACATATAATAGTAATTGAATTGCAAGCCAAGTGGCTAAGAGACATGAGAAGGGTCAGAACACAGTATAGAACATAAGGACGGTAAAACATAATAATCATGAAACGGGAAATCCAATGTAATACTAGCTACGAGCAAAAGTGATTGTATATGCTTAAGTTACGGTCCTATGAGACTAATACGTCGAAGGAATAATCCAAACAAGGAAACCCTCATAAATATACCATTGTCTCATACCACAGTAATCCCAAGCATATAGAATCAGAATTGCAAATCATACGATAACTATAACGGGAATACCAAACAAGAAAGACATAAATCAACAATCCGGAATCATCACTGGAATCTCTACAAGTAAAGGAAAGAGTCATAATATATCATGTGTCATGACGGAACTATAACAAGAAACACTAAACATAACAATGAACCATATGAAGGTCCTAACAGGAAATATCTCGGAAATCATAACAATAAATGCAGGAGTCCATAACAGATATCAAGACAAGAACTATAACAGAAACTTATTATTATTATTATTACTCGCCTAACTCATATATCTAGGTATGTGTCTCGGTATCGATCCCAACTCACATACATCCATATATAAGCTATTCGAGGTTCGTTATCGGAAGTAGATGGAGAACTGATAACACTTCTTATAGTAGTTTCCATACACCTGGAACCGGCTTTTGGAGGCCCAAAGTCCCCCTAACAGTACTCAGGATGTGGGCCCAAGGTCCCACTAACAGTCATCAGGATGTGGGCCCAAAGTCCCACTAACAGTAATCTACCATGTAACATCCACCTACTATAAGCAAGGTATCATCCCGGCATCCATCACTTCCACCCATACCCCATACAAGTTGTAGTTTATTAAGGATTATCAGTTTACGGGATAACAGGAATAAGTCATGATCAGGAATCAGGAGTACATAAGTATATATAGTCAGGTCACTGCATATAAAGCAGGAATACAGGTCACTGCATATAAGCAGGAATACAGGTCACTGCATATAAAGCAGGAATACAGGTCACTGCATATAAAGCAGGAATACAGGTCACTGATCAGGAATACAGGTCACTGATCATGATACAGTATAACAGGTCAAGGTTCCCGTAAAGATGACAATCACAAGTCAAGTACATCATGCTTGGTTTAGGTGATAGCATGACAAGGTGGTGATGTATAGCAAGCAATAAAACATGACAATAAATGTATAAAGGGCCGGGTCAATCATGACATAACAATAGGGTTTCACAAGGGGGGTAGCATGCCAGTGGGTCAAGTAGTCACATACTTTGTGTCGTGTGACATACATGTGTTAAGAGTAGATAACTAACAAAGTTGGGTTAAGGCAAGGCAAGTGGGGACACAATCCATAACTTAGGGTTCAACGACCTCGAAGGGTCTGCCACGCATGTTATAAAATAGGGAAGTAATAATACCACGGCAATGTACAAGTATAAAATAAGACAAGTAATAGCATGGGCATACATAAACATGACAAGATGAGTGACTAGAGTGATATACTACCAGAAATAGGTTGTTAGGTACAAGATTCAATCACATGACCCAAACATAAGATTCATCGTGAAACATATTATACAATACAAGTATGAAGCATGAGACAAGACTAAAACAGCACATATGCATCAATCAACAAGTCCTAACATGGGGATACATGATAACAATTTATGGAGTGTAAGTGGTGTAACCAACGGAGTTTTTATGATTACTTTCATTCAACGTATAGGAATAGAACGAGGAAAGATTTATTAGAAACTAGACTCCACTACCTTTCCAATGACCTATTACATGATAGGTTTTTGATTAACCAAACTGCTCCAGAAATTCAAAAACCTATCAGCTGTGCTGAATTCTGCAGCAGGACAGTTTTGACCAACCTTCAATGTTTCAGTCATAGCTTAAGCTACAGGTATCCGATGATGACATGGTATGAACCGTTGGAAAGTAGACTCGATTAGCTTTCTAACGGTATATTACATGACCTAATCCTTATTGAATATCCTTACGAAAGAAACCCCAAGATTCTGGTTTCAGTTTTGGACAGACTTTAACAGATTGCATTATTAGGGCAAAAAAAATCAGAATTCTACATGGATTGATTCTAACAGTTTAAAAGTGGGGTTTTTATGGCATTATAGGACCTGATCTACTACTACAAGTATACTAAACAGAAAATAGCCCTGGTGATTAATATGTTCACATGGAAGAGTTAGATTTGTGTGTTAATGACCTAAAAATAGGATTTTGGGGGAATTCGTTCTAATGTCCCAAAGGTAGGATTTTTATCACTTTAGGGGACCTGATCTAACAACACAAGTATACTAAAGATAGGTTAGCCTAGGTAATTAGAGAAATTCACATGAAAAGATTTGATTTGAGTTCTTGATGAACTAAAGGTGGGATTTTTAGGTTACATGACTACAAGGACTTTTATTACAAGTAATTAGGAAGCTAACTAGGTCTTGGTGAGTAAGGTACTCACTAGAAGGGGGTTCAATTGGAGCTTGATCCAAGGAGAAGGTGGTGGCTTCAATCCATGAGTTGTAGAAGCTTGATTTGAAGAGGTTGGAGCTTGGTGTTGCCTTGGAGGTTGATGGTAGAAGGTGGTGTCCTTGATGAAGCCCTAGATGGGTTCTTGAAGTCCTTGAGGTTGGAGGTGAAGAGATTAGGGTTTGGTGGAGGAGATGAGAGGGGATTTTTGGAGGAGTTCTTCTCTTGATGAAGTGAAAGAGAAAAGGGGAATTTAGCAAATGAAGGGAATTTATATAATAGGGATTTTGCAAAGGAGATGGAAAAGGAATGGATGCAAGGGACTTTCTTGCAAAAAGGGAGGTGAGGTGTCCCTCCACAAGGCCACTTGGCCGGCCATGGGAAGGAGAGAGTGAGTGGGGTTAGGTGGGAGGTTGAGTGGGAAATGAGGTGGCAAATCTAGGTGGAAAATGGAATATGCAAAATTGGAAAATGCCCAAAATTCAAGTATCTCTGAATGATCTAAAAATTTAACCAAAAATCAAAAATAATATAAAAAGACCAATAGTGAAATCCGTTCGAAGAAATACTGTATAGATTTTAAATTAAAAATCCCGGAATCAGTAACTTACCGACTCCAATGGAATTTCCATAAAATCATAAAATCCTCAGAAAAAGAATATGGATAGAAAATATGATTCCGAGAAATAAAGTCTGAAGAATCATCATGAAATTCCTAACCGTTTGGAAAATAAAAATACTGGAATCGGTCTCCTACCGACTCCGGCAGAAAATCCATAAATTCGTAAAATCTTCAGAAAAAGTATATAAGTAAGAAATATGATTCTAAACAATAAAGTCTAAAGGACTATCATGAAATTCCAAACAGTTTGAGAAATGAAATCTGGGAATCGGTCAGCGGCACTGGCCGACACCGGTTTTGAAGAAATTCAATTTAATCCGAGAAAAATCCAGAAAATCACAGAAAGTCTACTATATTGGAAAATAACATTTAAAACTGAAATCGGTCAATTCTACATGCCAGAAATACCAAATCGAAGAATACACTATGATCGGGCCCTCGTCTCGGACTAGGGCTGACTCCGAATCCACGAATCCAAACCCAACATAAAATAATCGTATAAGGAAATCATGATACAAAATAAATACAGGAAACAAATCGAAAAATACAATTGAAAATCTGAATACGAAACCAAGTACGTATTCCGGGAACGGGGTATTACAATCTACCCACCTTACAAAAAATTGCGTCCTCGCAATTTCGTTAAGGGGGTAAATGGAATACAAGGAGGACGAAGGCACGAATAAGGGTATCATAAAACCAAAACAGAGAGTAAGACAAACATACGAAGAACCAGAATGAACAATGATAGAATGACAATGGAAATAAATACTAAAGAAGATAACCAACTCAAATACAAGGAATGGGGTAGAGGTTACCATGAAATCCTAAGGCTCCTGCTCCGGATACTGATCTTCCCACTCTGCTGCGACACCTGAAGTCTCTGCTGCCACGATGTGAGCTCTGTCTCTACCCTGATCTGCTCTGGCTCTCATCCCCCTCTGCTGATGGTCGTTCCGTCGGGGTGGAAGTGGAGCTCTCCGGTCAACGGGCTCTAGGTACCTCCTCAGTAGCGGTGCTGGAAGTGCTGGGACTGGATGTGCTGGAGCTGGAAGAGCTGGTCTGACTGGTGCCGTATGCTCAAACCTCCTGTACCGGCAATCCCTCACTGCATGACTCCCTGATCCACATGCTAGACATAATCCCTTGGCCACCCGACAATCTCTCTTGAAATGTCCGGGTCTGTGGCAGAAATTGCACGTGATCTGAGGAAGAGGGGTCTGGAATGGTCTCTTCATCATCGGGCCCTGGGTTGCCCTATCTGCACCTTCCTCATCCATCAACTCAAGAGGCCTCTTCCTGGCCTGGCTCCTCATCTGATTCTCCTTCTTCTTCTCCAGTACACGCTCTACTTCTCGAGCTATGGTGAGAACCTCAGAATATGTCTTCAGCTGTTGGGGCACCAGGAATACCTGTAGGTCCATCTGCAGGCCCTGCTGAAATCTACTTGCCCGTTTCTCTTCATCCGCTACCATGTACGGGGCAAAGCGGCTCAACCTGAGAAACTCCGCGGCATACTCATCCACGGATCTACTCCCCTGTCGAAGTCTGATGAATTGTTCTTCCATGTCCTCCTGAGCTGTGACAGGGAAGAATCTGCTGTAGAAACTCTTGGAGAAGGTGTCCCAAGTGACAGGCTTCTCCAGTCTGGCCTCCTCTGCTAGCCACCAAGTCCTGGCTATATCCTTTAGCTGAATCTTGGCAACTTCCACTTGGTTCTCCGGTGGAACCCTGGCTGCATTCAATAAATCTGAAGTGTCTGTCAGCCATTGCTCAGCATCCAAAGGTTTCTCTCCACCCGTGAATGTAGCTGGCTGTAGCCTCCTGAAGTCTGATATGTTCCCCGGCCTCCGTTCCTTAGGTGCTGCTATCTTTTGCCGGAGAAGCTCGGTCTGCTGCTGTTGATTTTCCATCTGCTGTTGCTGATTCTCCATTTGCTGCCGCTGGTACTGCTGCTGGTTCTCCATCTGGTGTTGCTGGTTTCCCATCATGGTCTGGATAACCCTCAATATATCCACACCCTCTCCCGCTGTCCCATTTGACGCTGATCCAGAATTGCTGCGACCCGATCTCCTCTCCATCGATGCTAGAAATGGATAGACTGGAAGGAGCTGGAGAATGAAACGGAAGGATTTCAGGATATGAAGGATGGAATCAAGAAGAACTAGACAAATCAAAAGGACTAGACAACTTGGTACATCGATGTTGGCATCCGCAAATTACTGAAATTTGCTTCTTGTTTGTACTATGGAGGTAAGAGCCTAAGCTCTGATACCAACCTGTAACGCCCCGATTCTGCAGATACGGGACGTCACTGCAACGTATATACGTAGGTCAGGAAAGGCCCCCACGTATATACGCTAAGCAAAAGTACAACAAGAAAGGATCAGAGTGCAACGCAAAGCATGGTATACACACATATGTGCCAACATAAAGTACAATACAAGTCATCACAGCGTATGATAAACATTACATTATACATGTATCAGTTATCACAACCCAGTCCAAAAGTAAAATATACAGCAAGAGTACAAAAGGCTCACGAATAGGATGGAGATCCCGTGAGTCAAACGAAATCGGGCACGAGGAGCTGAGGCTAGGATGCCCGCTCACAAGAGGAACTCGAGCGACTGTGGACAACTCCACACCGATCAAGCTACAGAACCTGAATGTGCAAATCCAAAGGGTCAAGACATATAATAGTAATTGAATTGCAAGCCAAGTGGCTAAGAGACATGAGAAGGGGTCAGAACACAGTATAGAACATAAGGACGGTAAAACATAATAATCATGAAACGGGAAATCCAATGTAATACTAGCTACGAGCAAAAGTGATTGTATATGCTTAAGTTACGGTCCTATGAGACTAATACGTCGAAGGAATAATCCAAACAAGGAAACCCTCATAAATATACCATTGTCTCATACCACAGTAATCCCAAGCATATAGAATCAGAATTGCAAATCATACGATAACTATAACGGGAATACCAAACAA
Source organism: Agave tequilana (assembly GCA_038442645.1). NCBI lineage: Eukaryota > Viridiplantae > Streptophyta > Magnoliopsida > Asparagales > Asparagaceae > Agave > Agave tequilana. The sequence goes on from JAVJIF010007635.1 coordinate 91,198, forward strand.
GAAAGACATAAATCAACAATCCGGAATCATCACTGGAATCTCTACAAGTAAAGGAAAGAGTCATAATATATCATGTGTCATGACGGGAACTATAACAAGAAACACTAACATAACAATGAACCATATGAAGGTCCTAACAGGAAATATCTCGGAAATCATAACAATAAATGCAGGAGTCCATAACAGATATCAAGACAAGAACTATAACAGAAACTTATTATTATTATTATTACTCGCCTAACTCATATATCTAGGTATGTGTCTCGGTATCGATCCCAACTCACATACATCCATATATAAGCTATTCGAGGTTCGTTATCGAAGTAGATGGAGAACTGATAACACTTCTTATAGTAGTTTCCATACACCTGGAACCGGCTTTTGGAGGCCCAAAGTCCCCCTAACAGTACTCAGGATGTGGGCCCAAGGTCCCACTAACAGTCATCAGGATGTGGGCCCAAAGTCCCACTAACAGTAATCTACCATGTAACATCCACCTACTATAAGCAAGGTATCATCCCGGCATCCATCACTTCCACCCATACCCCATACAAGTTGTAGTTTATTAAGGATTATCAGTTTACGGGAATAACAGGAATAAGTCATGATCAGGAATCAGGAGTACATAAGTATATATAGTCAGGTCACTGCATATAAAGCAGGAATACAGGTCACTGCATATAAAGCAGGAATACAGGTCACTGCATATAAAGCAGGAATACAGGTCACTGCATATAAAGCAGGAATACAGGTCACTGATCATGATACAGTATAACAGGTCAAGGTTCCCGTAAAGATGACAATCACAAGTCAAGTACATCATGCTTGGTTTAGGTGATAGCATGACAAGGTGGTGATGTATAGCAAGCAATAAAACATGACAATAAATGTATAAAGGGCCGGTCAATCATGACATAACAATAGGGTTTCACAAGGGGGGTAGCATGCCAGTGGGTCAAGTAGTCACATACTTTGTGTCGTGTGACATACATGTGTTAAGAGTAGATAACTAACAAAGGTGGGTTAAGGCAAGGCAAGTGGGGACACAATCCATAACTTAGGGTTCAACGACCTCGAAGGGTCTGCCACGCATGTTATAAAATAGGGAAGTAATAATACCACGGCAATGTACAAGTATAAAAATAAGACAAGTAATAGCATGGGCATACATAAACATGACAAGATGAGTGACTAGAGTGATATACTACCAGAAATAGGTTGTTAGGTACAAGATTCAATCACATGACCCAAACATAAGATTCATCGTGAAACATATTATACAATACAAGTATGAAGCATGAGACAAGACTAAAACAGCACATATGCATCAATCAACAAGTCCTAACATGGGGATACATGATAACAATTTATGGAGTGTAAGTGGTGTAACCAACGGAGTTTTTATGATTACTTTCATTCAACGTATAGGAATAGAACGAGGAAAGATTTATTAGAAACTAGACTCCACTACCTTTCCAATGACCTATTACATGATAGGTTTTGATTAACCAAACTGCTCCAGAAATTCAAAAACCTATCAGCTGTGCTGAATTCTGCAGCAGGACAGTTTTGACCAACCTTCAATGTTTCAGTCATAGCTTAAGCTACAGGTATCCGATGATGACATGGTATGAACCGTTGGAAAGTAGACTCGATTAGCTTTCTAACGGTATATTACATGACCTAATCCTTATTGAATATCCTTACGAAAGAAACCCCAAGATTCTGGTTTCAGTTTTGGACAGACTTTAACAGATTGCATTATTAGGGCAAAAAAAATCAGAATTCTACATGGATTGATTCTAACAGTTTAAAAGTGGGGTTTTTATGGCATTATAGGACCTGATCTACTACTACAAGTATACTAAAACAGAAAATAGCCCTGGTGATTAATATGTTCACATGGAAGAGTTAGATTTGTGTGTTAATGACCTAAAAATAGGATTTTTGGGGGAATTCGTTCTAATGTCCCAAAGGTAGGATTTTTATCACTTTAGGGGACCTGATCTAACAACACAAGTATACTAAAGATAGGTTAGCCTAGGTAATTAGAGAAATTCACATGAAAAGATTTGATTTGAGTTCTTGATGAACTAAAGGTGGGATTTTTAGGTTACATGACTACAAGGACTTTTATTACAAGTAATTAGGAAGCTAACTAGGTCTTGGTGAGTAAGGTACTCACTAGAAGGGGGTTCAATTGGAGCTTGATCCAAGGAGAAGGTGGTGGCTTCAATCCATGAGTTGTAGAAGCTTGATTTGAAGAGGTTGGAGCTTGGTGTTGCCTTGGAGGTTGATGGTAGAAGGTGGTGTCCTTGATGAAGCCCTAGATGGGTTCTTGAAGTCCTTGAGGTTGGAGGTGAAGAGATTAGGGTTTGGTGGAGGAGATGAGAGGGGATTTTTGGAGGAGTTCTTCTCTTGATGAAGTGAAAGAGAAAAAGGGGAATTTAGCAAATGAAGGGAATTTATATAATAGGGATTTTGCAAAGGAGATGGAAAAGGAATGGATGCAAGGGACTTTCTTGCAAAAAGGGAGGTGAGGTGTCCCTCCACAAGGCCACTTGGCCGGCCATGGGAAGGAGAGAGTGAGTGGGGTTAGGTGGGAGGTTGAGTGGGAAATGAGGTGGCAAATCTAGGTGGAAAATGGAATATGCAAAATTGGAAAAATGCCCAAAATTCAAGTATCTCTGAATGATCTGAAAATTTAACCAAAAATCAAAAATAATATAAAAAGACCAATAGTGAAATCCGTTCGAAGAAATACTGTATAGATTTTAAATTAAAAATCCCGGAATCAGTAACTTACCGACTCCAATGGAATTTCCATAAAATCATAAAATCCTCAGAAAAAGAATATGGATAGAAAATATGATTCCGAGAAATAAAGTCTGAAGAATCATCATGAAATTCCTAACCGTTTGGAAAATAAAAATACTGGAATCGGTCTCCTACCGACTCCGGCAGAAAATCCATAAATTCGTAAAATCTTCAGAAAAAGTATATAAGTAAGAAATATGATTCTAAACAATAAAGTCTAAAGGACTATCATGAAATTCCAAACAGTTTGAGAAATGAAAATCCGGGAATCGGTCAGCGGCACTGGCCGACACCGGTTTTGAAGAAATTCAATTTAATCCGAGAAAAATCCAGAAAATCACAGAAAGTCTACTATATTGGAAAATAATATTTAAAACTGAAATCGGTCAATTCTACATGCCAGAAATACCAAATCGAAGAATACACTATGATCGGGCCCTCGTCTCGGACTAGGGCTGACTCCGAATCCACGAATCCAAACCCAACATAAAATAATCGTATAAGGAAATCATGATACAAAATAAATACAGGAAACAAATCGAAAAATACAATTGAAAATCTGAATACGAAACCAAGTACGTATTCCGGGAACGGGGTATTACATGGCGTGTGGCTTGATCAGGTATTGTCTGACACAAGACATCAAGTATCATGTGTTGCATGAGACATCTGCGAGGCAGCTGTGGGAGATCCTGGAGAAGAAGTATCTGACGAAAAGTATAGAATCGCGGTTGCAGTTAAAGAGTGAGCTTTATAGTTTTTAGATGCAAAGAGGATGCTCCATCAATGAACACTTGAATCGCTACACGAAGCTTCTTACAGATCTAGTTAATGTGAATGTGGAGACTAGTGAAAAGGATAAGGCGGTAATTCTTTTGAACTCTCTTCCTAGGGAAGAATATGAGACGTTTACTCTTACATTGATCAATGGAAGAAAATCCCTTAACTACAGTGAGGTGTCTGCTGCTCTTGTGAGTTATGAAGTAAGGAGATAAGCCCGACTGTCTTCTTCGGGGAACACAACAGCAGAGGCATTGGCGGTAAGAGGTAGGAGTTCCAATAGGAAGAGAAAAGATGATCAGGGAAGATCAAAGTACAGATCAGGCTTCAGAGATCTGAAGAGGAATCAGTGCGCCTTGTGCAAGGAATTAGGACATTGGAAAGTTGATTGCCCGAATGCCAAAGATAAGAAGGTGGAGTCAAAGACCGAGGCGAATCTCACACAGGCGAATGGATCGGATTCAGACTCATCGGTATTCTCTTTCTCTGTTACTACTCCTACTGTTGATTACTCAGATAAGGCTGAGTGGATCCTAGATACCGGAGCCACCTATCATGTGTGCCCGAACATGGCCTGATTTTCTAGTTTTGAGAAGCTAGATGGATGTTACACGGTCATGGGTGATGATCATCCGTGTAATATAGAAGGGATGGGTATAGTCCGTATCAAGATGGAAGATGGATAGTATGAGAATTGAAGGAGGTGAGGTATGTACCTCAACTCAAAAGAATCTTATCTCTGTTGGCGCTTTGAAAGCATTGGGTCTTGTGATATCTATACGAGATGGTGTTCTCAAGATGATCAATGGCTCAATGGTGGTGATAAAGGGCGTCCGCCGGAACAATCTCTACTACTTGAAGGGTAGTATGTTTACAGGTCAGGTGGAGACTTCTAGTTCTTCAGATGATGGTTGCACAAAGGTCTGGCAGGTGAAGGTCAGACATGGAGGTGAAAAGTCATTGCAAGCTCCTGCAAAGAAGGGAACATTGGAAGGTGCTGCAACTTACAACTTAGTTGGTGAACACAGCGTTCTAGATAAGAAGAAGGTAAAATTCAGCACCAGTACTCACCGCTCAGAAGGTCTTCTTGATTGTGTTCACGTAAGCGTTTGGGGAACTGCTAAGACTGCATCGCTTGGAGGTCACATGTACTTTGTCTCTTTTATTGATAGTTTATCTAGGCATTGTTGGTTATATCTCATGAGACAAAGGTGTGAAGCCCTAGATATGTTGGTGAAGTGGAGAGGAAGAATGGAGAAGCAGATAGGCAAGAAGATGAAGGAGCTACAAATAGGTAATGTTGGAAGAGACATGAACCAATTCCTACGATTTGGCCAGAACACCGGTATTGGTACTCACTTCACAGAAGGTATAAATGAGTTGGTTAAGGAAGTAAACCGTTCCTTACTGGAGAAGGTTCGGTGTTTGTTGTCTAATGCAGGATTAGACAAATTATTTTGGGAGGTGATTGTATATGCTAGCCATCTCATAAATGGCTCGACTGCGATAGGAGGTAAAACTCCATTGAAAATTTAGTCTGAAAAAGCTGCTCAAGATCATGGTTTGCTGCAGGAATTTGAAAGTCCGACCTACTTCAGTGTCAAAAATGGCAAGGTGAATTACGAGTAAAGAAGTTTGTATTTTGGGTGTCAAAAGAAATATGAAAGGGTACAGATTATGGGACCCCAAAAATAAGAAGATCGTGTTGAATAGGCATGTCACGTTTGATGAGACTTCAGTGTTGAAGTCTACCGTCTCTCAGTAGGTGGAGAGGACGGAGACTAAGGAAGTATCGCAGCGGGTGGAGGTTGATACTACTCCACCACCTCCAGTTGGTTCGGCATCAGTGAAGACTTCACCGGATGTGACACCGGGTGGAGATCATGTAACCAGGGTTGATGCTGAACAGGTTGAAGACATTGATGAGAATGTCGAATTATTTGCAGCCATTGGAACCAAGGTAAAACCACGCACGTGTGTAAAGAAACATGAATTTCAAGCTTGTGTCCGCGAAAAGCTCAAGTTGAAGGCCGTTGTTCTCCATGATGGTCGTGAGGAGGTTCATATGACTCAGCCAGATAGGTTCGCTGCTGAAGATTCAGGTACAAGTGCTTGAGCTTGATGGAGCTCATTCAAATGAACTACGGTTGGCTTGATCCTTTGGGCAAGGTACGTAGGCAGCCGTAATGGCACAGCCACATTTGGTGATGCAACCCATATGAAGCTGTTTGCTTCTCGAGAAGCTAATTGGAACTTCACGTAGGGGTGAAGAGTTGTGGCTTATTGAAAATTCACGTAGAGGTGGAGAGACTTCACGTAGAGGTGAAGTGTTGTGGCTAGTTAGACTTCACGTAGAGATGAGGTGTTGTGATCTCGATGAACAGATGATCTTCGGGTGGGAAGGTGGTTAAGCTTGCATAGGAGGGGTGTGCATCCAGTTAGTTGAAGCTGATGATGGTATTCGGTATGCTCTACTCAGACTTGGTTGGACCGTCAGCTGAAGATATGTGGACTGGAGAGAGCTAGTCAATTGGAGAGTCAGTGTTGGCTCATGATGAGTTCTTCGTGAGGTCATGTAGTTGCTGAGTTGGAGACACGTTCGGTGATCGGCATGTATGGAAGTTCTCCTAAGGTGAAGTGTAGGGAAGGCATGCGTGGTGCATTCGAGTTGGATAGCTGAGCTAAAGGTTCCAAGCCGAGATCGTGTGTCAATTTCGCCGAAATCGTGTGTCGATTTCGTCCGGAGGCGCAAGCCGAGATCGTGTGTCGATTTTGCCGAGATCGTGTGTCGATTTCGCCAGGTGATAGATTGGAGTTCGTTGGAGATCGGCTCAGATTTGAAAAATATTCACCGAGGTGGAGAATTGTAGGGAGAAAGGAGATAGAGGAGATGGAAGAAGGTAGCACAGAGATCGGAAGACAAGGAGCAAGACGACGCATTGAGCAGGCCAGGATAAGCTCCCAGGCGACTGCCTGGTCGACCGGTGGAGAAGGCCGGTCGACCGCCCGGTCGACCGGCGTGCACAGGATCATCACGGTCGACCGCCCAGTCGACCGTGGCAGAGAGCGGTCGACTGGCTCGGTCGACCGACTGACAGGCCTTAGCTCTCGGTTGGGTCCGGTCGACCGGCGCGGTCGATCGTGGCATGGGTCGGTCAACTGGCCGGTCGACCGACAGAGGCGCTTTGACTTTCCTTTTGGGATTCAGATTCCTTTTCTGGATGGGATCGAATCCAATTTGGGTTTTCTTAAATCCAGGGACTCTGTGGCTATAAATAAGGGCTAAAGCCCTCATGTATTGTATACCTAAGAATCCCGCTGAAAAGTTCCCTCTGTATTAGTTTATATTGATTGATGAATCAATAAAATCTCCCTCTCCCTTGCCTCGAGGACGTAGGCACGTTGCCGAACCTCGTTAAATACTGTGTTGATTGTTTTTTCTCTATTGTTTTCTGTTCTTGTCGTGTTGGTTGCTTCTCCGGCTGCATCAAGTCTCCGCCTGCTTGGTGGATTCCTCAGAGTGGTTGTTGTCCCCCGCGAGCATAACAAGTCTGGCGCTGGCAACAACTGGGCTAAAGGTCACTACGCTGAGGGTGCTGAGCTTATTGATTCTGTCCTCGATATTGTTCGCAAGGAGGCTGAAAATTATGACTGCTTACAAGGAATTCCATATAGACTCTCAGCCACTTGGCTTAAAGTTTGTAGCAACTAGATATTTCAGTATTACTAGAACTAGCATCACACCTGCAATAATTGTGAACATCAATAGCCCTCATGGAATTTGTGATAATTTATGCCCTCAATTGACTTAGTAGGATTCCAAGTATGTCATTCCCTTGGTGGTGGAACTGGGTCAGGCATGCGCACTCTTCTCGTCTCCAATATCAGAGAAGAGTACCCTGACCGCATGATGCTCACTTTTTCAGTTTCCCATCCCCTAAGGTCTCAGACACCGTTGTTGGACCCTACAATGCCACCCTCTCGGTTCACCAGCCCACTGTCTTATTAGCCTACAAAGACAAAGATAAGGAGGATACAATCTCCTGATATCTTGATACCGTTGCTAGCAATCATAAGTGCGGACAAAAGAGCATGTTCGTGGAGCTTGAGTTAACGATCATGTTACTTTCGGTGACTCCTCTAAAATTTCGGTGAAAGAGTGAGGTAAAATCTTAATATGTCTGAAGAACGGAAATCATCAATTTATTCCTAATGTTCACTGTGTCAAAGATGAAGAATAATATATTAAGTTTGGGGTAACTCTTAGAGAAAGGTTATGATATTCATATGTGAAATCTTAGTCTTTCAATAAGAGATCAAAGAAGCAATTTTATTGCTAAAGTGGAGATGTCAAACAACAGAATGTTTCTGTTGAATATTCAAAATGACGTGGTGAAATGCTTAAAAGCTTGCTAAAAGACACTTCATGGTTATAGCACTTAAGACTCAGGCATCTTAATTTTGACGGCCTAAAGCTATTATCTCAAAAGGAGATGGTGAAAGGACTCCCATCAATTGATCATCCAGAACAATTATGTGAAGGGTGCTTCTTTGAAAAGCAGCATAGAAGGAGTTTTCCAAAGAAGGCGTCATCACGAGCATCGAAACCACTCCAACTTGTTCATACTGATGTCTGGGGGCCAATTATTCCTGCCTTTCTTGGTAAGCATAAGTATTTCCTCATTTTTTGTGGATGATTTCAGTAGAAAGACTTGAATATATTTCTTAAAAGAAAAATCTAAAGTATTCTTTACTTTCAAAAAGTTCAAGGTATTCGTAAAAAAGCAAAGTGGATATCAAATCAAGGTCATACGATCCGATCGCGGAGGGGAATTCTTGACCAAGTAGTTCGAAAGCTATTGCGAAGAATAAAGCATCTGTTGACCACTAACGACCTTATGTTCTCCCCAACAAAATGGCGTAGCAGAGAGAAAAAATCATATCATTCTTAACATGAGCTGAAGCATGCTAAAGAGCAAGAATATCCTAAGAAATTTTGGGCTAAAGTAGCAGAGTGCACCGTCTACATCCTAAATCGATGCCCCACAAGAAGCATTTGGAACAAGACACCTCAAGAAGTTTGGACCGAGAGAAAGCCTAGTGTCTCACTTGCGCGTATTTGAAAGTATTGCTCATGCACATATACCAGATCAAAGGAGAACTAAGCCTGATGATAAGAGTGCAAAGTTCATCTTCATCGGCTATGATGCCCGCACAAAAGGTTACAATTTATACGATCCAAGTAACAAAAAGATCTATATAAGCAGAGATGTTGAATTTGAAGAAGAAGGTGCATGAAATTAGAGCATAAATAAAGAAGAGTACACATTCTACCCGGTGCTTGAAAGCCATGAACCAGAACAAGTCCAAAAGCCTCCTAGTCCTACTCTAGCATCTCCAAGCTCAAGTGAAGGACACCCGAAAATAAGGAGTTTGGAAGAAATCTATAAGGTAACTGAAAATACTAATGATCTCACATTATTTTGTCTCTTTACTAGTTGTGAGCCAATAAACTTTGAAGAAGTTGTACGAGACAAAAAATGAAAAATGGCAATGGATGAGGAGATTAAAGCCAAAGAAAAAAATGCTACATGGGAGCTTACAACTCTGCCAAAGGTACATAAGGCGATTGGAGTAAAATGAGTGTACAAAGAAAAAAAGAACGTCAAAGGAGAAGATAAAATATACAAAGCAATATTGGTGGCAAAAAGTTATAAACAAAGAGCCGACATCAACTATGATGAGGTATTTGCTCCTGTTGCTCGCTTGGAGACTATTACATTAATTATTTCACTAAATGCTCAGTATAAATGGAAGATATTTCAAATGGATATTAAATCGGCTTTTCTAAATGGTTATCTTGAAGAAGAGGTGTATGTTGAAAAACATCCGAGTTATAGCAGAAAAGGGCATGAAGATAAAATCTTAAAATTAAAGAATGCTTTATATGGATTAAAAAAGCACCTCAGGTATGGAATAGTAGAATTGATGAATATTTTCAAAGTCAAGGATATCTTAAATGTCCACATGAGCACAATATTTACATTAAAATGCACAAAAATTGAGATATATTGCTTATGTGCTTGTATGTCGATGATTTGATCTTCACAAGAAATAATTTAAGCATGTTCAAGGAGTTTAAGGAGACAATGGCTCGAGAGTTTGAAATGACAGATATAAGGCTCATGGCTTATTTCCTTGGCATCAAAGTGAAGCAAGTAGATGATGGAATTTTCATTTCGCAAGAAAGGTATGCAAAAAAAATTCTCAAGAAATTCAAGATGAAAAATTGCAGGCCTATCAGCACATCAGTGGATTGCGACATTAAATTATCCAAGAATGATAGTGGATGCTCGGTAGATCCAACATTGTTTAAAAGCTTGGGTTGAAGTCTTCGATGTTTGAGATACACAAGGCCGGATATTCTCAATGGAGTTGGACTCATTAGCAAATATATGGAGGAATCAAAATCATCACACTTCAAAGCAGCCAAAAGGATTCTCTGTTACATCAAAGATACATGCAGCCATGGTTTATTTTATTCATCATCTAACAAGTTTCAACTAGTAGGCTACTCTGATAGCAATTGGGGAAACAACTTGGATGATAAAAAGAGCACTATTAGATTTACATTCTTTATGGGAGACACTGCTTTCATATGGTCATCAAAGAAATAATCGATCGTCACTCTTTTCACTTGTGAAGCTGAGCATGTTGCTGAATCATCAGCTATTTGTCATGCACTATGACTGAGAAATTTACTTAATGAGATCTATATGGTGCAAAAAGGACCGACAAAGATTCACGTCAATAACAAGTCTGTTATCGCCCTAGCAAAGAATCAAGTTTTTCATGGTCGGAGTAAACATATCGACACTCATTTTCATTTTATCCGAGAGCATGTGAAGAACAAGGAGATCGAGCTAATCTTTGTGAAGTTTCAAGATCAAGTTGCCGACATTTTCACCAAGCCACTCAAAATTAAAAGTTTCAACAAGCTGAAGATACTTCTCAGGATGAGCAATCCAGGAAAATTAAGTTTAAGGGGGAATATTGAAAATTAAACCTAATTTTAAAGAACTTTGTATAAAATATCAAGCATGAGAATAATTTTAAAATATCCAAAAGAGTCAAAGTCTTTAATCTTAGTCAAAGTCTATGGTCTCATGATTAAGAATTCCAAAAGACTCTTAAAAAGATGTGGTAAAAAACTTTTAGGGATATGTGTATGGAAGTATGTAGAAAGTTTGGAGATCTTTTTTGGTACCTATGAATAGTCATGGAACTTTGAGTTGTAATCAAGCAATTGAGAAACAAAGAAATATAATATACGTTTTAGCCTTTCCTCCACATAAATAATTTCTCTTTCAATTCCTCTTCCTCACAAAATTATTTGGCCCATCACAACACCCTCATACTCATCATAAAAACATTTTTGAACTTGATTAAACTTGGATATGCTTTGTTGTTACCAATAGTTAGGGACCTGAACCATCTGATATCTGCAACAATGAGCGGAGTCACTTGCTGCCTGCAATTCCTAGGCCAATTGAACTCTGACCTTCAAAAGCTTGCAGTCAATCTGATCCCCTTCCCTCACCTCCACTTCTTCATGGTTCGATTTGCTCCTTTGACTTCCCGCATATCACAACAATACTGGTCCTTGACCATCCTTAAACTGACACAACAAATGTGGGATGCCAAGAACAAGATGTGTAGAGAAAGGGAAAAAATAGGGGATAGAGTTTTTTTAACTCTATGACAGGGCTTCGGTCGACCGAGCGATCGACCGACATGCATAAGGTTTGGATCGGTCGACCAGGTGGTCGATCGATGTTGCACGAGGAACAGGAGCCCAGTTGGGTCGGTTGATCAGGCGGTCAACCGACATTTCCAATAAGTCCTGTAATGACAGAGGACTTTCTACGGTCGACCGCGCACTTGGGTCGGTCGACCAGGCGATCCATCGAGAGTCGGGTTAGAATAGATTCTGGACCCGATCTGGAGGTGGTTGGGGGTTCTTCTCCTCCCTATAAATAGAGGATGTTACCCTTTTTAGGGTTAAGGATTTTTGAGTATGTTCTTAAGAGAACCAATTGTAACTCTCTTGTAATCTTGTGTAAATCATTAATAGATCTTTCTCTTCTGCCCTGGGGACGTAGGCATCTTATCGAACCTCGTAAATTTGGGTCTCTCTCTTTTTGTGTGTGTGTGTTTGTGATCTAGAATTTGTGTTCTTAGCATGTTCTAACCCCAACAAGTGGTATCAGAGCTCAAGGCAATGCTTGGGCTAAGTTTGGTGGATCGGATCTTTTGTTGGAAGGTTGAATTTTCGGGATCTGAAGCTTTTGTTAGATAAAAACAAGATTTTTTATTGGATAAAAAAATTAATTTTTTATCAGATTGGATCCGGTCTACAATTGTTTGGTGGAGTGGATCTTTAGTTTGAAGCTTGGATCTTGGAGATTGAAAGTTTCCGTTGGATAAAAATCAGATTTCTTTTCCATATTGGATCTCGTCTCAAGCTTAGGTGAAGAGATTAATTGAAAACTCTTCTTAGGGTTTTAATTGGAGGTAAAAATCTAATCTTTGTCATTTTCATTTCCATTCTACAATAGATTTCGTTTGTTTGATTGTGAGATTTGGAGAAATGGCCGGAGAAACATCCAGTAGGAGTGATTCTTTTTTAGTAAAGAACATTCAGAATGTTTATCACATGAAGTTAGATGTGGTGAAGTTTGATGGTACAAATAATTTTAGATTGTGGAGATGCGAGGTAATGGATGCGCTGAATGCGCAGAATTTGGAGGATACTTTTGAGCTTCAAGAAAGACTGATAGAGGTAGATGAGAAAGTTTGGAAGAAGATGAATATGACGGCGTGTGACGTCATTAGGTCTTACTTAACACAAGATCTAAAATATGATGTAATGAATGAGACTTTTGTGAAATCGATTTAGGAGATTCTAGCGAGCAATTACTTAACGAAGAGCGTCAAGAACCGCTTGCATTTGAAGAGGAGACTGTTTCTAGTTTGTTGAGCCGATGTTAGAATTTGGTATGCTCTTCTCAGATTTAATTGGACCGTTTTGAAGACATTTGGACTGGAGAGCTAGTCAGTTGAAGAGTCAGTGTTGGCTCATATTGGGTTCTTCTTGAGGTTATTTGAAATGGTGTTCCATTCAGTTGTTGAGTTGTAAACACGTTCGTTGGTCGGTTCATATGGTGTTATTTCTCTTCGGTAGAGTATTGAGAAAGCATGTATGGTGCATTCTATTTGGATAGCTGAGCTAAAATTTTGAATCTTTATAATTGATATTGGGTTTGGAGGGAATTACCTGAGGGGACGACAAACTAAATTTGTATTGATTCAATCATTTGAATCCATTAATTTCGTTTGTGAGTTTGGAGAGAGTTGCTAGTGGCGACGACAAACTCAATTATGAATTGAATCAATCATTTAGATCCGGTATGATCGTTTAAAATCAATTGTAAGTGTGTGATGGCGATTCGTTTGGAACTAGTTAGTTTGTTTGGCCAAGTCGAGATCGTGCGTTGATTTCGTCCGCAGCGCTTAAGCTGAGATCGTGTGTCAATTTCACCAGGTATTCATTGGAGTTCGACTCAGATTAGAAAAATCTTCACCGAGGTGGAGAATGTAGAGAGAGATCGAAAACAGGTGATAGAGTTTTTTAAACTCTATGACAAGACTTCAGTCGACCAGGCGGTCGACCGACATGCACAAGGCTTAGATCGGTTCGACCGAGCGATCGACCAATGTTGCATGAGGAATAGGAACCCAGTTGGGTCGGTCGATCTAGCGGTCGACCGATATTTCCAGTAAATCCTGTAGCGACAGAGGACTTTCTGCGGTCAACCGAGCGATCGACCGCACACTTGGGTCGTCGACCGTCGGGTCAGAATAGATTTTGGATCCGACGTAGAACTGTTTTGGGGGTTTCTTCTCCATATAAGCAGAGGATGTAACCCTTTTTAGGGTTAAGGGTTTCTGAGTGAGTTTTTGAGAGAATCAATTGTAATCCTCTTGTAATCTTGTGTAAATCATTAATAGATCTCTCTCTTCTGTCCCGAGAGCGTAGGCATCTTGCAGAACCTCGTAAATCTTGGTCTTCCTCTCTCTTTGTATGTGTGTTTGTGATCTAGGGTTTGTGTTCTTGGCATGCTCTAGCCCCAACAAGATTTGTGCTGCAAAGCCACGACATGGTCGATACCTTACCGCCTCAGCTATGTTTCGCGGTAAGATGAGCACCGTAGAAGTCGATGAACATATGATCAATATGCAGAACAAGAACTCATTCTATTTTGTTGAATGGATCCCCAACAAACGTCGAGTCCAGTGTTTACGACATACCGCCTAGAGGCTTGTCCATGGCTTTGATATTTTTTGGCACTCGACATCTATTCAGGAGATGTTTAGGCGCATTAGCGAGCAATTTACTGCTATGTTTAGAAGGAAGGCTTTCTTGCATTGGTATACTGGAGAAGGCATGGATGAGATGGAATTTACTGAAGCTGAGAGTAACATGAATGATTTGGTTTCTGAGTACCAACAGTATCAGGATGCAACTGCAGATGATGAGGGGTTATGGGGACCAAGAAGATCTGGACAGGACAACCAGCAGACCCAACTGAAAAAAAAAAAAAAAAAACCGTCCTATCTATTCTATAATAGTTTGCATCATATTATTTGGATTGAGAGGGTGGTTTATTTTCTACAAGTTAATGAGTTATTAGTACACAGAAGTAACATTGGTGCACTTCGTTTGAAACCTTCGTGCTCCCTTTTTGAAGCAAAATTAGTATCTCTATGTTCTCTTTATGAAAGTAGATTTGGGTGAGATGTAATTGTCCGCGTCACTCTAATTTGATTGCGAATGAAGTTGTTTCGATCATTATCATTGCTTGCAGTACAATTTAGATTTTGTTTGAATGGTGGTTGCATTAATCCTTTATCAGGATGCTGTGGGGACTTAAAGGTGCTTATCATTTTAGAATTTAAATCTGAAATTAGCTGGACTACCGGTGTCTCACTTTGTAGGCAGTGCAAGGCAGCAGGAGGGCTGCGGCCCAAGTTCTGGAATAGTGACAAGTTGGGCAGATCAATTGCACGTACTTCTGCCATTGTAAAGGAGACCTTGCAGCAACTGTGTTAGTTGTCGGTGTACCAAACAACCTTATTTAGTCATTCTACTTCTTTCCCATTTCCAACTTATTGATACTATTGAAATGTCAATTCCCCAACACTTAGGCAAGCTGAGTAGCGAAGTTACTCTATTTATGTAGTACAGGGCACAGTCTCTAAAATTTTATGGGTCGCTAAAAGCAAGGTATGTACATTTGCGAGAAAGTTTCTAGCCAAGTTTGATGATGCTTGAACGTTAACGCAAAAAATGGTGGAAACAACTAGGATGAACCTCAACACACCCCATCAAAAAGATCATCAAATGAGTGGAACTAGGTCATAGATCTAAGAGGATCAGGAGGAGAAAAAGGTTGAGGCAATGAAGCATTCTCCTCAACATTTTGGTTACTCACAAACACAAACCACATGGTCCTCATTAAGCTCTGACCATACCATGCCAACACCGGCATTAGTGAAGCATATGCGCAGAAAATTGAGAGGAGGAGATGATGAAGTTCTGTTATTACTGCATCCTGATTCCCCATCGAACGGTTCAAGGGAACCCAAATTCTCAAAAGGGCCTAAAGAAGCTGCTGAGTATCGCCCATGAAAGCCCTCAAGCTCAAAAGAGGAGCAGGGCCAAAGACTGAAGACCAATATGATAGTAGGACGGCCAAATGAAGTGGGCAATCATCAAAGAGAAGAAGATCCTCTCTAGCGCCGATGGCTGTCTCATGCCGAAGGAGTGATAGGAGAACATGAAGAGACAATGATAAATATTTTGTCAACCCCTCTTGGTTGACCTCCATCTAGAGTAATCGCATATAGATGGTCAATCGTCACTAAAACCCTATGATGAAAGAAAACTTCAAAGTGAGACTTGTGTCCATATCTGAAACCAAAACTTGGCATGACATTTGCCCGTTCGCTGCTTCAGAGCTGTGTCAGATTTTGCGCGACCTAAAAATTGTGTCTTGAACTCGTGTAGGACTCTCCACAAACTCTAATTATTTCATATCAAACACCATGAAGCTATGTGTCATCTAGGGTCCTAATCTAACATATAAAAAGACCCTCTAACATAAGAATGACACTATGTTAATAAAATCTAAATGCCTCAAAAACATGCGAGAAATTTCATAGATTTGTATTACGTGAGTATTAGATTTTCATTTTTTTTCCCTTTTGATTTCATTACTTGATTAGAAGCTAATGTAAAACGGGAATCGCAATCACCTCCGAGCAATGGAACAAAAAATTAAGTTTTGCAAAGAAGGATAAGAAAATGAGAATTAGGATTTAAGAAAAAAGATAAATTTGGGCTTTGCACCTCTTACATCATGGGCTTCACAACCGTTATACGACGGGCTTCACGCCTGAATCTCAAGAATTCATAATTCAAGAAATTTTAACTGAAAAGTTTTAATTCATTTATTGTCGACCAACAAAAGAAGTCTGGGGCTTATTTATAGGCTTTACAAAAGTTCAGTTCTCGAATATAACTGATGTGGTACCAAATTTCATAAAAAAGGAAATAACTAAATTTAAAATAAACTACGACATAATAATAACTAGCAAATGGTGTGATGTTCTCATCATTTCCTCCGGAGTGAGAGAAATTCGACCTTGTCGAGTGAAGACTCCCGTCATGAAGCATCTCAATCGGGTTAAAGTAGTGACTGTACAATATTGGCGCATCATGTTGAGACCATGATGGTGGAGGTGAAGTTAGCCTTCGTGACAGATCAGCTATAAAGATGATAGCTCAATCAAGGCACATATAGTAGACAAAGGGTCATCATCTCTGCAGAAGACAGAGCTAATACTAAGATCCATGGTGTAACACCTGGTCTAGAATAATATCGATTTAATACTCTTAACTTTTTAATTATTGAATATTATATATAATTAGTCATTTACTAATATTTTTTTAAAATTTAGGTAAGTTCAAATTTTTTAAGTGATATGTATGAATATACATATATCATAACTATTGTGTACATATTATTTCTATGTATGAGTACCCTAGCTTAAACACGAAGTATATGGATTTAATAAAGAAAATACCCACCATGAAAATATTTTATTTTGTAGGGTTAGTGGAGAGAGTAGGTGAGCATGAGAGGGGAAGATCAAAGGTCTAGATTTTCTTGAATTGAGAATTGGACACTTAAATGAGAGGACTATGACAAACTTGTGATAATGGATGAAGTGAGATCTCAAAATAGCAACTCCCTCATTCTCATCTTCCTCCCCAAAACTCTCCATGGCTAAGCCATAGAAACCCTCATCCATTCTCGATTCTTTCTCTCTCTCCTCTTTTTTCCCTTTCCTTCTCCCTTTTTCTTTCTTCTCCTCCCTCCCCTCCATCACCATCACCATCACCAGCGAGACGGGGAGCGACTGCATGGTCACTATAGCTGGCGCGCCACCAGCAGTGACTGAAGGAGGAAGAGGGAAGGGAGGTTCATCTAGATCAAGATCCAAGTTTTTTTTTTTTTTGGGAGGGGGAGGCGGGGGGAGGGGAGTGAAATTTCATCCAAAATATAAACTTTTGGAGCTCAATAAGAAGGGGGGTGGGGGTGGGGGGGGGGAGGGGGGTGGAATTTCATTTGGGGGAGGGGGGGGGTGGTGAAATTTCATCCAAAATATAAACTTTTGGAGCTCAATAAGAAAGGGGAGGGGGGGTGAAATTTCATCCAAAATATAAACTTTTGGAGCTCAATAAGAAGGTAAATTCTGAATGAACTTAATCGAATAAAAATAATGTTTAGTTCTTTAATTTTTGATGTTTTTAGTACTAGAACGTAACACAAATGTCCTCTTGATTAGTGTTGTTGTTCGAGAAAGCAAAATTGAGTTCTAACAAAGAAGATTTTTTCGAAGAAAGATGAGTAAATCTGAACCTTTGGAGAACTTATGGTAGGAACAAAAGGAGTTGTCAAGAAGTGCAAATATGAACATACTAATCACTGTTTTTTTATATAATTTGTTGTCTTTGGTATTTGATACTTAATGTTAACAATTGTATGACAATTGATATGAAATGGGATAATTATAATTCACGGGAGGGTAAACTAGTTATGGCGAGAGTGTAAAAAAAGTCTATTAGAAGCGTTAAATAAGAGAAAGAATTAATTAAGTTGTAGTGTTCAAATACTCAGAGATTAGAACAAAAAAGTTATTCTATCATCAAAATGAGATAGCGAACACTTACTAGTAACTCTCATATAAATGCTTGTGTATAGATTGATGTAATTACACACACACACACACAGACAAATGATGTACCCTCATATGTGCTTATAGCAAGTGGCACGATGTGAATGAAATTGTATGATGTGCTCGTGTGATAACATTGTCTATGTGAATGAATTTATTTTTTATATGGAAGAAGGGGCTGGCGGGAGTTGGTAGAGGGATATGGTGTGGAAAACTATATATTCAATGCAATGTAGGAAGGGGTCGGCAGGAGCATGCTGGAGGAGAAGACGGTGTTAAGAGAGTAGGAAAATTTTTACATTCTATACAATGTAGGAACGAGCCGGCGAGAGCTGGCAAGAGAGAAGGCGGTGTGAAAAATTATATAATCTATGCAATGTAGAAAGGGGCCGACGGGAGCCAATTGGAAGAGAAGACGGTGTTAAATGTTCATGCACTCTTTGGGTTAATGTGATGGAGAAACATTGTTTGATGGTATATTATTAATAGATGATACTTGTGATATGCGTACGTGTAAACCAAGATTTTGATATAACTATGACTGGCGTTGAAGACTATGTTTATGGTAAATAGAATGAAGGAATTGATATATATATAATATATATATATATATATATATATATATATATATATATATATATATATATATATATATATATATATATATAGGAGCTGATCCCCTAAGAACGGTTCTCACGGATTCCTGTGAGAACTTTCACGTGGGTTGTCGGATCTAATAGATCAAATCAAATAAACGCAGATCTCTATCAGATCCGACGGCTCACGTGAAAGTTCTCACATGAATCCGTGAGAACCGTTCTTAGGGGATCAACTCACTATATATATATATATATATATATATATATATATATATATATATATATATATATATATATATATATATATATATATATGACAAATCTAACCTCATGACATGTGCAAACTTATTAGTAAGTGGAGCAACACTGAAGAATATATGGGGCCGTTTGTTTCGCGTAAAACTCCGTAATTCGTAAATGACTTACTATCCAGTTACAACTACGGCGTTTGTTTGGACCGTAATTCGTAAAAGACTTACGTAACTCAACTAACACTCACTTGCAACCCAGTTATCACTCACTTACAGCCCAGTTACAGTTAATTTTGTGGTCATACAAATTTGTAATATTTTTTATAGTAATATTAAAAAAATTTAATATTTAACTTTTTTAATATTTATTTGCAGTATTAAAACTTTTAAAATCACCAAATAGTTAATTTTGTGGTCAATTTTTTCACTTACGACTTATACATTACGACAACCAAATACCGTAAAGTACAATATACTTTCCCACTTTACAATTTTATATTACCAACCAAACACCGTAAAATTTACATACATGTAACTCATTTACAATTGTAAAAGACTTTACCAATTACAACTACGAATTACGGCCAGTTACGACAACCAAACAGACCAAGTATCCCCTTTCATTTCAGTCTAAAGGTGACCTACTACAATAATTAATAAATCATTAAAATCTAAACTTAATTAGAGCATCAAACAATAACATGATTTACTCACTGAGCCGTCAAGCTCATTATATTCCTTGACAACAATTTTAGGTCTCGCAAGAGCAAAGGACCGACGTAAGAACTCGTTGTGAGATGAGGAAGAAGTTTCGTGTGATGACATTGCAACCCTTGAACTGCACTTTTTTTTTTCTTTTTGTCCTCTTGCCTATTTTGGAGCCCTTATGTATATATGTTGGAGTTAACTTAGAATAATTTTGACTCTTTTTGTGTTGGAAAGAGTTATGTAAATTAACTTGATGGATTTTCATGAACTATTCTTTTGGAGTTGTTACATATTCTAGTTGGGTACGCTATATTAAAGTTTAGTATTGTTGGATATCAAGCTATTACCTTGCTTGGTGGAATACATTATTATTGACTGCGTAAGCATTGTTGATTGATATATATGATGTTGAGACTGATAATAAGTCGTGTGGGTTATTGATTATATGTATTGTATTTGGATGGACGGGTCCGAGAAACAGATGATGCATCTACGATAGAGGGGCAAAGCTGTGATGGAGACGAGGGCGTTGCGGTAGTTTCTTTTTTTTGTTTTTTTTTTTTTGGTTTTTTTTCTTTCTTTCTTTTGAAGGAACAAATTGTGTTTGAGTGTTTCTATGTAAATTTGTACCATTCTGTCTTGAAAATGTTTCGTTAAATTCTTATTAATGAAACGCCGAGAAGATTTATCTCACAATTATATCTGAAAAAACATCTAGTACAAATCAAACCAAGTTCTATTTCAATTTTTTTTCATAGAGATGGGAAATTTTGGACGGGCGGCCCTTGGTTTGTGGTAAAGGGTAAAATGTGATCGAGCTCACTCAAAGATTGTCAGGCAACAGGGGAAAGATCTGGCATCTCAAAAGAAGGTGTCAAAATAGAATTAAAGTTGTCGGTAAAACTTTTCCTGTTATGAAAGAAACTGTGTCTGGTTTGGAGCTCAAGGCGGGCCCCACGGTCCTCTGAGAAATCTCTCACGATTCTCTCTATCGAACAAACTCCAAGAATGGCTTCTATCAAAATTCATTGTGAGCAGTCCAAGCTTGATGGTGCATGCACATGTACCAAATCATTAGGAAACTTTACATGATGCCTTGTATTAGGCAAAGAATTGATCACCGAAATAGCCGACAAGGAGTTGCAGGAGTTGGGTCCACTCTCCTTTCTCTCTTTTTCAAACAGAAGTCTCAACAACTAATTATGAGTTGTATAGCTAATCATTCTTCTTATAACACTCGTAAATTCCCATAAAACAAAGGCCATAATTAACTGATTCTTCAAAAGCCCAAACAGCTATATAGCCAAAGGACTAACTGACAAACAAGTCTGTGTCCCCCGCGGTTGGTCACTTGGTAAAAAGTCCGAGTTGTAAGAGCTCCGCTCCCCACAATTACCCGTTCGAACTCCGCGTGCCGCGGACATTCGCCACTGATTTCTGCATTTGACAACAACAACAACAACAACTTAGCCATTTGTCTCAAGTATTTGGGGTAGGCTAGATGAACCAAAAGAGAATTACGTCAGAGCGGGCACATGGATCAGTTTTCTTCACTCATTTCTATCGAGCAATATGTTTTCACTAAGACTTTTAGTCTCTATATCTTGTCGTATTTCCTTCATGATTTTTGCATTTGACGATCAAAAGAAAAAAATGTATGCAAACTTCAAATCTCCATAATGGCTCATACATTGAAAGACTAATCCTGAGTTCGATCTTATCGAAAGAGAATCGCATTCAGAAGCCTGATGCATTATTTTAATAACTCGCATGTCAATGTCCAAAAGGATGATTCATTTTCTACTAGACCCTAGTTTCTCACATATATGAACAGTAAGATGAGTCTCACAGGCAAAACAGCAAACAGTTCGAGTGCACAGATTTTACTGTAACTAAAAAGACCATCGTTATCCAAAACTTAAATGAGAAATCACTTGCACTACAGTTTCAAATAACTTTGAAGCTAGAATTAAACCGAGAAACATCGTTCTAAATGACAATATAAAGAGAGAGGAGGAACTCTAACCTTTGTTTCCTCTCTGCAAGATTCAAACTTTGGCAATACGTCTTCTATCCGCGAAAAATAATACGAAATTGTTATCTTCGTACATCTAATTGTTATCTTCCTTCTTCTATCCATGAAAAAGAAAAGACAAGCTTTTTAGGAATTCCCATTAAATCGCGACCTCTGCATCCTCAGCAAAAGCTTTTATCAAAGCTCCAATTTTTTTCATTTTTTTAATTTTCTTTCCTTTTTAATAATTCCTATTAAATTGATTTTATAAATTACAATTTTATCGATCGATGAAAAATTGAAACAGAACTTACACCATCTTCAACCCGTTACTTCAAAATAGAGTTGATTTTGCATCAAAAAAGTACAACTTTCATACTTAATTTTCACTTCATTTCCAATCCATTGTACTAAATGTTACTTTAAAAGAAATTTTTTCTTTATATTCCTTTATTAATTTTCAACAATAAAAAAAAAAATGTTTACTCTTAAAAGAATTTTTTTTAAAGAAAAAAAGAATGGCGCAATGACATTTCTACAGTGCTGCGTCATTTCTGACGCATCATTGTAGACAACTCCAAATTGGAGTTGTCTTTTGGCATTGGGCTAGAGTGAAAACACAGTGTCAAAATGGAGTTTTACTCCATTTCCAGTTTAACGGACGCATTACTCCATTTCCAGTTTAACGCTGGGTTGAAGATGCCCTAAGTTAGATAAAAAATCATTTTCTTCTTTTTTCCCCTTTTTACTAGCTTAAAGGACACGCGCTATGCACGGGAGTTGCGGAAAGACGATTTTGTAAACAGTTATTTTTGAAATCTACTTAAAATTCAGTGAGGGCACGATAAATAAATAATTATAAGTATCACTGAAACTATTAGAAGCGCAAAACAGTAAAAATCTGACTAAATTTTATCTGTTGATTTCACCCAACTTAGACAATATAATTTTATTATAAAAAGAAAATAATACGAATAATAATGGGTATTTCTTTTTGAAACTTATACATATTTTCAAAAAAAAAAAAAATCCTAAATGCAGTTTTTATCCAAATTGATTTATCAAAAAACTTAGTGCTTTCTCTAATGATCAATTGTACTTAATGTGCGCTACCGTGATCGAGATATTATGTATTACTTAATTTGTGGATTTTCGTTTCCCATTGTAAGGATCTTTTTATGATTGACTAGTAAAACTACCAAAGTTTTTAAGACAACAAAGAATAACTTGAAGAAAATTTTATATCTTGAAAATTTTATTTGAGTTAGATGTGTAATTATTTCATCCTTATTTATTCGAGTTATTGGATTACTAGGTTATTCGATTCGAATCTTTAGAGATCTATTTCCAGATCAGAAAATGGATCAAATTTATTTTTAAGTTCACTACCTCGCACAAAAGTTTTTGGCAGCATTTTAAGGGTTCAAATTCGAAAATTTTGTAGGAAGAATGGCCCCCTCTTCCTCTGGTGCTAGGTTTTACCCGAGCGCCCCCCTCTTCTCTAGACCTTCCTTCTTTCATTGTCACTGTCCTTCCTCTAATAAATCCCTCCCGCTCTTCCTTCCGATCTGCTCTTCATCGTTCGCCGAGACAGATCTCTCTACCATCTCTTTCTCTGTAATATCCCTATTTTTTTAGGTACTGTATTTAAATAAAATATACTGGTATTTTAATATGTACGCGTATGTGTCTGTATGCACGTGTGGGTGTTAAGCATGTATTTATATTTATATGTATGTGTTGGTTGCGTGCTACAACATTTCGGATTTGTTCGGTGAGATCCGAACCCAGCTACAGGAGACCTGGACCCGATTCGGATTCGTACTCGTTGTGGACCGATACACAGGCAATTCGAAGACCGGTCCATGGGATGATCCGTAAATCAGTACCGGTTCATGCAGTAAAGACAGAACGACGATTCGGTTCCGAAACCGCATCATTTCATGTGAGTGTTCGTTCTTGTACATTTCCTTATTTATCGTTGTCGGTATGTGTTTACATATTAATGTTATCATTTCGTGTGACTTTCTGTTATATTTTTACCACTTTGATTACTTTTACCACTTAATGAGACATCTATGATTGTTCACTTTATTTACATAGTTGATAGGAACTTGTATCAGCGTCATTTCATGTGTTGGTAGATCGCCGATATTGGCTTAGGCCTAGCATTGGATACCATGGACTGTGACTTGATTTGATCTACTATCAGTTGAACTACGTTATATTTGAGGTTAGAAGACATATATTAGGCATAGTGTTTATTGGTAGTTGTTGGTGATTATCCCGACTAGAATTCCTGTGGATATCGAGGAAGTGTTAGATATGACATTGCTTTACCAATATACTGATTTGCTGATACTTGGACTAGCATTGACTTAGTTAGAGTTGGAGTTGACCTATGATATATTTATATTAGATCTTGATCAGTTTATAGAGGAGTTTGATCTTGTTGAATTGTCATTATGTGTGTGTATAGCTTACCCTTGAAATACATATGTAACATGATCTTGGTTTTAGATTATTAAACCAAAGACCTTCGGATTTACCTTAATTATATTGATTGAATACTGATGATCTTATCGACGTTGGATACTAGATATAAAGATGATCTAGATTTCTTATTGATTGAGGACGTTACCCTCTTTAGCTATGATCTTGATTATAGTTGGATGAATCTGGTTTTGAGGAATAGACATTGATTGGATTGACCTGACCTGATAGATCTTAAATATATATCTGATATGTTACCAACTTTTGGGACCTTATGTTTGACCTTGATAGAAGGGAAAGGGTGTGATGACTTTGATCAGACTGGAGTGTGGAGAACAGAATAGATGTGTCAGAGCATTTGTTATTTCAGTCACTGAGATACAGATATATTGGTGATGGCTTGCCTTATCAGATACCTTGACATGGATTGATACTTGACGATCAGGATGACTATTGAGGCTGGGTTCATGATGACTATTAAGATCGGCTATTGTTATATACAATACAGGTGTTCGTAATATTGATCAGTCCTAAATGAGACTGTCTATTGAGTAGTATCCTTGCTTGTTATTGATTCATGTTATTGAAAATTACTGGGAAAATATTGTCAGACCGTAACATATACATTGTTCTATTGTTCTACCGTTTACACGGTAATATTATTCACATTGTTATTTGTTACATTGATATTGTTACTGCTACTGTATTGTCCCAGTAATTGAAATAACATGGAGATTGATTGTTATAAATAATAATGTAAATTGACAACTTACACTGGGATTGAGAAAATTGATGGAGGAGACAGCGTCTGTATTTTGGTGGACCTAGGATACAGGTTGCGCAGTCGAGATACGGTTCCACTGCAGGGTTCCGAGGGATGACTGGCATCCCGTATTGTTCATATTGTCATTGTTATTGATACATTGTTATTATTATTGTTATTGACTACCTAGCGGTAGGACCTGGTTCAGCGCCAGGTGATTGGGTCGTGGTTCCGGGTATGTACGGAACTCACCTAAGTATGGACAATGTCTCTTCTATTAATTTCAATAACTTAGGATCTTGATTGATACGTGTAGTAGGCGTAGTATGGGATGCGTCTATTACAGGTGGCAATTGGTGTTCACTGACATAATAAATGATAATGAACTGTTATAATATATTGTGACTGACCGTAATCACCTGATTGTACATATAGATAAACTATGATAGATATATGTTTGTACACATGACCGGACTGTATACCAGACTAGTGACATATGCTAGGTTACACATCTAGACATCAGTTGTTTGTTAACAGTTATTTTACTTGTCTTTTATCTTCACACTTATTCATGTTATTTTATTCAGCTGTTTATTTATCATGTTATTTAGTTATCCTATGTTGCAGTTATCTTGTTATTATTTTGTGCACATTGTTTATATGCACGAGCAGTTCTCTTTACACACACACTCACCAGGTCGCTTTCTGACTACCTTGAATTTGCACGTCCAGATATTGGACGCTTTGTTTCTATTGTGCAGGTGTTCGATGAGACTGTACGCCTTGCGAGGAACTGGACACTCTCTCTTTTGATTCTAGTATTCTTGCCTCTTTTTATTCCTGTTTCTATACTTTTCTTGATTCATGCATATCAGATTCAATCTCTATTTTCAGTACTTTTTTTTATATGATATCATGTGTGGATGTTTATATGGGATATTGCAGTGATTATTGATTGATTTTGGTTTGAATTTATAGCTTGTTCAGGTTACTTTAGGCTTAGCGTGTATACGTGGGGTATTTTCCTCGCGTATATACGTCGCCGACTCTCGTCGCGACTCTGTTTCTGCGTATTTTGGGAAGCGGGCGTGACAGGGTTTCTTGGTATCAGAGCCAGATTTCGACATAAAACGAACTTGATTCTTACCGATAACTTGAACGAGCTATGATTACACTGCAATATACATATACTATCCATACAATGATATTGACTCCACTTGGAATTGACTGTCCTCCCTTCGAAAATCCATTTATGTGATCTTTTGATATCCCTGATTTTATCTCTTCTTTTAGATAGATCTGGGTTTCTATCTTGATTCCCGTCCCCTTTTGTCGATTTTATCTCCCTGATTCTATCTCTTGAAATTGGCCACCCTATTCTGAAGCTGATAGTAGAGATCAGAGCGCGCAGCAGAATCGTGGTGTCCCAGCGAGGCGACATGGAAGCTTATTTGTTTTCTCCCTGTATTTTGACTCTTTTATCATTCCCTACTTTATTGAAATTTCGAGAACGAAATTTTTATAAGGTGGGTAGAATGTAATATCCCTATTTTTTTAGGTACTGTATTTAAATAAAATATACTGGTATTTTAATATGTACGCGTATGTGTCTGTATGCACGTGTGGGTGTTAAGCATGTATTTATGTTTATATGTATGTGTTAGTTGCGTGCTACAGCATTTCAGATTTGTTCGGTGAGATCCGAACCCAGCTGCAAGAGACCCGGACCCAATTCGGATTCGTACTCATTGTGGACCTGATACACAGGCATTCGAAGACTGGTCCATGAGATGATCCGTAGATCAGTACCGGTTCATGCAGTAAAGACCAAACGACGATTCGGTTCCGAAACCGCGTCATTTCATGTGAGTGTTCGTTCTTGTACATTTCCTTATTTATCGTTATCGGTATGTATTTACATATTAATGTTATCATTTCGTGTGACTTTCTGTTATATTTTTACCAGTTTGATTACTTTTACCACTTAATGAGACATCTATGATTGTTCACTTTATTTACATAAGTTGATAGGAATTTGTATCAGCGTCATTTCATGTGTTGGTAGATCGCCGATATTGGCTTAGGCCTAGCATTGGATACCATGGACTGTGACTTGATTTGATCTACTATCAGTTGAACTACGTTATATTTGAGGTTAGAGGACATATATTAGGCATAGTGTTTATTGGTAGTTGTTGGTGATTATCCCGACTAGAATTTCTGTGGATATCGAGGAAGTGTTAGATATGACATTGCTTTACCAATATACTGATTTGCTGATACTTGGACTAGCATTGACTTAGTTAGAGTTGGGGTTGACCTATGATATATTTATATTAGATCTTGATCAGTTTATATAGGAGTTTGATCTTGTTGAATTGTCATTATGTGTGTGTATAGCTTACCCTTGAAATACATATGTAACATGATCTTAGTTTTAGATTATTAAACCAAAGACCTTCGGATTTACCTTAATTATATTGATTGAATACTGATGATCTTATCGACGTTGGATACTAGATATAAAGATGATCTAGATTTCTTATTGATTGAGGACGTTACCCTCTTTAGCTATGATCTTGATTATAGTTGGATGAATCTGGTTTTGAGGAATAGGCATTGATTGGATTTATCGGGTATAGTATGCTACTACAGAAAGTGTAACATGTATCGGGTAAAGTAACAAATAAACTGTAACGCCCCGTTCCCACAGGTACGGAGACGTTATGGCGACGTACATACGCGAGGTGAAAACACACTCACGAGTACGTTAAGCCTCAGTACAGGATATAACCTCCATATATACATGGGTTCCAGCATGAAGTAAGTACAAGAATACCTGCAGAAGAGGTTAGCGATCATAACAGATATGAAAAAGAGGAACAAATAAGATAACAGGAATAAATCACTATGATACCTATGAATAGTCCCGATGAGGAATCTCCCATGTGACTCCAAGGCACTCTCTGAAGCTACGGTAACTCGGATCTCCAATCTGGGCACGCAAACCCAGGGTCGTCAGAAAGCGACCTAGTGAGTGGTAAAATGAAGGAGGAGGTAGTAATATATACAATAGTAATACAAGCACGATACATATATATAATACATGATGTTGTACTAGTGATACCATAAAATAAATATATAAGAAGCAGAAGAAAATATAATCATGTTATATTTTAATACCAGCACTACCTAGCATATTATCATCGAGTCATGTCTATAATAATAACTACAGTTGTATAGTGATGATGTGATAGACATAAACATGTAGATGAAGTATGCAACATCACCATACTACGGTGTGGTGTCTAGGCAACATATAGGCAATGCAAAACAGAATATATGCAATGCAGATTATACATGTGCATAAGTAGTATGTCACCACAGAAAACGTAACATGTACCAGGTAAGTAACGATCATACAGGTAATATGATAGCGGATAAATGAGCAGGAATAGTAATAAGTACAACTAAACAATAGTATACATGTATCAAGCAAGTCATGTTATTTATACAATAGTAGCAATCAGTACCACCTGATATTTTAATCAATCTCTTCCAGTGTCCCATACCACTGGCAGTTCATACTGGAGCCCGCACTCCAGTCGAACCCATCTGGACATGGCCTACGGGTACCATTATCCAAACGAGAGAGTGACCAAATAACAAGTGTTCCTGACGTCACTATTGTGTATACTGTTTTATTATGTTAATTGGAAACCGATGGTCGAGGAGTTCTTATCGGGTGGGTGTATCCCGTACATACCCGGGACAACGGCCTTATCAGACCCTGGCTGCTGAGACCAGGACCAGCCCGCTAGAGCTGTAACATGTAACATGAGTAACAGACGGTAGCCAGCACTACCCCGTCCCCTGCAGTGGGACGAACAATGGATCCAGACATCCACCCGATATGATCTAATCAACCGTCGAGTCTCCCCCATACCCAAGTTATCTTTCAGATCTGATATGTCAAGTATACAAGGTAACAAGAATAAATACAGTACATGATACGGGTAACATGATAACTGGACCTAAGCTCTGTTGATAGCATAGAACCATATAACGGGAAACGGGAACAATATCACGAGAACAATATAACGGGAAACGGGAACAAGAGATGTGGGATTCCCACATATCGCATATCAACAGCTCTCATGTCCAGTAACGGGAATATCCATATCAGTAACAGGTAATAATCATATAACATGCATACTGGAATAACATGGAACAATAATATATATGATATGTACAGTGATGACAAGAAGATCAATACATGCATGCACACTCGTGCGGTGAGTATATGTAACAGTAATGTCTGTGTAACGAGTATCCGTGAAGTGGTGCATGTATATATCGGTGGGACATGAATATGAATTAAGAGTATGACGTGTCATAGTATCTGTACATGTAATAACAGTGGTCGATATCTAATATCAGGTACCGTGAACTACAATAATGTGATATGCGGGACTTGTCCGTGTACTAGTGAAATCCGTGTAACGTATATGTGTAACACTCGTATATGGAATAACAGTAGTCCGTGTATCATGTAGTACCATGTCCTACGGAATCTAGCATGCATGTCTCGTGTCAGTGTAGTGTCACAGTGTCTCTGTGGATATGACGTGACTGTGATACAAAACATGTCATAATAGAGTACAAGAATATGATGACATGGTGGCCCGGGTGTCAGTGGCTGTGCAGGTATGATGATCGTGTCCGAGTTATCTATGCCAGTATTTATTGGTACTCTAAGTACCTCCTTATCTTTCTTCTAAATCAGGAAATAACTAACCATATTTTAGGTTATTCTTATTACAATGCATGTCCAATTATTACCAGTTAATAGTTATCGTTATTTATCCATAAGCAAGATCTATCAATCCATTGCACTAAACATGGTAAAATATAATTTATAAAAGAAAAACACTCACAAACTGGTCATGAGGAGGTAACTCTCTTTCCCACGATCGCAACGGATCTAGAATCGTCCAAATCGGAGTCCGGATGCTCTCGATATCGCCCGAATATGAAAGGAATAAAATGGGGTTAAATATGTAATAAAAGTATTAAATGCAAATAATAAATAATATCAGGGGGGTTTCTGAAAATATACCTGTAATGGGTTTTGGATGCGGGTTTGGTGAGATAACGGGTCGGGTGAAGATCCAAACCCAAACCCGTTACTTAAACCAAATGGGTATTGGGTCAATATGGGTTAATGGGTTTTCAAATGGATTATTGGATTATGAACCCACTAAGGTTATTGGGTTTGGGTTCTACCCAAACCCAATCACCAAACACCATGGCAGCAGCAGCAGCTTGCTGCTGCTGCCCCTGCGCGGGCCGGCCGGCCAGTTCCGCTGGCCGGCGGCGCCGGATGGCCGGCCGGCGGCGACCCCGGCCGCCGGCAGCGGCCCGACTCCGACCGGAGAGAGAGATATAGAGATGGAGAGAGAATTTAAGAGAAGAAAAGAAAAGAAAGAAGGAGAAGAAGAAGAACAGGAAGGGAAGAAAAAGAAGAAAAGAAGAAGAGGAAGAAGAAGAAGAGGAAGAAGGAGAGGGTGCGGGGTTGCGGCCGGCGGCGCCGGCCGGGCTGGGCGCGGCCGCTTGGGGGCGGCGGCCGGCGGCGGCGGCCGCTGGCGACGAGTCGGATTTCCCCTGGTTGGGTCGCGTAGGAGAGGGAGAGAGGTTAGAGAGAGGGAAGTGATTTAGGGATGTTAATTAGAGAGAGAGAGAGAGAAAAATGTTATAGAGAGAGAGAATTAGGGGAGAGAGAGAAAGAGATAGATTTAAAGGGGGAGATGACGGTGGAGAATGGCGGTGGGGAAAGTAGCTTCCAGAGAAAGAAAGAAGGGAAGAGAAAAAGAAAGGAAAAAGAAAATGATTAAAAAATAGATTTTATTATTATTATTATAGTGGCCTAAAATTCGACCAGCTCCGAACGGTACCCAAAAATTTCAGAAAATAGAGAATATTATCGTGAGACGTAAGATGAAGACGGTTTGTAGAAACTCGATCCGGTTTGCAAATTAAAAATTCCGGAGTGTCTCGCCGATACGGGCGACACCGGTTTTGCCCGGATTTCGATAAATTCAGAAAAATCTCCAAAAATACCCTAACATAGATAATATGATTCTAAGACACACGGGGAAAGCCGATTCTCAAAATTCTACTCCGTTTGTGGAATAAAAATCGGAAGGCAGGTTATCGGTATCGGTCGACACCGACTACGGAGATTTTCCAAAATAATCCAGAAAAATTCCAGAAAATCCTGAAAAATCTCAAATATTAGAAAATAATTTTTAAAATTGAAACTAGCTCAATCTGACTACTACGAAGGTCAAATCAATTTTTGTACGTCGTATCGCGTACCGATACGATGATACGTACACCGGGGATCAGGGTGTTACATAAACTTGTAACATGATATCGGATAAATGATCAGGCACAATAACAAGTACAACTAAACATGTATCAGGCAAGGAACAGTAACAAGTAGTAAGCATGTATCAGGAAAAGAACAGTAACAAGTAGTAAGTATATATCAGGCAAGTCATGTTATTTATACAATAGTAGCAATCAGTACCATTTGTTATTTTAATCAATCTCTTCCAGTGTCCCATACCACTGGCAGTTCATACTGGAGCCCGCACTCCAGTCGAACTCATCCGGACATGGCCTACGGGTACCATTATCCAAACGAGAGAGTGACCAAATAACAAGTGTTCCCGACGTCCACTATTGTGTATACTATTTTATTATGTTAATTGGAAACTCATGGTCGAGGAGTTCTTATCGGGTGGATGTATCCCGTGCATACCCGGGATCACGGCCTTAAACAAGCCCCTGGCTGCCAGGACCAGGGCCCTCCGCTAAGAGGGGAGCATGAATCAAGTAACAAGAGCTCATGGAGCAATTGGTAGGCAGCCCTCCTACCGTCCCCTGCAGTGGGAAAACAATATGGATCCAGTACATCACCTGATAAGATCTAGTCAACCGTCAAGTCTCCCCCATACCCAAGTTATCATTATGATCTGATATGTCAAGTATACGATGTAACAAGAACCAATACAATACATGATATGGGTAACATGATAACTGGACCAGAGCTCTGTTGATAGCATAGAACAATATCACGAGAATCAGGAACAATATTACATGATCAAGATAACATGAACAATATACCGGGAAACGGGAATAATAGATGTGGGATCCCCACATATCGCATATTAACAGTTCTCATGTCCAGTATCGGGAACATCCATATCAGTAACGGGAACATGTATCCAGTAACGGGATTAACAATATCAGTAACGGAAAACAAGCATATAACATGTATCCGATAACATGAAACAATAATACAGGTAATTGAAATGGGGATCCATATGACAAGAATAAAGAAATCATACATGCGTGTGTAACAGTGACATGACGAGAATCCATAGCATGATGAGAATAATAATATGAAATGTGGTAGTCATATATGTGTAGTAATAATCCGTGTAATCTATCTGTGTCATAATAGGGATCCGTGTAGCACAGCATAGCATGGCTAGTGAACTACCGTAGCCGTGTAAAGATGATACCAGTGCATGAAATAACGGTATCTACCAGTCATGAGTGTAGTGTCAACAAGTACCGTGAATCAGTATGCATGTGACGATAGTTATCTAACTATGAGCGAATACATGAAGTAATAGTATCCAAGTTATCAGTGGCGGTACATGCATAATATCAGTGTCCAAGTTGTCTATGATCTATGTCTTGTTACTCTGGTTTTAGTATGCCTTAATTACAGTGATTACACTAATTATCATGATTTACCAATAATCATATTTTATTTTTAATTAGGCAATCAACCAAGAT
This sequence comes from Agave tequilana, assembly GCA_038442645.1. Taxonomy (NCBI): domain Eukaryota; kingdom Viridiplantae; phylum Streptophyta; class Magnoliopsida; order Asparagales; family Asparagaceae; genus Agave; species Agave tequilana. The sequence goes on from JAVJIF010007635.1 coordinate 123,859, forward strand.
ATGGATCATGATAAAATATAATTTATAAAAAGAAAACACTCACAAACTAGCCATAGGAAGGTAGCTCTCTTTCCCACGATCGCAACGGATCTAGAATTGTCCCAATCGGAGTCCGGATGCTCCCGATATCGCCCGAATACTGAATCATAACAAATAGGGTTAAATATGTAAATAAAATATTAAATGCAAATACTGAAATGTTACAGGGGGTTTTCTGTAAATATACCTTTGTTGGGTTTCGGACGCGGGTGGTAAACGGGTCGGGTCTGGACCAAACCCAAACCCACTGACTTTAAGTTAAATGGGTAGGGTTATAGGGTAACGGGTTTCAATAAAACCCAATATGGGTTAATGGGTTCGGGTTTACACCCGAACCCAACCCCAAAAGAAGCAGCAGCAGCAGCTTCTTGCTGCTGCTGCCCTTGCAGGGGCTGCCGGCCAGCCCAGCTGGCCGGCGGCACCGGCCGGCCTGCCGGCGGCAATCCCGGCCGCCGGCGGCGGCTCGGTCTCTGAGCTGGAGAGAGAGTGAGAGAGAGATAGAGAGGGTGAGAGAGAGGTGTCAGGGAGGGAAAGAAAAGAAAAAAAAACAGAGAAATGAAAAGAAAATAGGAGGAGAAGATGAAGAAGAAGAAGAAGAGGAGGAGAGGGGGTGGCGCGGCCGCTTGGGGTGTGGTGGCGGTAGGAGGGCTGCCTACCAATTGCTCCATGAGCTCTTGTTACTTGATTCATGCTCCCCTCTTAGCGGAGGGCCCTGGTCCTGGCAGCCAGGGGCTTGTTTAAGGCCGTGATCCCGGGTATGCACGGGATACATCCACCCGATAAGAACTCCTCGACCATGAGTTTCCAATTAACATAATAAAATAGCATACACAATAGTGGACGTCGGGAACACTTGTTATTTGGTCACTCTCTCGTTTGGATAATGGTACCCGTAGGCCATGTCCGGATGAGTTCGACTGGAGTGCGGGCTCCAGTATGAACTGCCAGTGGTATGTGACACTGGAAGAGATTGATTAAAATAACAAATGGTACTGATTGCTACTATTGTATAAATAACATGACTTGCCTGATATATACTTACTACTTGTTACTGTTCTTTTCCTGATACATGCTTACTACTTGTTACTGTTCCTTGCCTGATACATGTTTAGTTGTACTTGTTATTGTGCCTGATCATTTATCCGATATCATGTTACAAGTTTATTTGTTACTTTACCCGATACATGTTACACTTTCTGTAGTAGCATACTATACCCGATACATGTTACACTTTCTGTAGTAGCATACTATTCATGCATATGTGCATATATTCTATTTTCTGTATACCTTGCATACATCATTACTGTCTATGCACCACACCGTATACTGGTAGGGTAGCATATGCACATCTGCATGTTCACTACTATCACATCACCACTAGCATGTATACCCGTCACCATTAGATAATATTATATATTATATAAACTGGATACGATTAGAGACATGACCCGATGAGTACATATTTTTATTTGTTTACTGCTTATTACTGTTACCACATCATATCTCATATCTTATTATCGTGCTTGTATTATTATAGTATATTCCTGCCTTCTTCATTTTACCACTCACTAGGTCGCTTTCTGACGACCCTGGGTTTGCATGCCCAGATTGGAGGTCCGAGTTACCATAACTTCAGAGAGTACCTTGGAGTCACATGGGAGATTCTGCATCAGGACTATTCATAGGTATTTTAGTGCTTTATTTCTGTTATCTTATTTATCCCTGTTTTCATATCTGTTATGATCGCTGACCTCTTTCTGCAGGTATTCTTGTACTGCTTTCATGCTGGACCTCATATCTATATGGAGGTATTGTACTGTACTGAGGCTTAACGAAAGCGTGAGGTTGTTTTCACCTCGTGTATGTACGTCGCCATAACGTCCCCGTACCTGCGGGATCGGGGCGTTACAGGATTGACCTGACCTGATAGATCTTAGATATATATCTGATATGTTACCGACTTTTGGGACCTTATGTTTGACCTTGATAGAAGGGAAAGGGTGTGATGACTTTGATCAGACTGGAGTGGTGGAGAACAGAATAGATGTGTCAGAGCATTTGTTATTTCAGTCACTGAGATACAAATATATTGGTGATGGCTTGCCTTATCAGATACCTTGACATGGATTGATACTTGACGATCAGGATGACTATTGAGGCTGGGTTCATGATGAGTATTAAGATCGGCTATTGTTATATACAGTACATGTGTTCGTAATATTGATCAGTCCTAAATGAGACTGTCTATTGAGTAGTATCCTTGCTTATTATTGATTCATGTTATTGAAAATTACTGGGAAAATATTGTCAGACCGTAACATATACATTGTTCTATTGTTCTACCGTTTACACGGTAATATTGTTCACATTGTTATTATTACATTGATATTGTTACTGTTACTGTATCGTCCCAGTAATTGAAATAACATGGAGATTGATTGTTATAAATAATAATGTAAATTGACAACTTACAATGGGATTGGGAAAATTGATGGAGGAGACAGCGTCTGTATTTTGGGTAGACCTAGGATATAGGTTGCGCAGCCGAGATACGGTTCCACTGCAGGGTTCCGGGGGATGACTGGCATCTCGTATTGTTCATATTGTCATTGTTATTGATACATTGTTATTGTTATTTTTATTGACTACCTAGCGGTAGGACCTGGTTCAGCCCCAGGTGATTGGGCCGTGGTTCCGGGTATGTACGGAACTCACCTAAATCATGGACAATGTCTCTTCTATTAATTTCAATAACTTAGGATCTTGATTGACACGTGTAGTAGACGTAGTATGGGATGTGTCTATTACAGGTGGCAATTGGTGTTCGCTGACATAATAAATGATAATGAACTGTTATAATGTATTGTGACTGACCGTAATCACCTGATTGTACATATAGATAAACTATGATAGATATATGTTTGTACACATGACCGGACTGTATACCAGACTAGTGACATATGTTAGATTACACATCTAGACATCAGTTATTTGTTTACAGTTATTTTACTTGTCTATTATCTGCACACTTATTCATGTTATTGTTATTCAGCTGTTTATTTATCATGTTATTTAGTTTCCTATATTGCAGTTATCTTGTTATTATTTTGTGCACATTGTTTATATGCACGAGCAGTTCTCTTTACACACACACTCACCAGGTCGCTTTCTGACGACCCTGGATTTGCACGTCCAGATATTGGACGCTTTGTTTCTATTGTGCAGGTGTTCGATGAGACTGTACGCCTTGCGAGGAACTGGACGCTCTCTCTTTTGATTCTAGTATTCTTGCCTCTTTTTATTCCTGTTTCTATACTTTTCTTGATTCATGCATATCAGATTCAATCTCTATTTTCAGTACTTTTTTTAATATGATATTATGTGTGGATGTTTATATGGGATATTGCAGTGATTATTGATTGATTTTGGTTTGGATTTATACCTTGTTCAGGTTACTTTAGGCTTAGCGTGTATACGTGGGGTATTTTCCTCGCGTATATACGTCGCCGACTCTCGTCGCGACTCCGTTTCTGCGTATTTTGGGAAGCGGGGCGTGATATTCTCCCTCTGATCTAGCGAGGCTTTGTCAACTATATCCTGACCTTGTTATCATTCTGGCGCAGTTTATTGAAGAAGGCTCACAATCCTGGTTTTTATCTGTTATTGGAAAATTCTTGGGGAGACCGATTTTTGCTGATAAGGTTCAACATTGCCTCTCTCTACTCTGGTCACCCCCAACAAGTGTGTGAGATCATTCCAATGAATTATAGGAATTCGCTTACCGGATCGTCCACCGGTGCTCTGGACAAAAGCTTCTCTTGAGCTCATCGTTGCGAAGGTTGGTCGCCTTTTTCGACTAGATGATACCACCGAGTTTCTTTCCATAGGTTGATATGCTCGGATTGCAATCGAAGTAAATATCTCTCACCCTCTTCTCCCTAGGACAGAAGTCTTCATCGCGGATCAAGTTCCCCTTTATAACAAACCTTCGAATATGAGCATATTCACATCTTTTGTTGACAATGCGATTGTGTTGGCCATCGCACAACCGATTGCGTGTGTCAAGATGCCCTGCAACACCCTCCATAGATCACAACTCCATCGTCATCCTCCGAATTTAATGTTGAGATGTCAAACTCAACATACGTACTCTATCCTTCTACCAATGATGATGTAGGGGGTTCCCATCCCATGGATCCACGTCCGTTAGAAACGTGGGAATTCTAATGGGCCTTTCGTCAATGACGACAAATCAAGAGCTCTATCAGTCTGTTGTTCACATAAACCCTCGCTTATTTTCCAAGGCCCCAGGGGCTTCTTAGCCACACACGTCGTCACGTGATCAGGTCCTATCTTCCTTGGGCCTGGGCCTAAACTCTTTTGGGCCACTTAGCCCAAATAATAATTCTTTAACTGAAGGAACTTTGGGAGGTAGGCATGCGGCCCTACATGCTCGGTCTCCAGCCCATAATGGATGTTCGGTCTATGGATCAGGAGCCCTCCTTCAACAACGCCCAACATGATTTTGGGCTTCTTTCAGGGATAGCAAGGGATCCCCTCAACTCCAAGTCCGCCACCTACTCCTCACCATCTGCTTGTCGCTATGACCATCTTTCACTCGCCCACGAGCAAACGGTCCAAATGAGCGACACTGACTTCAGTTGCTCCTGAGTCTGCATCTTCCCCTACATGTTAGGATTTGAGTCGAACAAATAGTCCCACATCGGCTAGACGTGGGGATAGTCTTAGGTATATAAGGATTTGGGCAACTCCACCTAAAAGGCTAGTCTTTTGGGATATGCCCCAAGTCCTTCAAGTGATATCAGAGCCATGCCCCGAACTTAATCATGTGTGTGGGTGATGTTCGACGATGTAGATCCCCCCAATGGCGCAAAGGCGCAATGAGCCTGCCCACCCTATTGGTGCAAAAAGGCGCAATAGGCTCCTGTGAAGCTAATGTTAGGCTCTCGAGAAATTTGGCACTGGTGCTCCTTTGCAATGGGCGTGCCGGCTACCACGCGGTGTAGAGGAGTGACCGACTGCAGTGCTTCACATAAGGCGTGCGTAGCCTCACGCCGTGAAGAGTTGGTTCTCGATGGAGCATTTGATCTTCCAGTGTGAAGATAGTTGAGCTTGCAGGGAGACTCTTTGTTCGAGGGGGGATTGTTGGGATTTGAGTCGAACAAATAGTCCCACATCGGCTAGACGTGGGGATGGTCCTGGGTATATAAGGATTTGGGCAACTCCACCTAAAAGGATAGTATTTTGGGATGATGCCCCAAGTCCTTCACTACCTTTATGGAAGACGACGCGCCCCTTGGATCGCTTCTCAAGAGGAAAAGGTAAAGAACTGCTAACTGACTCTCTTGACCCTAATGACACCACAATTACTTAACCGAAAATTAAATCAACTGTGAAGAAGCGACTCTCCAAGTGAGTAAAGACCACAATATGCAATGATGAAGATGATAAGCGGAAAAGGTAAAGAACTGCTAACTGACTCTCTTGACCCTAATGACACCACAATTACTTAACCGAAAATTAAATCAACTGTGAAGAAGGACTCTCCAAGTGAGTAAAAGACCACAATATGCAATGATGAAGATGATAGCTTTGACTCCTCCATTCCCCCATTACTTGTTGCGCTTCTCAGTGGTGATTGCACATGGAAATGGGTCCTTCTGCGGACTTGCTTATCTTTTTTTTGTGCGCGCGCGCATGTTTCCCCCTCTCCGTTTTGGTAATAAAAAAAAAAACCCCAAAAAATTGTTGGACTTTCGATTGTGTTCTTGGGTTATTGGCCCTGTTGCTATCCTTATCTACAATGTCACAAATTCATGTTATGAAATAAATAATATTATCTCACACAAGCATATTGTATCTACCATTTAGCTCTATTCTAAAATTTCAATTTGTTATCTATGTCTGTATCCATATTGTGTTGCACATGTGTCCTAAATTCGAACTACTGCACCAACAACTCTAATGAGAGGAGAGGTTTGAGCTAAGCTCGCTTGATGTAAGATGATGATTTAATGAGAAATCTAAATCTTATAACTGTTCATGTCACATCACACGTCAATTTCTACTATATTAGTTAAAGTTTAAATATGTCACAATTCACGTTTGCTGTTATTATCTCAGCGTTTTAATTGCACTATTAAACACTCTAATTGATTTGATATAAAGAGCTAATTGACAAAAATACAAAAATATTGATTGCTTATACGAATCTACAGAGAAATAAAATTAAATATCAAACAAACATATGTGAAATAGTTACGGGTATTCTTTAAAATACACACAAAAAAATATTTTTATTTTAGGGTGCGCGCATTTTCACATGTCAGAAAACTAGTATAGGTAATAGAGACAATTGTCTCTCGCGGTTGGCATTGTGACTAGATCATGGCCCGTTATGAGTTTCGCTCCCCATCGGTCTCCACTTCGAAGCCTGACATGCGCGGCATATTTAATTAACTATAGGTCCAACAAGCTGTGGTTAACTAGTTGGGAAAAAAAAAGTAATGTATATACTTTCCAGATGCCTGTTGATTGCACATGTGGCATGCATATAACCCAAATAGATTTCTTTGAGTGCTCCATTAATTAATACTCTGAAGACCTACTGTTCAACCTATATAATAACTATTAAGAGTCCTAATTGCGACCCTAGAATCAAGCTCTATAATGCAAAATAGCTAGCTTCTGGAAATTACATGAAAACAATACCTAGTTTTGAGTCCATCAATAAACTTGAAGAACCATTTTTTCCTGTATACATTGGGATACTCATTTTATTTTTCTTATTTGCCACGGCAAATCATGGACATGTCCCATATTTGATCAATCATATACACGTTCTTAAATTCACACGAGAATCACAAAACAAAAAAAAACTAATAGTAGAATACGTGTAATGGACCTCATGTAGCCCAGCTGTATGTATTTAAAATTGCCTGAACTACAAAGAATTGCTTTCTCTGATCACAATTCTAAATTACAAACTTGGAATAATTCATTTCTTTTATTCTTTTTTTTTTTGTGTGTGTGAGTGTGGGTCCTCTCTTCTTTCTTTTGGCTATCTGTTGCTTCATTGGATCCGTTCAAATAAATCCCAGAGAAAAGCAAAAAAGAAAAAAGTCGGCGTGCCCACACCAGCAGCCTTCCAAAAAAGCCTATTATAGTTTTTTCCTTGATAGAATGAGACACATGTACATGGAGTTTGTTTTCAATGATTTGACTATGAAATGCTAATTTTTTTTTAATAACACATTCAGATTAATCGCAGCATTATTTGACGACTGCTAACATTGTTTTGAATTCTGGCACGCTTTGCTAATTAAGTTTCACATCAGAAAGACACAGGAGAAGTTGAGTGATTGATACATGCGACTTGGACCTTAAGAGAGCTGTTGAGAAATGATCTTCTGGATAAATGTAATTAGACTTTTTTGTTAGAACCCCTCACCATCAAATTCTGAACAACTAACAGTGACCAGATTTTTGAAAATGAAGAGCACCAAGAATTTGGTCAGGATCTTGTAATTTGTCCTTATGGAGGTACTAGGTAGTTGAATAGTTGAAGGGACTTGACTTTATCAGACGACTGTCATGCGAGCAGCTACTGTGTAATGTATATAATTTATGTCGGTGTGAGGGGTTTTCTGGCAAAAAGCAAAGACCTCCCACTGTTAAGGACATTTTGAAACTTTGAAAGCAGATGAAGACAGTAAAAAGCTTTTGAAACTTTTATTGGTCTGCTGCCATTACCTCTCAAATGGCTATAATTTCCAGAGTGGCTCCCACATTGTTGCCAGCCCAAGCTATTTTTATTATAACTTCTAGACCTCTCCAGTCTAAATACAGATCTAGGAAGTCTAATACTTTTGCTCAGCTTCTTATTTTGATTTGATTTGACCTGCTTTGATGATTGATCAATGGTAATACCATGAAAACTGATATTTTAACCTGATATCAATATAGTTGATACGATCTGATATTAATACTGTCAATATAATATGTCCAATTCTACAACATTATTACTATCCCCAATTTGATTTTCAACAAGTTTTTTTAAGTATATGATAAATCAAAGTATATGATCACAAACAATTTTCTCACAAAAACAAGGTCATAAAAATAGGATTAGAATTGAATGGCTCAAGTATATGATAAATCAAAGTGTTTGAAAATAAAACAATAAAGAAAATACTTAGGAAAAACTTTTTGATCGATATATAAAATGAAGAACAAAATAGAATTCCCAAAGACTTGGTTTTCTTTGATTTTCTAAAACTTTGAAAACAAATAAAGATATGAGAATTTTTGACACAAAAACTCCTTTTTTAAAACTTGTTGAAAACACAACCTGATATCAAGAAAGAGAAAGCTTTTATAATTGAAGGTGGCAGCATCAATAATAAGGTTCTTCTATTCTTCTTTCCAATTTCTCTTTCATTATTATTTACTTACTTTCTCTTTATTATCATACGATCTTCTTTTTGCCATGATTTCTTTAATTTCTATCATGAGTAGCTAAATTATTTCATGGCTTATTAGTCTCTATCCATTACTACTTCTAATTCTATGTTAGATGACTGATTGAATAACATGCATGCTTAAACCCTAGAATAAGTTAATTTCTTGAAAGCACATGACGATGACTAATTAATCTATTATTTGTTAATATTAGTCAATGCTTTTTCTTATTCTATGCTTAGATTGCTATTATAGTTTAATGCTAAATTTCAGCTATTCTTCTTATTCTATGCTTGTAAGGCTTTGTCAGTTTAATGTTAAGTTTTGGTTAGTGATTATTCCAAAAAGAATTTTTTCATCTTATGTGTCTTACTTAAATTGAATGCAACTCCGAGGTATAATTTTTATGATCCAAAGTGAAGTATACTCTAGCATACGTTAGTAAGTTAGTGGTGGTAGATGATTAGTAAGTCTTGTTTTTTAATTCTTTTCAAAACTTTAGTTTCTATCAAATTCTATCTTCATCTTTTTATTTCTACCTCAACACTTAACGTAAAATTGTTTTTCTTTTTTAAAACAAAGAAGATCCACTTAACCAATTTAGTATTTAAAAGTTACTGAAACGCTTCCATCGCATCTCTCCCTAAGGATCAACCCGTATAGCCACTGCCACTATGGTTAAATTGCAAGAATTCTGAGTCCATCACAAATCAGATAAACACTTTTCTAAACTCTGTCTTTTTGTCAATCAGTAACTAAAATAATTTTTATGTTAGAATCCTGCATGATACTAATCAAATTGGGGATAGTAATAATGTTGTTGACAGTAAGTCATGTTACCTTTGGGTATCCAATTCTACACCACTAAGTTGCATAAATTACACTACCCTACCCGGTTCGTAATTATTTGAAAAAGACTCTCCTTTGGGCGAGTCCCAATCTCCTAACTAGAACCGCCATCGAGAATATTATTGACCTTAATGTCACCCTTATTGACAAATCTTTTATGTAGTTGTATATTCATAAGGCTTACTAATATAGGTCACTTTGGCAACTATTAAATCAATAAACCGTATGAATATAAAACTAACCAATAATATTCTCTCATCCTTTATTTGAGTTATTCCATAATACTCCAATGTTAACACTTGACCAATATCAATCAATATTAACACCATAACATTAAATGTGTAACATACAATTATGATTGAATTTAAACAACCATTAGTCGACTGATCAAGGTAAGCCTAGTCGACTAAGGCCAAGTCAAGTCGACTACAAAAGGAAGACTAGTCGACTTGGGTCAAGTCCAGTCGACTATAGAGGAAAGATTAGTCGACTACAAAATAAAAGGTTAGTCGACCAAGGGCAAGACTAGTCGACTCCTGCAGGAAGGCAACTCTCGGTTAACCTGTTAGTCGACTTGGGAAAAGGGTTAGTCGACTGACTAATCAAAATGTCAAGTTTACTAAACAGTAAAAACAGAGAGTTCTCAACTTTCTGGAAAGAGACTTAGTCGACTGGTGTTTCGGGCAAGTCGACTAACAGTCGACGAAACAGTTATCAAATGCGGTTTCTGTTTCGACGACTGAACCCATTAGAATATGAAAAATTAGGGTTTCTATTACTGAATTTTGATCCCAATTAATTGCACAATTAGAGGAATATTAATAGAATATTAAGGCTACTAAATCCTCTTAAAATTCTACAATTAAATGATCAAAAATTTGATTTTTGAACTGTTAATCAAAAACCCTAATTTCCCATAATCTTAATTCTGAGATGTGTTGATTCTTAAACAAAGCTCTGATACCAAATGTTAGAAATTTAATAATGCTTAAGGAACTTCATGTAGATTAAATTGCCCATGGATCTAGAATCAAATGCATCTCAAGAAATGAATACACAATTAAACACATACCTGAAGTCATTAGAGGAATAGTGAAGGTATGTTGATGAAGATCAAAGTCTTTTCCTTGATCCTTGCAAACCCTAATTGCAAACTCCTTCTTCTCTCTGTCTCTTTCTCTTTTCACAAACCCTAACTCAAATGATGATGGAACCCCACAAAAGGAGGAGGGTTGTTTTCTTTTCAAGAGAGAAGTGGGTCTTACATTTGCAATTAACCATATGTGATAAAACCACCCATCATGGCCCTTAATACCACATATGACTATTATAAACTTTATACAATGCAACCTTTATATTTGGGCATACATAATATCAGTTAGGCTTTAATTATGGAATCCAATAATAAATATAAGGGTAGTGGGCCACCTTAATGTGAGATTAACATTCTCCCACTTGGACCACTAGCCGATTATGATAAAAACTTTGGAAAACAAACAAAAAGACTCATTTCAAAAAACATTTTGACTCCATTGGATTCCATACTGAAAAACTTTGACACGTGATCACGAATTTAAAAATAATAACTGATAAGCCCAAATAATTAAATACTGTAATACTGCAATTAGCTTGGACTATCAATGTGAGTCATAGCGGTTATACAACATCTATGTCATACTCCCTTCTACGTACCACAACATTGATAACCCTCACTAATAGAGTCTATAACCAAAATGACCCCTGTAATTTGTCTTGTCAAGACATTTCTTGTTTAACAAACATCCATACATAATATGTGCACAGATAATTGGATAACAGGAAATACAGAAACAAACTTTTATTGCGCAATAGTGTCAATTACACAAGTACCAAAAATATACATTACAGATTGCTCAAAAGACCCATTCTAATAACATGTTCTTTGAATGTCTTTGGAGGCAATCCCTTGGTCAATGGATCAGCAACCATTAAAGTGGTACTTATATTTTCAATTGACACCTTCTGTTTCTGAACTCTTTCTCTAACCACCAAGTACTTAAGTTACATGTGTCTGGAACCACTAGAGTACTTTCCATTCTTAGAGAAGAAAACGGCTGCTGTATTATTACAAAATATCTTCAGCGGCCTGGCAATAGAATCAACTACACCAAGTGCTGAGATAAAATTACGTAACCATAATGCATGATTCGTGGCCTCAAAACAAGCTATGAACTCAGCCTCCATCGTGGATGAAGCAGTGATAGACTGCTTTACACTCTTCCACGAGATTGCCCCACCTGCCAACATGAAAATAAAGCCTGAGGTAGACTTCCTGCTATCTGGGCAACCAGCAAAATCTGAGTCCGAATAGCCGATCACTTCCAACTGATCAGATCTTCTATATGTGAGCATATGATCCTTCGTCCCTTGAAGATACCGCATTACTTTCTTTACCAATTTCCAGTGCTCCATTCCTGGATTACTCTGATATCTTCCTAACATCCCAACAGCAAAACTGATATCTGGCCTGGTACAAGTATGTGCATACATCAAGCTCCCAACAGCTGACGCATACGGAACTTTCTACATTTGACCCTTTTCTAAGTCATTTCTAGGACACTGGCTCCCACTTAATTTGTCACCCTTCATAATGGGTGCACAACTGGCTGAACATAATTCCATATGAAATCTTTCCAAGACTCGATTGATATAACCTTTCTGAGACAGTCCTAGCAATTCTCGGGATCTATCCCTGAAGATCTCTATGCCAATAACATAAGCTGCCTCACCCATATCAACCATCTTAAAGTTCTTGGTAAGATAGTCTTTAGTTTCATACAGCAAACCAATATCACTACTGGCTAACAAGATATCATCCACATACAGAACCAAAAAGATAAACTTGCTCCCACTGATCTTCAGATATATACACTGATCAACAGTGTTTTCTGTAAATCCGAAAGAGGTAATGGTATCATTAAACTTTATATACCATTGCCTGGAAGCTTGTTTCAGTCCGTAGATGGATTTCTGTAATTTGCAAGCCAAGTGTTCTTTTCCTTTCTTTGCGAACCCTTCAGGTTGTTCCATGTAAATTTTCTCATCCAAATTTCCATTCAGAAAAGCTGTTTTCACATCCATTTGATGTAACTCTAAGTCATAATGAGCTACAAGGGCCATGATGATTCTAAAAGAGTCCTTCTTTGATACTGGAGAGAAGGTTTCTTTATAATCAATGCCTTCTTTCTGAGTGAAACCTTTAGCCACAAGTCTGGCCTTATATCGTTCGATATTGCCTTTGGAGTCGCGCTTGGTCTTAAAGACCCATTTACACCCGACTTTCTTACAGTTATTAGGCAATTCGACGAGATCCCAGACTTTGTTTTGGTCCATAGATTTCAACTCTTCATTCATAGTATCAATCCATTTACTAGAATCATTGCTTTCAATGGCTTGTGAAAATGAAACTGGATCTTTATTAATCCCAATATCAAAATCAGATTCCTGTAGATACACCACATAATCATCTGAAATGGCAGATCTTCTTTCCCTTTGAGATCTCCTCAAAGCTGCCGGTTGTGGTGGTCCTACAACATTTTCAATGGCGATATCCTCATGAAGTGGTGAACCATTACCATTATGTTGTTCTGGTAACTCAGCTTGATGATCAAGCTGAGGGACAACAATTTCTCTTGAAGGAAAGGGTATTGGGATATTTACCCTTATCACTTCAAGATCCACCTTTCTTGGTTCAATCACTCCCACTAATTTCACCATTCTCAAGGAATCTGGCATTACCAGTTTCAACAATTCTTATACTATGGTTAGGACAATAAAATTTGTACCCTTTAGACTTATCTGGATAACCAATGAAATACCCAGATATGGTCCTTGAGTCTAATTTCTTTTCTTGTGGATTATATATTCTAGCCTCTGCTGAACAACCCCAAACATGTAAGTGTCTTAAACTAGGTTTCCTACCAGTCCACAACTCGAAAGGAGTTGTTGGCACTGCTTTACTAGGAACCCTGTTCAAGATATACATAGCAGTCTTTAAGGCTTCATTCCACAATGAATTAGGTACATTAGAGAAGCTCATCATGCTCCTAACCATATCCATAAGTGTTCGGTTTCGCCTTTCAGCAACACCATTCTGCTGAGGCGTACCTGGCATTGTGTATTGAGCACAAATACCATGCATTTCTAGAAATTTGGCAAATGGGCCAGTATTTTGTCCTGACTCATCATATCTTCCATAAAACTCACCACCTCGATCTGATCTTATGATTTTAACTTTTCTATCTAATTGTCTTTCGACTTCTGTAATGAACACCTCAAGGATGTCAACAGCCTGAGACTTTTCATGAATTAGATATACATAACCATAACGAGACAGATCATCTATAAAGGTAATGAAGTATCTCTCTCCCGTAAAACATGGAATAGAGAGTGGTCCGCAAATATCTGTATGAATTATCTCAAGAAGCTCTTTACTTCTTGTGGCACCTTTCATGGTGTGTTTGGTTTGCTTTCCTTTTATGCAATCCACACACAACCCAAAATCAGTGAAGTCTAGGTTATCCAAAATCCCATTCTTCACTAATCTTACAATTCTATCCCTGGAGATATGCCCCAGTCGTCTATGCCACAAGATAGAGGATTTTTCATTAATTAAGCCACATTTAGAACCAACATTTGAATGCAGGGTTAAAAGAGATTGTGCAAACTCATCATTCAAGGAAATTTTATATAAACCATCACATAAAATTTCATGTCCAACCGACATTGAATTAAACATTAAATTGAGTTTTCCACAACTGAATAAAACTGAATATCCAACAACATCTAATTTGGATAATGACATTAAATTCCTAGAAATCGAAGGTACATAAAAAGTGTCTAAAAGATCCATCTGATGACCCGTCTCTAAGAGTAGTCGATAAGTTCCAACATACTCGACCTCCACTTTGAGACGGTTCCCCATAAAGACAAATCTTTCACTTTCCTTCGGTTTCCTGGTTGTAAGGAATCCCTGCATTGAATTAGTTATGTGAGTTGTGGCTCCAGAGTCAATCCACCAAGTATTAGAAGGAACTTCAGCAAGATTTGATTCATAACATACAAAAGAAAGATTCATACCTTTCTTTTCGAACCAATCCTTTCTCTTGTTGCAATCCTTCTTCACATGTCCTTTTCTGCCACAAAAGTAGCATTTGACAGTGAAAGTCCTTCCATGACCCTGGCTACTTTCCCCAGGTTCATTCCCTTTCTTTGGTGGAAACCTCTTACCTCTTCCATACTATCCCTTCTTATGGATAGCTCCTTGAGTTACTGCCAACACTGAGTGATGTCCTTCTTGCCTCAGTCTCACTTCCTCTTGAACACACATACTAGTCAGCTCATTCAGATTCCACTTATCTTTATGAGTATTATAGTGAATCTTGAATGGTCCAAACTGAGGAGGAAGTGAGTTGAGGATGAACTGTACCAAGAAGGATTCATCCACTTTCATTCCCAGTGTTCCTAACTTGGCAGCTTTATCAGTCATATTAAGAATGTGTTGTTGGACTCCTCTACTACCATCATATTTCATGGTAGTTAGTTCAGCCATAAGGGTGCCAGCTAATGACTTATCAGCAGATTTAAACCGGTCTTTTACAACAGTTAAAAGTTCTGATGCATTAGTAGTTTGAGGGAGTGAAGTCTTGATATTGTTGGCAATGGTCATCTTAATGAACATGAGACTGAGTCTGTTCGACCTTTCCAAGGCTTTGGCATGACTAACCTGATATGCTGTACTTTCAGCAGTGATTTCCTCAGGTTTCTCAACTAGTAGAGCCATGTCAAGATCTAGTACACCCAGTGTGAATTGGACATGTTCAAACCATTCAGAAAAGTTTGTACCATCCAGGGCTGGAATGCTAGATGCATGAGAGTGAAGGGAAGTGGGAACGTTCACTGAAACAAAATAGTGCAAGCTCACATTAAGGCCTCGAATCAATACAAAAACTTTAAATTTTATGAAGATGAACTATTGATATCACTTTGATTTCTCCTTTGGGCGAAACCTAAGCATATCCAGCGTTCACTCTACAGGTGAGAACTTTTATCACCTATGTAGGTCTAATATAATTTATGCCACTTAGACAGTAAGTCATGTTACCTTTGGGTATCCAATTCTACACCACTAAGTTGCATAAATTACACTACCCTACCCGGTTCGTAATTATTTGAAAAAGACTCTCCTTTGGGCGAGTCCCAATCTCCTAACTAGAACCGCCATCGAGAATTTTATTGACCTTAATGTCACCCTTATTGACAAATCTTTTATGTAGTTGTATATTCATAAGGCTTACTAATATAGGTCACTTTGGCAACTACTAAATCAATAAACCGTATGAATATAAAACTAACCAATAATATTCTCTCATCCTTTATTTGAGTTATTCCATAATACTCCAATGTTAACACTTGACCAATATCAATCAATATTAACACCATAACATTAAATGTGTAACATACAATTATGATTGAATTTAAACAACCATTAGTCGACTGGTCAAGGTAAGCCTAGTCGACTAAGGCCAAGTCAAGTCGACTACAAAAGGAAGACTAGTCGACTTGGGTCAAATCTAGTCGACTATAGAGGAAAGATTAGTCGACTACAAAATAAAAGGTTAGTCGACCAAGGGCAAGACTAGTCGACTCCTGCAGGAAGGCAACTCTCGGTTAACCTATTAGTCGACTTGGGAAAAGGGTTAGTCGACTATACACATTATTAGTCGACTAATCAAATTGTCAAGTCGACTAAACAGTAAAAACAGAGAGTTCTCAACTTTCTGGAAAGAGACTTAGTCGACTGGTGTTTCGGGCAAGTCGACTAACAGTCGACGAAACAGTTATCAAATGCGGTTTCTGTTTCGACGACTGAACCCATTAGAATATGAAAAATTAGGGTTTCTATTACTGAATTTTGATCCCAATTAATTGCACAATTAGAGGAATATTAATAGAATATTAAGGCTACTAAATCCTCTTAAAATTCTACAATTAAATGATCAAAAATTTGATTTTTGAACTGTTAATCAAAAACCCTAATTTCCCATAATCTTAATTCTGAGATGTATTGATTCTTAAACAAAGCTCTGATATTAAATGTTAGAAATTTAATAATGCTTAAGGAACTTCATGTAGATTAAATTGCCCATGGATTTAGAATCAAATGCATCTCAAGAAATGAATACACAATTAAACACATACCTGAAGCCATTAGAGGAATAGTGAAGGTATGTTGATGAAGATCAAAGTCTTTTCCTTGATCCTTGCAAACCCTAATTGCAAACTCCTTCTTCTCTCTGTCTCTTTCTCTTTTCACAAACCCTAACTCAAATGATGATGGAACCCCACAAAAGGAGGAGGGTTGTTTTCTTTTCAAGAGGAGAGAAGTGGGTCTTACATTTGCAATTAACCATATGTGATAAACCACCCATCATGGCCCTTAATACCACATATGACTATTATAAACTTTATACAATGCAACCTTTATATTTGGGCATACATAATATCAGTTAGGTTTTAATTATGGAATCCAATAATAAATATAAGGGTGGTGGGTCACCTTAATGTGAGATTAACAACATGTACATGGAGTTTGTTTTCAATGATTTGACTATGAAATGCTAATTTTTTTTAATAACACATTCAGATTAATCGCAGCATTATTTGACGACTGCTAACATTGTTTTGAATTCTGGCACGCTTTGCTAATTAAGTTTCACATCAGAAAGATACAGGAGAAGTTGAGTGATTGATACATGCGACTTGGACCTTAAGAGAGCTGTTGAGAAATGATCTTCTGGATAAATGTAATTAGACTTTTTTGTTAGAACCTCTCACCATCAAATTCTGAACAACTAACAGTGACCAGATTTTTGAAAATGAAGAGCACCAAGAATTTGGTCAGGATCTTGTAATTTGTCCTTTTGGAGGTACTAGGTAGTTGAATAGTTGAAGGGACTTGACTTTATCAGACGACTGTCATGCGAGCAGCTACTGTGTAATGTATATAATTTATGTCGGTGTGAGGGGTTTTCTGGCAAAAAGCAAAGACTTTCCACTGTGGGGCTGTTTGGATTCAAGGAATTAGGTGGAAGTGAGTAAGTAGGAAGTGTCTTTTCTCATTTCAGCTGTTCATCCAAACACCGGAAAAGAAAAATGGAAAAAGTTCTTTTCCTTCTCTCTTTTCTTCTTTACACAACGTTTTCCTCACTTCCAGAGTGCTATAGTTAATTTTGTGGTCATATAAATCTCATTTGTAATAAGTTGTAGCACAAAACAGTTAATTTTTTTGCTCATGTAAATCTCACTTGCATTCTAATTACAGTCTAATTTTTATTTTTCTTAATTAATTTTTAATTTAATATTATTTTGCGGTCAACTTTGTAGTCAACTTTTCCACTTTCACTTCCACATTACCATCCAAACACCGGAAAAGACATAACATTTTTCAAACCACACTTCCCGACAACATCCAAACACTGAAAAACTTACTAATCATTTCCAAGTTCTAAAGGGAACTATTACCACTTCCTCACTTTTTCACTTCCTCACTTCCACCCTTAACCAAACAGGCGTTTGGACATTTTGAAACTTTGAAAGCAGATGAAGACTGTAAAAAGCTTTTGAAACTTTTATTGGTCTGCTGCATTTGCCTCTCAAATGGCTATAATTTTCAGTGTGGCTCCCACATTGTTGCCTGCCCATATTGCCGCTTGTTATCAAGCTATTTTTATTATAATTTCTAGACCTCTCCAGTCTAAATACAGATCTAGGAAGTCTAATATTGTTGCTCAGCTTCTTATTTTGATTTGATTTGACCTGCTTTGATGATTGATCAATGGTAATACCATGAAAACTGATATTTTAACCTGATATCAATATAGTTGATACGATCTGATATTAATACTGTCAATATAATAGATGAAATGAGCAATAAACTACTGAAAATTACCAATTTCGATACCAAAAAATCTACACCTGATACTGAGACCGATATCAAGAAATCAAATCATAGTATTGCGATCAGTGCTAATGTGAATATGTTAAGACCTCCAACATTCTACATGCTTATGTGGAGCCTTGCCTTTGAAACATAGCTTAGTCAAAACTTTTCTTGAAAGTGAGTCATAAGCCAAAAAAGACTAGTAGGATTCCAAATTAGACTGTTGGCCACCAGTTTAGAATCCAGGAATTCTATCAAGGGCAAGGGACATAACTAAGTATTAAGCCTACCAAGGTCAAATCCTTTTGTCAACTTCTGGAATCAACTTTAAACGAACTACATGACTAGTTCAAAGTTCAGAGTCTAGTAGTGGGCTGGTATATAGAAAACGAATTCACACGCCAGCTAGAGCTTGTTAATTAGTTTATTGTTATTCTAAACCATTAGTATTATTTTAGTTCTGTTCAAGATTTGGATGCTATGAGAAGAAAACCCCATCAGATATCATCTGGAAAAATCCCCTTGATTTGGGAAACAAGGACCTCTTTTATGGATAATGCTATTAAATACTTGACAACTACCTTCAAAGGTAATGAACAGAGAACTTAAAGTTCGAAATTTCAGAAACATAACTGAAATAACCTCACTGTATCACTTCAAAATTTATCTAATTTTTGCGTAACAAAAAAATATGGACATTTTTATTATGAAACCGCGTTGTAATAAGAACATGTTTGCAGATATACCAGATATTATTTTGTGTCGTGGTGCCTTGCCGAATTGTGTCCCTGTCTATGCTCCTTAGTTGCTCGCTAAAGGATTCGAACCATTGATTTTTGGGCTCTTGAAAAACACAGCATAAAAGGGGAAAGGTGAAGAATGGGACACTGAAGTAAATGGCCAACAAGTAGAAAGAAAAAACAATTAGAGAGAAATTATGAATGACATATTGATTCCAAAATCTTGTTGTCAAGTCACAGTTTGATTGTATGTAATGTTCACAACATGCCAGCCACCAGCACCGACTCTTTTGGTAAGGATTTAGCAAAGAGCTTCAATC
This sequence comes from Agave tequilana, assembly GCA_038442645.1. Taxonomy (NCBI): domain Eukaryota; kingdom Viridiplantae; phylum Streptophyta; class Magnoliopsida; order Asparagales; family Asparagaceae; genus Agave; species Agave tequilana. The sequence continues at coordinate 143,268 of JAVJIF010007635.1, forward strand.
GGAAAATCAAATCAATCAACAATAAATAATTCAGTATTCTCACTCCGAGCAGAAAGGAAAAAAAAAAAATGAATCCCAAAGCTTAGACATTATCCTTTCCTTTGAGAAATAGTTATCCTTCTTTCTTAAGAAATTGGATAAATTTTACTAAAGACCCCTAGCTTTTGGGGTTCCTACTCAAATAAAATTTTTTATACTTTTTATTTCCTTCGAACACGTCCACTAGAAAAAAATAGAGAAGAAAAGAAAAACATATATTTCACGCGTTAAGAAATAGTTTAAATCTTATGACATGTGCCTCACAACAATATCAAATAAAGAAATCCGAAAATTGATTCTTCCTATTTTGTCTCTTGTTCTTTCTATTAAATCTCTTCTTTTTAGATATGTGATTGTTAAGAGGATACTTAATCGTAATTCTTAAAGAATTATCTAGTCTTTTCATATCATATTTTCTTTACTTGATAGCCTCTTTTTCTTTGCCCGCGGATATTCAAGCATATATATTTTAAAAAAAAAACCTTTTTTGTGAAGAAATACTGGGGATGACCATTCCAAATCTTCCCTTCCATATGAAAGAATTCTACAAAAGTATCTAATTGAACTTAGATAACTTATTTTTTCCCAACTGATTCACTTGTGCACTGAACTAATTGACCATTTAAGCCACACTTGCTTACTATTCTCTCTTTTTTTTTAAAAAGAAAACTATCCTCTCTTTATTGACAATAAATTGTCATGTTTGTGATAGCGAATTGCTGGTTTTTCTCTATTAATTCAATTCGCTTGTATGATCTTATACACATTTAATCACTAGATTGAAGGTAGTTCTAATGTTTTTTCCCCTCGCTCTTCTTGCTTTTTTTTTTCTTTTCTTTTATGGAAAAAATAAGAAATCATCAAAAAAAAATTAACTTAACGAGTGTCATTATAGGGCTTGTTTAAGGAAGTGAGGAAATGAGGAAGTGGTAATAGTTCCGTTTAGAACTTGGGAATTGGTAAGTAAGTTTTTCGGTGTTTGGATGTTGTTAGGAAGTGTGGTTTGAAAAATATATTGTCTTTTCTGGTGTTTGGATGGTAATGTAGAAGTGGAAGAGGAAAAGTTGACCACAAAGTTGACCGCAAACTAATATTAAAATAAAAATTAATTAAGAAAAATAAAAAATAGACTGTAAGTAGAATGCAAGTGAGATTTACATGATCAAAAAATTAACTGTTTTGTGCTACAACTTATTACAAATGAGATTTACATGACCACAAAATTAACTGTAGCACTGTGGAAGTGAGAAAATGATTGTGCAAAAGAGAAAAGAGAAAAGAAAAAGAATTTTCTTATTTTCTTTTTTCGATGTTTGGATAGATAGAAAAGTGAGCAATTATACTTCCACGTTTCTTTAATTCCACCCACTTCCTTGCAACCAAACAAGCCCACAGTACAATAATAAAATCTTATTCATCAGTTCAATAACAAGCCTGAGATTCAAATTCTTTTTTGCCAGCAATTATGCATGCCGGCAATTATGCGAAGAGGCAAAAAAAAATCCTAACTTGCAAATCCACTTTTCCGAAACAAAGAAAGTATTCCATCCATCCCACTCTCTCGTCTTCCAAATCTGTAATCGTCAAAAGACAGCAGAAAATACAGACTAATAGATTCTTCCCTTGAGAATTTTACAAGAATCCGGTCCCACAATAAAGTAACCTTCTTTCTTCATTCTCAAGAGAGAAAAAAAAAAAAGAAAAAAAAAAAAAAAAACCCAAGCTCCCATGCTTCTTCGCGCCCCCCCGACCCCCCCCCCCCCCCCCCCCCCCCCCCCCCCTCCCTCTCCAAACCAATCAAAATAAAAAAAAAGAGGAAAAGAAACTTTCTTGGTCTCTCTTGGCATGCTTTCCCTTTTCTATCCCCTCCATCATCTCCATTAAAAACATCAACCCCTCTCTCTCCTCTCTCACTCTGTCTCTCAAGCCCCATTTCTCTGTACATAGCACACAACAAACAAAAAAAAAAATAAAAAAAAATCCAATCTTTAGAAACAAACTATGGCTGCCAACAAGTTTGCCACCATGCTACACACAAACAAAACCCCGAAGATCGTCATCATCCTCATCTACACTCTCCTCGAATGGACCCTGATCGCTCTTCTCCTCTTGAATGGTTTGTTCTCTTATCTCATCGCCGGCTTCGCCAACTTCTTCGGCCTGAAGCCCCCCTGCGTCTTCTGCTCCCGTGTCGACCACGTCTTCGGCCGCCGCAAATCGTTCAGCGATCTCGTCTGCGACGCGCACGCCGCCGAGGTCTCCAGACTTGGATACTGCTCCAACCACCGGAACCTGGCGGAGGCCAGCCAGATGTGCGAGGACTGCGCGGCGTCGCGGCAGGCGGACGATCGGGCGGTGGCCGTGCTGTCCTGGATGAAGAGGAGCGAGGACGGTGAGAAGGATTTGAGGTGCTCGTGCTGCGATGTGATCTTGGAGAACGGGTTCTATTCGCCGTATCTGGTGCTCAAGCCGTCGTCTTGGGGGGTTTTGGAGGATGCCCAGAAAGGGAAATTGGACGAGGAGAGATCTGAATTCGTGGAAGAAGTTGAAGAACAAGAGAAAGGAGAGAGATTTGTTGTTGGACATTGTGATGCATGTGATGAATCGTTGGAGCTGCTTGCTCCGATGAGAGCGGAGAATGGCTTGTTGGATGAGGAGGAAGAGAGATTGGTTCCTGCTTCTTCGACATTGATCATGAATACAGTTGAGAATCCTCGAGGAGGTGATGAGGAGGAGGATGAGGATAGAGATTATGGTGGGTACAGTCTTGTGGAGAAGGAGGAGACGGCCCTCGACGTTGGAACTGTTTCGGAGGGGGAAGAGGAGAAGGTGGCCCTGCTTTCAGTTGCGGAAATTAACAAGTCTCAGAATCTCCCAGTGGTTGATATTGTTGAGGAAGAGTGCTCTTCAGCTGATCATCAATGCGCAGCTCCTCAATTGATTTCAATTTTGGAACAGGAGCTGGATGTGCAAGTTGAAAGAGAACATGCAGAGGGTTTTGGTGATTTTGAAGGTAATTTGTTGTTTAATCTTTGTGAATTGTTGGCTTTTGTTTTCTTTTGTTCACTTGTTCATGGTTCTTTGATTCATAAATACAGCTTCTGAAGAGGATGGCAGAGTGATGGATGCTGAGGCTGACTGTGAGATATCAATAGGCAGTGAGATCTGCGACCATGAGCAGATCGGTCTGCCTCAAGTTAGTGAACTAGCATGCCCTCATTCAGATTCCGCAGATGGGCAATGCTTGGCAAGCTCCATTGTGCTAATTGATAAAGAACAAGGTGACCATTCGATCGATTAAAATCAAATTTCATATCACTTCAAATTAGTTTCTTTTTGTGTTTAATGTACTTGAATTCACAGTGACTGAAGCTGAGCCAGCGGAGGAAACTATTGCAACAAGTGTTAATGAGCTTTCTATATGTACTGAACTCAATGAGGTTGAAGAAGAGAGGGTGCCCGAGACACCTACTTCTGTTGATGGTCTTCATGCTTTACACAAGAGGTTTCTGTTTGAGAGGAGAGAATCTGGGACAGAGTCCTTGGATGCAAATGTTGCCAGTGAGATTGATGGAAACGAGATACTGACGGTCGATCATCTCAAAGCCGCCCTGAAAGCAGAACGCAAGGCACTAAGTGTATTATATGCAGAACTTGAAGAAGAGAGGAGTGCTTCAGCAATAGCTGCAAACCAAACCATGGCGATGATCACTAGGCTGCAAGAAGAGAAGGCTGCAATGCAGATGGAAGCATTGCAGTACCAGAGGATGATGGACGAGCAATCAGAATATGATCAGGAAGCATTGCAGCTTCTGAATGAGCTCATGATGAAGAGGGAGAAGGAGAAGCAAGAACTAGAGAAGGAGTTGGAGGTCTATCGAAAGAAGGTACTCATTTACGAGGCAAAGGAGAGAAGAAAGGTAGCAGAGAGGAGCAAGATCAATGGCAATGGCAGTGGAACCTCTTCTGCCTCGTCAAGTGCTGGCGACAGTGATGAGCTTTCCTTTGAGTCTCATGAAGGAGACTATTGTAGCTACAACCACAATGAGAGCAACCAAAATACTCCCACAGACGATGTTTTAAGCTCTGGCGCAGATCATGAAGCAACCAAGCATCTAATTACGCTTGATGAATCCTTGGCTGATTTTGAGGAAGAGAGGCTTTCCATACTAGAGCAACTCAAGGCGCTGGAGGAGAAGTTATTTTCCGTGGACGATGATGAACTAAAACATATGGGGCATCAACATTTTTCAGATGAAAATGGACATGGCTTCAATGGGGATTACGAATCTTATGGCGATGATGTAAATGATGGTTTGGTTAATGGTTTTGAACATGATTTGGATACCAATGGAAAGCTTCATCACAAACCAAGGGCTCCGGAGAGTGGAGGAAAGAGGCTTCTTCCTCTATTTGATGCTACCATTGGTGTGGATAGTGAAGATGGGTTGAGCCCAAACTATGACATGACACATGATTCTCCACGATCTGTTTCAAAGTCTGCAATTGATGATCACAAGAGGCTCGCAATTGCCCAGGAGGTCGATGATGTATATGAAAGGCTACAAGCTCTCGAGGCAGACAGAGAATTTCTCAAGCACTGTATCAGATCCTTAAAGAAAGGAGACAAGGGGATGGATCTTCTTCAAGAGATTCTGCAACACCTTCGTGAACTGAGGAATGTGGAACTCCGTGTGAGAAATGCTGGCGATGCACTTCCTTCATTATCAGCCTAGCCAATAGAAACCAAAAGGTGACTTACTTTCCTAGCAACTTAATTTTATCTACAACCAAGAATAATGTGCAAACTTTAGTAGCTGATAATGGCTGTTAGTTTATCCAAACTTCTGATTAACAACCATCATGAGCTCTTAAACACTAAATCTAATCATTTTATCAAATATGAAACCTACTTCTATACATTGGATTTGAATATACATTGGATTTGACTTGGTCTTTCAGTTAGATGGTCTTTTATATCTTTAGCGATAATAATAACACCATTTCTCATCATTTTCTCAATTCAAAACCTTATTATATTTGAGTTGCTTAGTAGAACAATGTCTTATATGATGTGCTGACCATATATTCTCATTTGTTTGGTAGATGAAAGCTGCATAAGTAGGGCTTGATTGGTGGTCTTATATTGAATGCGACAAGCAAGCGATAAATTCCAAGCTAATGAGACGCTGAAGAGCATCCAATAGTGTATGAGAAATGCTGAACCCCTGGTGTTAATATGCAAAGTCTGGTCATGCCAGGAGAAAAGGAAGCTCCTGGTTATATTTGTTTGTTGCTTGGTTCCTTTAGCTTGTTGAGTGGAGGCAGACCAAAGAGGTGAGTCTGCACTCCAGAGCCCTTTTGTTTTGTGGGCCTTTTCCTTCTTTTTTTTGCCTTTATATTTCTTTTTCATCGTGGGATTGCAATCCCCCATCGCCTTTCCAGTAGGGTAAGGTGGCTGAGGCAATGGCAGGGTGGTAGGTCCGCCACCCATATGATGTTATTAGTGTTGCTGGTGGTAGAAATCCCTTGCAAAGCTGGACAAGTCTGATATTCTTGTTGCCAGCCAGCACAAGGGTCCAGGTATACACCAGTTTTATAAGAGGAGAAACAAGTAGGATGATGAGTGGAGGAGTTCCTTTTGTTCTTTTATCTAGTTTTCTTTCTTTTCTAGAGTTGCATGATGATGATGATGATGATCATCATCATGCTATTTGCATTTGGTTTTTTGATTGAAGTACATGTATAATATGTTCATTATAATTTGTGAGTATTAGTTGTTTGTTAATTGGTGGTCCTTTGCTGGCTCAGGCTACTTGAGAATGTGTAACTACTCTGCTTTTTCTCTTTTGGAATTTGGTTGCTGAGCTCAAACAGTTGAACATTAATTAATCTAAAGCCAAACCAGTCAATTCATATCTAACTTTTAACTTTGCATCTGCTTATAATTAGAATCAAGGTCGAATTGATTCTAAAAACCCAATTGGGTTATGTCTGAGTTTTTGGATGAAGTTTGGAATCAGATTCAGTATCCAAACTTGTTCTTCTGTTTGTTGAGTAGGCATGTACAGAGATTTTACTGGACATCAATCAGTAAGGATCATAGAGATGCCCACAAAATTGGGTGGAAGTTGCAACTAAAAACCACCTAATTAGTAAAGTACTAGCTTTGTCTCTAAGCACACACTCAACACCAAATTACTTGTTTTTATGTTAACAAAGAAAGGGACTGCCAGGCATCTCTGTTGCACGTATCAAGAAGCATATTCCTTGCAAGGAGGAAAGCGTGCCTCAGAGATGCGGAGTTGCCAAGAAATTATTGATACTGCCGAGCTACAACAGTACAAGATGAAAAGAAATATGCAAAGAGGACCTTCTTTTGGTTCTGATTTGCAGATTCACACCCGGCTATTCTTTTCAATTAATTCTAACTTATTCCACTGCATTATTGGTCTGCAAATTCTCCTCTTTACCACCGCGCTATTGAAAATGTGTATTTCCTCTCACGAGACAATGGTCTTAATTTAGTCTCTCAAATCTTGGACCTTCCATAATCCATTCTCTCATAATAAAAGTTTTTAGCTTGATCGTGAAGCTATGACTGCTTGTAACTCAATCCAACTCTGATCGAGGTCTTTAGAACAAAAGCCCTGAGCTGATCCTAGATCTAGTGTTTTTCATGACCCAATCTGATTCTCTTACCATTGAGTCGGGTTGCCTAGACATCAGGAGTATTCTAAATCACTTGTTTCTCTCTCACGAGTGTTTTAGTCTGCTCTTAGATTTGGGACCTTATGTAACCCAACCATCTTTTTACCACTGAGCCCGACGCTTCAAGTCACCTGTATAACTAATTCTTTAAGCATAAAATAAGGTTGCCAATTATAATAAATGAGGGCCGATCATGCAAAATTTTCCATATTCATAGAATGCGGCTATTGCGGAGGGAGGCTGGAACAAGCCCGCTCCAACCCAAATATCTGGGTCAGCCCATTCTTCCATGTCCTGGACTCTGTGGCCCTGTGGGCCCACTGCTACCTAAAATTATAAAAAGCACCTTACATACATTATGTCGGGTCTTTTTCACCTTGAGTTTAGGCTTTTGGGTCCCCACCAAAGACCATGCTTTTGTAATGGCCATGATTCTCCCCCATGAAAAAGGAATCCTCTCTCATGAATCCATGAGAGATTTTAGGAAGCTCGGCGTACAAGCAAGCAAGCAAGCAGCCTAAAAAGAAAAAGAATTCAGTGAGCTCTCTCTCTCTTTTTGACTGTCCCTGCATTTTCCTTTTTTAAGTTGGAGTTGGTTTAGTTTGGAAAATTAAATCAAGTTGCTGATTGAAGTGTATTTACTATTTAACTATAATATATGCTATTTTTACAGTCCACTCCACTTCACTTCTTTTTAAGGAAAATTTTCACTTTCCATTCATTTTAGTGATAATCTACTCCACTATAGAGTGAGGCGTGACTGGGATTTGTTGGTTTCTGAGATCAATCTGACAACTGTAGGCTGTCTAAAAATGACTAACCAGGCAAGCCACCAAAGAAGCAGTCTCAAAGACGCAAAGGATTGAAGCCCGCGTCTCAACTTCAAGACGCGTCGGCCTGAAGCCCGCGTCTTAAACATCAAAGCGCGTCGGCCCGAAGCCCGCGTCTCAATATCAAGGCGCGTTGGCTCGACGCCCGCGTCTCAGCATCCAAGGCGCGTCCGGCCTGAAGCCCGCGTCTCAGCATCAAGGCGCGTTTAGTCTGAAATCCGCGTCTCAGTTGCAACCGCCCAGATCGTGGGGAGTCAGTTACCGCGCGTATCGCGGGTAACGGCCCTCATTCAGGCGCATTTTTAGGGGGCACGATCACCCCCTAAGACCCCTATAAATAGCCCTGTTAGCTATGAACGATGGGTCGAAGATTTGGATTCAGGGGAGAAGAAGGTCGAGTGATCAATTAAGGTCGGCATTTTTGAATCCAGAGGGTCAGAAGATCAAGGCATCGAGAGAGAGAAGCCCGACGTCAACGACCGAGAGAGAAGAGATTCTTCAACAGGCTTACTGAGTACTAGCCTATCTTCGCCTACCTCCTCTTTGAGAGTTTGGTAGCCGGAGCTGAGTTACTCCCCTACCGGCCGAAGAGAAGACCCCCGACGGTCCAGGACGGTCATCTGGTCAACGGAGAACAAGATTCACTCTCCATCGCCACACGAAGAACCCAGCCTTAAACAAAGGGAAGATCCAAGCATCCTCCCTCCCTTGTAGTCGGAATATTGTTTTGTTGTAATCTTTCAATTGATTCAAGGAAATTTTACGGCAAAATCTCTTTCCGTACCGAACAAGAGATGGCGACTCCGCTGGGGACTACATTCGTGACCGATGAGCACATCGTGGTGCAGGATGACGTTCTCCGTAAGGGGAAGATGGTCGAATCACTCGTCGTTGAGTTCGACCAGGCGAAGTATGAAGAGTTTCTCTCTTCTGGCTCCAAGAGCCCCAAGACCCGCGTCTGCCGCAGGGCCTCAACGACGCAGCCTCCCGAAGCCCAATCTGTGGCTCAACCAGGCGCTGCTGTCACCCTCTGTGCCGCACCCAGTTCACGCATCAACGCCTCCTCGAAGGCCCGCGTAACATCCAACGCCTCTGCTGCGATCAACCGCGACGCGCAGAACCCACGCGCCAACGCCTCTCTGAAGGCCCGCGTGGTCCACGGCACAACTGTTGCTGCGATCGACCGCGTCTCGCACAACGCCCGCGTCTCGCGTGACGCCCGCGTCTTGCAGAACGCCCGCGTCTCGCAGAAACCCCGCGTCAACGTCTCCCAAGAGACCCGCGTGGTGAACAGCCCTGGTTCTTCAAACCAGGAAGTTGTTGGCTTCTCTCCTCCTCCACGACGCAATCGAAATGTCGAGCGTCGACAAAGACGACGCGCGCGTCAACACTCGGTTGGAACCGATGGTTCTCTGACTGGGGTTGGACGCGGCGTTCAATATGATGCCTTGCCCGCACCTCGACCAGTGCGAGAAATCCGCGTTTGGCGACCCAAACGCGAGACTCCTCAAGTTGAGTCTGCTGGAGACCAACTTACCAAACGCCGAAGCGAAGTTTCTACGTCTCATCAAACGCAGGACGCATGCGTTCCCAGGCGTGGGGCCCAGCAGCCCATTATCTTCCAAGTCCCTCTGCTTCAACGCAGCGGACAACAGTGCGAGAACCGCGTCTCGTCTCAACAGAGACGCCAGACGCGCGAAATCTCCCAACAGTGCGAGGACCGCGTCTCGTCTCAACAGAGACACCAGACGCGCGTGACGCCCCAAGTGTCTCTGTCCCAACGCAGTGGACAACAGTGCGACGACCGCGTCTCGTCTCAACAGAGACGCCAGACGCGCGTAACGTCCCAAGTCTCTCTGCTCCAACGCAGCAAACTGCAACGCGAGGACCGCGTCTCGTCTCAACAGAGACGCCAGACGCGCGTAACGCAACAGTGTGATCTCCGCGTTTCTGAGACTTGCGTCCAGACAGCGCAACACACGACTGCCCCCGTCTTCGACGCTGTGAGGCCAGTCTATTTAATCCCCCTCCCACGGATTTGAGGGATTATTTGACAAGGAAAAGAAGTGCCAATCAGGCCACTTCTTCTTGCTGCTGTCAACAACTCATCCAGATGCTCTCTGGATGCCATTGCGAATCAGGCGTTCACCAGCCGTCTTTGATTAGACAGCTGACCCTGATTCCCCCGTCAGCTAAAAGAAGACGCTCCCACCGAAGGAGAACCTTCCCTGACGTTGAGTACCCGGAGCTTACTGCATATATGACAAGCAGAAGCAGGGGAAAACAACCTATGGTCAATTCAGAGGGGTCAGACTCTGAGCCAGAAGGGGTGTATCGACACACCCGTACCCGGACTGGAGCCATCACCCCAATTGACTACAATGCCCTATCCCGCGGCATTAGGGAAGATGATTCTCACTCAGTTGTGATAGAATCATGGACTTCGAATTCTTCCGGTGGAAAGGAGGTTTCCGCCTACATGGCAGATGCTCCTGAGGACACAGCAAATGCTCCCGAGGAGACAACTAAGTACCTGGCCCGGATGCAGAAGCACCAAATGGAAGTACTCTCCTCTCAGCAGAGAACCATTGACGACCTCAAGCATATGCTTGAGAAATTGCTTGACGAGAGGGCAAGATCTCCTCCCAGAAGGCCAAGAGCTAGAAGGGGAAGAGGAGGAAGTCCACCCTCTGATCCTTCCGATGGGACACGACGATCCACTCCTTCGAATGTGTCCAGACCTTCAGCACATGCAGGAAGCGACCCAGATTCGGAGAAGGCTCAAAATCAAAGAATGAGCCTATTGGAGCAACGACTCAATGCCCTTGCTAGTCGTAAAGATCTCCAAGAAGCTGGAGTGGTCCGGCCGTATCCGGCCGAGTGGGACTTAGTCCCGTACCCTCCTAGATTCAAGGCTCCAACTCTCCAAGCATTCGACGGAAAGGGGTCGCCCAACCAGCATATCTACTACTTCAAATCCCAAACTGGGAATGTGGTAGATAACGATGCCATCCTGGCACGTCTATTCATTGGCACCCTGAAAGGGTTAGCCTTTGAATGGTTTATGAAACTCCCTGAAGGTTCAATCAAGAACTGGGGCGACTTGGAGAAGCTGTTCCTAACACGCTTCTTCGAGGATGATTCGGAGGTTACCATGCCTACCCTTTTAGCTACCAAGCAACGAAAGGGAGAGTCCGTTAAGTCTTTCGTAGAAAGATTTCGGAACACGGCACTCCGATGTCCGAGCGGTATGACCCAGGCCACCCTGGTGGAAACATGTCGCCACAATCTCCAAACTTCACTCCTTGCTCAAATAGGAGTAGCAGAAAGCCGCACCTGGAAACAGTTAGTCCAGCAAGGTGAACAGGCTGAAGAGATTGTCGCCCGCGTCAGAGCGGAAGAAGGCAGGCCCAGGCCAGAAAGGTCGACAAGGCGTGCGCCAGACACATCCCTCCAAACCAGACGGAAGGATAACTTGGCAACGGAGACCAAATCTCCCGTCAAGCCTCAAACAGGCAGAGCAGGTGGCTCTTCCAGCCAACCCCGCGCCAACAAACAATATTCCTTCAAGGAGGAACATGTCGACTCGCTCTTCAAATTACTCAACAAGAGCAATCGACTGAAGCTCCCTGAAATCAAGCGCCCAGAAGAAGTCGGCAAGACCGACAACCCCAACTACTGCCTGTACCATAGGATGCTCGGGCACCCTACCAAGAGCTGCTACATCTTCAAGGACGTCCTTCAAGCCCTAATTGACGCGGAGGTATTAAAACTCCGACCGGAGCAGAAACAGAGGGCGGCCAACATGACGTCGGCACTCCACTTCGGGACACGACCCCCGATGCCCGTGGGAGTGATATCTGTCCCGAAAGGAGAATTGAGAGTGGTCAATACAGACCCTCATCAGCAGCAGGAGAAAGGCTTGGTACCCGTCCCTACACCTCAAGGGGAAATCATGTGGATCCACCCTGACCTCGTCGACGAGCAACAATGGACGACTGTGACCAACAGGAAGTCCAAAGGCAAAGGAAAGGCATCATCTTGCCACGTGATCTGCGCTTCTTCCCGGGAAACAGACGCTGATGTTCCTTCGTTGACCGACTCAGAAGAGGAGACAATGGTCCTGGCGGCAGAGCCCAACCAACCGACAGCAGGCACCCGTTCAGGGCAGGCGTACTTGAAGCAGTACGGCGAAAAGGCGGTGGTCCCTCCTCAACCAGCTGTAGAGCCAGCTCAGCCCTCCACAAAACCACCCGTGGAGAAACAGAAAGAAACTCGGTTTTCCCGGGTTCTTTCAAGAAGTGCAGCGGAAGGATCTTCGACATCTTACCGCTTCGATGTTCTGGCTCAGTTAGCCAACATCCCGGCACGCATTACCTTGTATGAGCTCCTGAGGCTATCTAAGTCAACCTGAGAGGCTCTACAAGAAGCCCTGACGAACGCTGAGGTCTTTCTGACCCACGTACCGAGAGAGAAAGATGTAGAGGATTGCCTCCACACCTCTCCAAATGTTCCCTGCATTTCCTTCACAGCAGACGACATGCAGGTTAAAGGAAAGCATGACCGACCCTTATACTTCACGGGGTATATTGGGTCATCCGAGGTGAACCGCATCCAGGTAGACCCAGGGTCCGCACTTAGCATCATACCTCGCCGAGTCATGCAATTTCTTGGCATTCCCGCCCATCGTCTGAGCCCAACCCAGACGACTATTTATGGGTTTAATGCCAACAGCTCCCGCCCGATGGGGAAGATCAAGCTCAAATGCCGGATCGGGAGCCTCAAATCGGAAGTGACGTGTTATGTCATTGACGCTGACACTTCCTACAACCTGTTGCTGGGACGACCATGGATCCACCAAAACTCCATCGTTCCCTCCACTCTCCATCAAGTCATGAAATACATTGACGAGAGCGGACAGGTTCGAACGTTGATCGCCGAAAGGCATCCGTTCAAAGGGGTCGAGAACTATTTCACGGATTCCCTCTTATATGAGGAGAATAATGGAACCCCGCAACCAGAGGAGCCAGACTCTGGTAATGAAGCTGACACCGAGCCCGAAGAAGAAGAGTGCCTGTGGGAGTTAGAACCACTTGTAAAGAGCACTAATAAGCTCGATGTTGATACCACCGACGATGCAGGCGGTTGGTATATTAATGAAGACTTAGATTTCGCGTATTTTCCTGTGTATGAATCTGAGTCAATACCGTCGGATACTAGTACCGACATGGGCGAGGATGTATGGTCGGCAATGAATGCTCTGACATCATTGCATGTACCTATAAAATCATCCTTCGGGACGTATCATGATGATGGTGACGCGCAAGGATCTTCATTTATGGTTCCAGCCAGACAAAAGGGCCAGAGACCTATCCTCTTTGGACGAATCATGTCTGAACCAACGCCCCATGAAGAATCAGAAGGCGAGGATGAATCCCCCCAGTTCAATCATTATGAACCGAGAACGCTCAAGATGATGAAGCGTATGGGGTACGATCTAATCAACAGGCCCGGGTTAAACTTCGGCAAAGGAAGGAGATCATTGCTTCGATCTTTTGTACCAAAAGGGAAAACACCTGACTATTATCATCAGACCCGCCGGGGGTTGGGCTATGTATCAACTCCAGTGCCGTCAGCCTCTGATTCTGAGGAACCATCAGGCCATGATCACTCTTCAGACACGTCATCGTGGGAATCAGATGTCAGTATTGGCAACATCTTCAAAGGGCTTTCTGTAAACATGGTTTCAACAAGCCATCTGGAAGACGAAGACGAAGAAATGATCCAGTCGGATACAGACCCCTGGATCAAACATCTGAATGCTCTCTGGGATATCCGCTTTGAACAGCGTGAGCCACCCACAGAAGACAAGGTTGTTCAGATCAACCTAGGAGATGAAGCCAACCCCAAGCCCATCTTCATAAGTGACGGCCTGTCACCATCAGAGAAGAATGATCTAATATCTCTTATACAAGAGTATATAGACGTCTTCGCCTGGAATTACGAGAACATGCCTGGACTTGATCCTCAAGTGGCTATGCACCGCCTCAACATCAGTCCGGACGTAAAACCCGTCAAGCAACAGCAGCGACGGTTTCGTCCCGAAATAATGGAGGCCATTCAATCAGAAGTCAAGAAGCTTATTGACTCCGGCTTCATCAGGGAGGAACAACATCCCGACTGGGTAGCTAACATCGTCCCCGTTGCTAAGAAGAACGGGAAGATCCGGATCTGCATCGACTTCCGCGATCTAAACGAGGCCTGCCCCAAAGACGAATTCCCATTGCCAATCACAGATGTCATGATTGACAATACCTGCGGATTCGAGCGAATGTCCTTCATGGACGGATTCTCAGGATACAATCAAATCAAGATGTACCCTGACGATGAAAAGCATACCTCCTTCAGGACACCTCTAGGAGTATACTGCTACACCGTCATGCCCTTCGGTCTAAAGAATGCAGGGGCAACATACCAAAGGGCCATGAATACCATTTTCCATCAGCAGATACGCAAAACGGTGGAATGTTATGTCGACGACATCGCGGTGAAAAGTCGCATTAAAGGAGATCACATAGCTGATCTGAAGATGGTCTTCGACATCATGCGGGCTCATCAATTGAAGATGAACCCCACCAAGTCCTTCCTGGGGGTAGCCAGCGGCAAGTTCCTAGGGTTTGTTGTAACTTCCACAGGAATCCATTTGGATCCGGAGAAAGTCCGTGCTATCCAAGAGATGCAACCCCCCAGAAGCCTCAAGGAGCTCAGAGGATTGCAAGGACGATTGGCGTACATCCGCAGATTCATTTCAAATCTCTCTGGGAGATGCCAACCCTTCGCTAAGCTGATGAAGAAGGGAGTCTCGTTCATATGGGACGACGCTTGCCAGCAAGCATTCGAGGAGATCAAACGATACCTCACCCAACCACCAGTACTTGCAGCTCCGGTATCCAGAAAACCTTCCTGGTGTACGTCCGATCGATGGATCATTCTTTGGGAGCTCTACTAGCTCAGAATGATGACCAAGGACGAGAACAAGCAATCTACTACCTCAGTAGAACGATGATCGGGGCCGAACATCGATACAACCCGATCGAGAAGGAGTGTTTGGCCTTGGTGTTCGCTATTCAGAAAATGCGACATTATCTGGTAGGCCAAACTATAAATGTCATATCAAAAGTCAACCCCTGAGGTTGCTTATGACAAAGCCTTCATCATTGAATGGCCGGCTGGCAAAATGGGCTATATTGCTCTCTCAATATGAGATGCACTTCCTGCCACAGAAGGCCATTAAAGGACAAGCGGTGGCGGACTTCTTAGCCGAACACCCAGATCCGAGGGCAGCCAAACTTTATGAGGATCTCCCAGATGAGGTCGCTGAAGTATGCCTGACTCAGGCAACATTCGAAGGACAAGTATGGCAACTTTTCTTCGATGGTGCATCAAGGGCAAGCCCAAAGGGACACACAGTAGCGGGGGTAGGAGTAGTACTCGTCTCCCCACAAAACTACGTGATCCCCCGGCTATCTCGTTAACCGAACCCTGTTCCAACAATGTGGCGGAGTACAACGCTCTCCTGATTGGGATGCAATTCGCCGATGAGATTGGCGTTAAAAATCTCGAGGCGTACGGTGACTCCAAACTCATCGTCAGCCAAGTTCGCGGAGAGTATGAGGTCAGACATGAAGATCTAGTACCCTACTACGACGCGACAATCCACATGGCGGAAAAGTTTTCAAACTTCTACATCGACCATGTGCCGCGAAGCCAAAATGCGCATGCAGATGCCCTCGCATCTCTCGCAGCTTCCCTAGCTCTCCCAGCTGGAGCAATGGAGAAAGTATTCGTCTATAGCCACGACCTATACTGTCCAAAAATCCCCCCCGGAGACTACCCAGGGTCAACAGGAGATCGTCGCGGTAAAGAGACACTTGAAGTGTCAACCGCTCCAGAGCTTAAAGACTGGCGATTTTCCTATATTGATTATGTCTTATACGGCATCTTGCCTGAAGACACCAAAGAGGCGGCCGCCATTCGGAGGAAAGCCCCCAAATTTTATTATAATGCGATCACGCGAACACTGTACCGTCGATCGCATGACGGGATCCTGCTCCGGTGCCTCTCATCAAAAGAGGCCCGCGAAATGTTGAAAGAAGCCCATGATGGCACATGTGGAGCTCACCAACCTGGTCCAAAGCTGGCAAACAGACTCCAAAGATTGGGGTACTACTGGCCCAAAATGGTCGCCGATGCCGTCGCTTACGCCAAAAGATGTCATGCCTGTCAAATACATGGCGATTTCATCCATCAGGCACCAGGGTACCTCCACTCTACGACCTCTACTTGGCCGTTCGAAATGTGGGGGATGGACGTGGTTGGCCCCATCAGCCCACCATCGTCGAAAGGACATCGGTTCATTCTAGCAATAACCGATTACTTCTCCAAGTGGGCCGAAGCTGTTCCTCTAAAAGAGGTAAAATCGTCTAACGTGATCAAGTTCGTGAAACATCACGTTATCTATCGCTTTGGTGTGCCTCGGCGGATCGTCCATGACAATGGACCCCAGTTCATCAGCCAGGCTTTCCAGAGATTCTGTGCCAAGTTCAGAATCCAGAGTGTGTCTTCAACGGCATACTATCCTCCCGCCAACGGCCTCGCGGAAGCTTTCAATAAGACTATTGGCAAGCTTCTTAAGAAATTCGTCTCGAAAAGTCAACGAGACTGGGACGATAAGCTGGGTGAATGCTTATGGGCATATCGCACGACCGTGCGAACCCCAACTAAAGCCACGCCATTTTCCTTGGTGTACGGATGTGAAGCTGTCCTCCCACTGGAAATCCAAATTCCATCTCTACGCGTCGCCCTGACCGCCGAGATGACAACAGAGGAGAAGCATCGACAGCGACTCCAAGAACTGGAGGCCTTAGACGACAAGCGTCTGCAGGCCCAGCAGCAGATCGAGCTTTATCAAGCTCGCATCACCAGAGCCTTCAACAAGAAAGTCAAGACGCGAACTTTCAAGAAAGGCGACCTTGTCTTAGCCGTCC
This sequence comes from Agave tequilana, assembly GCA_038442645.1. Classification (NCBI taxonomy): domain Eukaryota; kingdom Viridiplantae; phylum Streptophyta; class Magnoliopsida; order Asparagales; family Asparagaceae; genus Agave; species Agave tequilana. Next base: position 159,895 of record JAVJIF010007635.1, read on the forward strand.
GGAGACCCATGGTCATGACGCACAAGACGAAAGGAAAATTCCAACCCAAATGGGAAGGACCGTTTGTAGTAGAGTCAGTCTACTCAAATGGATCGTATCGCCTCATAACCTCAAATGGCGATACACTCATGATGCCAATCAATGGCAAATTCCTGAAGAAATACTATCCCTAGATGGCATTCTTCCACCGATCAAGTTAAAAATACACCTCTGATCAGAAACATCCAACGCCTCCGACGGCTAAGGATAGAGGAAAATGTTGGCTTTTAAGCCCAACATAAGTCCTCGACAACTCATCATGCTGAGGGGAATAGCATGGCTAGCCCAACCCAAACGGTAGTTGGTAAAGGCATGTCAAACCCGTTGACAGCTGAGGATTTGCTAAAAATCCTAAGGGACACGTTCCCATTTGATCCGACGCCTCTGACGGCTAAGGATAGAGGAAAATGTTGGCTTTTAAGCCCAACATAAGTCTTCGACAACTTATCATGCTGAGGGGAATAGCATGGCTAGCCCAACTCAAACGGTAGTTGGTAAAGGCACCTCAAATCCGTTGACAGCTGAGGGTTTGCTAAAAATCCTAAGTGGACCTGATTCCACTCTCTCCTCCAAAATCTCTTACCAATTCTCATCCATAGAATGGTAGGACCACAAAATGCAAACATTACTACGTTAAACACTATACCTCTGGTAACGAATACTCCTTGTCGAGTACAAGCCCCGCTTGTTACCTCTACATAGAGCAGCAAACTTCAAAATTGCCAAGTTAACACTATACCTCTGGCATTTCAAATTCCACTTGTCAGTTCTCATCAATAGAATGACAGGTCCTCAAATTGCTCCTATCAAGAGCCAATTCTTGTCAAGTTAATATCACACCTCTGACAAACTACTGTTTAAGTTAACATTACACCTCTAAGCAGTATATCAGGTGCCCGTCAAGTTAATATTACACCTCTGACAGTCACCCTTTCTTCAGACTTCCATATCGAAGCTGAAATGGACGATGCCAAGTTAACACTACACTTCTAGCATCTGAGTCATTGCTAAGTTCAACAATACACCTATGGCTATGACCTTTCCTCGACTTCCTTAAGCCGAGACGAACGATGCCAAGTTAACACTACACTTCTAGCATCCGAGTCATTGCTAAGTTCAACAATACACCTATGGCTATGACCTTTCCTCGACTTCTTCAAGCCGAGACGACTAATGCCAAGTTCAACATTACACCTCTAGCATTACCCTCACTGTTAAGTTAAACATCACACCTATGACAGTGACACCCTCAGTTTTCCCTTATAAAACTGAGATGTCGATGAGTTAAGTTAATATCACACCTCTAACTCATGTCCTTGTCAAGTTAACATTACACTTCTGACAAGACTATTTCCAACCCGTTAAGTTAATATCACACCTCTAACGGTAAGGACTTCCCTAGATTCCCCCGCGAGTCTAGTTTCATTTGATATTCTCCCCAACAGAATATCGAATTCATTTTGGAGGCATTGTTGGTTAACATTACACCAATAAACAATGTTTCCATCAACATCCCCAGCTGATCTAAAATCAAGTTAAGCACAAATCCTTGATAAAAGTTCATCTTTCCTGGGGGTACGAACTCCACCTGTCACTTTCTTCCACAAAGTGGCAGGTCCACCAAAAATCACCTCTGTCAAGTTAAGCTTACACCTCTGACAGTGTCATGAAAGTTCTTGGAACAAGATCTTTCCTCAATACTTTTGACTTATTAAGATTATGATTATAATTTTGATAAAGATCAAAAGACTTCCTTGCTCCTACATGTCCAACCAAAGACAAAGAGTTCGAGACAAAAGAAGTAAAAAGGAGGGTGTCACTTTATATCCAAAAATATGAAAGTGATACAAAAACGCTCTCTTATACAAATAAGATTGAGCGTTACAAAAAAAGGGAGGAGAAGGCTAAAAATCTCGATCTGGTAGGGAACGGATGCGCTCCCTGAGACGATGCATCTCATGCTGACGTGCCTTCTCAGCCTCCATCATCGCCTGGACCCGCAGCTCCTCTTCAGATAGGCAGGGTTTTTCAGCCAGCTGGGCTCGCAAAGTCTCCAATCTGGAGAGATGAACAGACTGGCTCTCTTCAGCCCGTACCCTTGCAGCCTTCTGCTCCTCTAGCTTCTTCTGGAGGGCGACGAGCTTCTCTTCATTGACAGCTAGCATGGCTTTGGCCTTAGCAATGGCAGCCCGAGCGTTGGTAATAGCAAGCTCTGTGTTCTGCATGATAAGCTCAGTATCCCCTGAGTCTTCAATCAGCCTTTGGCATTCAGCCTGGGAACGCTCAAGGTTGCTGACCTCTTCGGCAATTTGTACTTCCACTTCCTGTCGCTCTTGCCTTTGGGCAGAAAGGAGGCTATCCAGGATGACTTGGGTTTTGTGGAGGGAGTCAGCTTCGTCTAAAGACTTCAGCTCTTTCAGATCACTCTCCAACTGATCCACCACCCGCATACATGCCTGAGCAAGAGGAAGGCCCCCGACTAGCTCGATGTTCTCGGCCACATTCCCGAGAAATCTCCGGGCAAAGTCAAAAGAACGACGCCCAGAAAGGATAAAGTCGATGCACGATCGCATCGCTTCAAAGAACTGCCGCACCGTACTGCGCGTCAGGAAGTCCATGCTGTCATCACCCGGAACGCTCCCCGACCCCCTTTCTATCTCGGAAGAAGGGGTGTAGGCCGGCTCTTTTTGCGCAGAAGTCATGCTAACCGCCGATACGGCAAGAGCGGAACCAGCCACTGGTGCTTCCGGAGGTGCTAGCCCTGCGGGAACTTCCGCGACCAATGATGGAGTGGCAAGCACGATTTCCTCAGAAGCTTCATTTGAAACTTGAGCTGTGCAATCTCCTGGGAGTGGACCTGCCATTGGACCCTCCACCCGAGCCTTCTTGACCTCAGTAGTGGCTTCCTCCTCTGGTAGAGTGGAAGGCTCCCCAGTACCAGCAGCTGCCCCCTCTGAGGGCATCTCAGCAGCTGAGGTCTCAATTCCCTGTGGCCGAGTCAACTCTCCCACCATCTCCTCAATATGCGAGGAGGTTGTAGCCTCGGCATCTCCGGTTGGCCCTGCAATATAAAATGAAGAATGTCAAGACATCTTCTTCAACATGCAAAGAGAAAATTAGACAGGAGGGGGGAAGGGTACCTTTAACAGGGATAGCCGCCACTGACGGTGCAGACGATGGCTCGCCTCCATACATTTCCTCCTCTGAGACATGGAAGAACTTGCTTTGATCAGGAGGAGCGGGTTCCTCGCTATAGTCGACTTTGTCCTCAAAGAGGCTCTCCCCCGATAATGAAGAAGACGACGACTCGGTGGGAGGAAGCTCCGCAATCGGAGCCTTGCCTCCAATCACCCCAGTGGTAGGACTAGGGTCCACAGTCCTAGGACTGGGAATGAAAACGCTGGGAGACCCCGGTTGCCGTGCTTCACCTCTCCCTTCGTGAGCAGAAAGAGGCTCGGGCTGAGCTGAGATCCCCGGGATCCCAACATCCTCTTCGCCCATTATGTCGACCTCCGGTGACTCGGCATCCTCAGCAACAATGGGCTGCTTGACGAACTCCCCCTCCTCCACAGCCTCGCGGTGCGACTTAGGAGCACGAGCTAAAGGGGGGAAATCCTCCTCTTCCGAAGGTTCCTCAACTCTGACGACGTCTTCAGGAGGAGCCTCAACTCCGGCAGAGATAGCTCCGGATTGAGAGACTTCAGCCGCCAAGTCCCTCCTAACCTTCTTCGGGGCAGGCTCAATAACAGAAGTAGAGCGGTGATGACGCTTACTCGCCAACTGCTTAGACCTCTTTGCTGGTGGCTCCGCCCTCGTTGCTGGAGGCTCCTCTCTCGTCGCTGATGGCTCCGCCCTCGTTACTGACGGCTCATTCTTCGCTCGTGGCTCTGCCCTTGGCGGTCGTGGCTCTGTAGCTCGTGGCTCCCTCCTCGTCCTTCTCCCGACCTCCTTACGGGCTTTCCGGTACTGCTCTACGAGTCTCGTTGGTTTACCAGACTCTGTCCTTGTCTCGAGGCTTGCATTGATGCTCTCGATACATGAAGATGCCGGAAGAAAGTCTGGTGTCTGGACGGCTTGGGAGTACCAAGTACAATAGCTTAGACTCATCTGGCACTTGGGCGCTTCAAGAGGTAGACGGAAGGTTGTTCCTGTCCCTCCAGCCACACTATAGTACCAGGCCCGAGCACCCTCGAACAAGTTCCCTTCGAAGGCGAGATAAGCATTTGGATTCCCGATATAGAGCTGGTCATAGCCGAACTGTCGAGCGAAGCGATTCGGCATGTATGGCTCAATGGTGCATGATGTCCCTTGTCGAAAAAGCATATACCCGGGCCGAATATTGAGCAACCACCAGAAGGCTCCCTGGGATAACCTCGTGAAATCATCAGGGCCTGCGGAATCGACAAGTAGATCGCCGTAGGATGCACCAGGGATCTGGAGGAGGCAACGATTGAGCTGATAGTTTGCCGGGGCTGAAAGACGCTTCCGGATATAATATATGTAAGGATCCTGCCACCTCGAACCCTCCAATCGCTGTATGAAGGGGACGGAGTCCTCCTTCCAACGCACCGCCGTCATCAAAGAGGGGCAGTGCATCACATACCAGGCCATAAGGTATGTGTAAGGCAGCTCAACCCGAGGATTGGGACGCTTCACCACTGGATTCCCCTCTGCGTCCGTGAGCGGCTTTCCCTCGGAATCCACAGTTTTTGGCGGCTCACAAAAGCTTTTAGCCAGCGCCCGCAGCCCGCTCTGAATACCAGCCACCACGGCCGGGAGAAGAGCTATAGGGTTGCCATGGGCCAGAAGCACCGCCGGGTACACCACGTCGGCAACTATAACTTCATGTGGCAGCGTGGGCACCACACAACGCTTTAGCCACAGCATCAGAAAACCCGCCAGCAGCGCCCGATCGGAGATAGGAGTCCGGGCTTGGTGGTGGAAGCTTTCAAAAATCAAGTCGGGGTCGAAACCATCTTCGTTCGATTCTGTGGTGTAGAACTTCTCGGGAGCCTGGTCAATCCGGTCTTCGATATCCCTATCAGAGCTGGGAGCCAATCGGGTGATCAAGTGGTCTTTGGTGTTCACATTGTTGAACAAATAACTCGCCCAAGACAGATACGTGACCCCCTGTGACCGCCATTTGGTGATCTGACCGCAGATATGGAAGTGACAGAGCACTTCCCAGTAGGTCTCGTATATGAGGGGAAACTCCTCCTTCACGTAGCGAAGCTCCACAGCGGTCGGGACATATTCTTCATAGGGCATGTCCCCTGTTACCAGTCCTGAGACCTCGTGCAGCTCGTGTAAGGCAAGGCCCATCTCCCCGACTGGAGTAAAGAACGTCCCCGTCAAGGGATTGTAACGTTCTAGGATCCCAAAGAAGTTTTGAGAACTTTGAGGGATCCCCCACTGTACGGCCCTGACCGCCGAGTACAGTCCTACACGCTTCAGCAAATCCCCGAGCTCGGTAAGGACAAAGCCAACCATCCTGCCCCACCAGTAATTCGCTGGGGAATGAATCCACCCATATGCACGGAATGTAACTGGATAGTCACCCTCCGCTGCCATGAACATGTTGAGGAAGGTGGAGCCAATGTGCGGTATCTCTCCAGACGGGATCTCCCTCTTGCGCGATCCAGGGAAAAGGCCGATAACCGACCCGTCATGGCCGTCATGACGGTGCACTTGGTGGTGGGAGCCCAGATCGCCAAGAGTAACCTCAGAAGCATATCGAGCGAGGTCAAACTCCATCTTCCGCGGGACGGACATATGCTGGTAATAGAACATAGGGTACATCCTATCCATGGCCGGGAGAAAGAACCTTCTGCCCCCTATTTGACGGAGCCATGTGTAAGTCCCTTCGTGCACGCGATGGCCGCCATCGTGGATATGATCCCCGAAGAAGAAGGCGGGCTTCTCCAGCTGGATGCCGTCATCCGTGACGAATGCTGCATCGGTCATCAGCACTCGAAGAGTCCTCATCTCGACATTCGAGAGCTTCTTCTCACGAGCCGGCGACTGGTCGGCAGTCACAGGGGCAGTCCTTTGCAGCACAAAGGTCAGGTTCCGGTCAGCTCCACCTACATGCCCAAAATGGCGTATCTTGGGGAGTGAAGTAGCAGGTTGCGGCGCTGCAAAAAGATGAAGACACTTAAGTCAGATGCTTTACCAAAAGTAAAGAAAAATACTAAGTGTTCTGCGTCCAAACGCAGAAAAGATACTGGACGCAGGAATCATCAAATCCGCGTCCAGACCCGCAAATCTGCGTCAAGAAGCACAGAACGCAAAGATTGAAGCCACTTATGAAATTCCAAGTACTTGGACTCAGACGCCAGATTCATCAAATTGGCGCCTGATGGCACAGAAACGCAAGGATCAAATCCGCGTTCTGCAAACCAAGACTTGTGGAATTTCAAAGTACTTGGACTCAGACGCCAGATTCATCAAAGTGGCGCCTGATGACACAGAACGCAAGGATCAAATCCGCGTTCTGCAAACCAAGACTTGTGGAATTTCAAAGTACTTGGACTCAGACGCCAGATTCATCAAATTGGCGCCTGATGACACAGAACGCAAGGATCAAATCCGCGTTCTGCAAACCAAGACTTGTAAAAATTCAAAGCACTTGGACTCAGACGCCAGATTCATCAAATTCGCCTGATGACACAGAACGCGAAGATCAAATCTGCGTTCTGCAAAGCTGCGTCCAGAGACCTTCACAGTTAGAGAAATTCTAAGTGAAGGACCCGAAGCACAGGGCTCTTGGGTGTCAGATTATCTAATCCGCGCCCCGGTTATCATCCCAAAGACTGCGTCTGGGGAATCAAACACGCTTTTAATGGTTTAAAGTCCTTAAGGGTCAGTTCTGCCTAAGGCATACTACCTTGGAGGCCTTGGAGGACGAAGTCCTGCGCAGAGGAGGAGCTGCCCCTCCGGGCCTCGGTGGTGGTCGCCTTTGATGAAGAGGCAGTCGGCTTGGTCTTTGGTGCCATGGCGAACTTAATCTGAGATTGGACAGAACAGAGAGGGAAAGTGCTTTTCTTAAAGTTCTTAGCAAGCGAAATGCGGAGAAGAAGAGGAAGTTCTCCAAACAGTTGCCTTTTATAGGCACGGGGATGCGCAGAGATACGCGGCGCGTGACCCAAGGGACGCTGCAGCGAACCGTCGCTTGACGCGTGTAACAAAATCACTGCCGGTGACGAAGATCATGCGTCGCAACCCCGCCGCGAATCAGAAGCCGACACGTGGAGCAGTTCATTTAATGAACCGCAAGATCCGAGCGCCAAAAGGCGAAATTTCGCCGTTTCCCCAGGCCAGCTGGCGGCGTCATCATGACAGCGTAAAGTTCGCGCCCAGAAAACGCACCGGACATGCCCCGTCAGCATCTCCAAGAATGCTTTCTGAAGGTCGCGTCCCCTCTAAGGAGTTCGCGTCTGACCAACATCGCGTCTACCCTATAGACGCTGCGTCTTCAAAGTGGCTTCTACTTTTCAAAAAGAAGCATGCGTCCAGTCTCTTGCGTCTGCTTTCAAAAAAGGAGCCTGCGTCCAGTCTCCTGCGTCTGCTTTCAAAAAAGGAGCCTGCGTCCAGTCTCCTGCGTCTGCTTTCAAAAAGGAGCCTGCGTCCAGTTTCATGCGTCTGCAAGACAGTTCAACAGTACACTGGCGCCAACAGACAACCAACTACTCCTAGCCAAAAACGCACCCGTGACAGACTAAAAAGCAATTGGGGAGGTCTAGGCTGTGTATCTAGACACTCAACACGATCGACTCTGATGGCTTCTAAGAGTTCAACAGTACACTCACGAAGACCAAATTCGGATAAGGTCAAACCCGAAGCATCAACAGTCCGGTCACAAAGGCGAACGCGGTTTAAGTCCAAAGTATTCCGAAATCCGTCCCATTCAACTGCGGAATATCGGAAACTTTGGAGGGGGTTCTGTAGGCTGTCTAAAAATGACTAACCAGGCAAGCCACCAAAGAAGCAGTCTCAAAGACGCAAAGGATTGAAGCCCGCGTCTCAACTTCAAGACGCGTCGGCCTGAAGCCCGCGTCTTAAACATCAAAGCGCGTCGGCCCGAAGCCCGCGTCTCAATATCAAGGCGCGTTGGCTCGACGCCCGCGTCTCAGCATCCAAGGCGCGTCCGGCCTGAAGCCCGCGTCTCAGCATCAAGGCGCGTTTAGTCTGAAATCCGCGTCTCAGTTGCAACCGCCCAGATCGTGGGGAGTCAGTTACCGCGCGTATCGCGGGTAACGGCCCTCATTCAGGCGCATTTTTAGGGGGCACGATCACCCCCTAAGACCCCTATAAATAGCCCTGTTAGCTATGAACGATGGGTCGAAGATTTGGATTCAGGGGGAGAAGAAGGTCGAGTGATCAATTAAGGTCGGCATTTTTGAATCCAGAGGGTCAGAAGATCAAGGCATCGAGAGAGAGAAGCCCGACGTCAACGACCGAGAGAGAAGAGATTCTTCAACAGGCTTACTGAGTACTAGCCTATCTTCGCCTACCTCCTCTTTGAGAGTTTGGTAGCCGGAGCTGAGTTACTCCCCTACCGGCCGAAGAGAAGACCCCCGACGGTCCAGGACGGTCATCTGGTCAACGGAGAACAAGATTCACTCTCCATCGCCACACGAAGAACCCAGCCTTAAACAAAGGGAAGATCCAAGCATCCTCCCTCCCTTGTAGTCGGAATATTGTTTTGTTGTAATCTTTCAATTGATTCAAGGAAATTTTACGGCAAAATCTCTTTCCGTACCGAACAACAACTAATCAATATCACTGAAATATCAACAATCTAATTGGCCAGGTCGGTAAATATCAGGTGGGAGGTTTTCCGTTCAATAGAACGTTGCTTAATTTAAGAACCACCTTTCAATTCCTTCTTTGGTTAAACACCAATTAGACTGGTATAAATCAGTCTCAATATACTGAATATCAGTATATCCCCTGTATAAAGAAATTAATTCACTTATACAGTACTTGGAGTGAGTTACGCTTAAAGCGAATCTCCTTAAGACAATTACGTCCCCCACACTGGTGCTAATGGGTTACTGGACGTTGGTCTCCCAAGATACAATACTCCTTCACGGTATTTGGATAGCACTACCAAATCACCGTACGGTCGAACCGTAGTTAACCAGTACTTTCACAGAATTGTTGAAGCAGTGGACAAAGACAAATTTTGGGAGAATATTTGTCTTTACTTTGGAGGAGCACCCACTGTAGAGGAAGAAGGAAGGTTGAAGAATATTCTTCTTCGGAAGTCCCAGATTCAGACAACAAGTCTATTAAAGAATCTGTTGAATTTTTTGAGCCCTCTTTCAGAACGAATTTTTACAGAATCTCTTTTGGAAGTCGCTTCGGAAACTAAATTTCTCACTTCCCGTTGGAAGTCACTTCAAGACTGAGAGAGAGAGAGAATCTCCTTCAGAAGGCAGATTTCTTTCTTGCTTTTGGTGTGTCTTAGAATGAGAAAACGGAGCGCTATTTATAGTGCTCCGGGAGGGGCAGTTTGGTCCGAACCCGTCCAACCGCCCCCACTTCCTGTTGGAAGTCACTTCAAGACTGAGAGAGAGAGAGAGAGAGAATCTCCTTCAGAAGGCAGATTTCTTTCTTGCTTTTGGTGTGTCTTAGAATGAGAAAACGGAGCGCTATTTATAGTGCTCCGGGAGGGGCAGTTTGGTCCGAACCCGTCCAACCGCCCCCACTTCCTGTTGGAAGTCACTTCAAGCCTGAGAGAGAGAGAATCTCCTTCAGAAGGCAGATTTCTTTCTTGCTGTTGGTGTGTCTTAGATTGAGAAAACGGAGCGCTATTTATAGTGCTCCGGGAGGGGCAGTTTGGTCCGAACCCATCCAACCGCCCCCACTTCCTGTTGGAAGTCACTTCAAGACTGAGAGAGAGAGAGAGAGAGAATCTCCTTCAGAAGGCAGATTTCTTTCTTGCTGTTGGTGTGTCTTAGATTGAGACCGAACCCATCCAACCGCCCCCACTTCCTGTTGGAAGTCACTTCAAGACTGAGAGAGAGAGAGAGAGAGAGAATCACTTCCTGTTGGAAGTCACTTCAAGACTGAGAGAGAGAGAGAGAGAATCTCCTTCAGAAGGCAGATTTCTTTCTTGCTGTTGGTGTGTCTTAGATTGAGAAAACGGAGCGCGACGGTTTACAGATAGCCGTTGGCGGGGCGGTTTGGGCGGTTTGGATCCGGATAGCGGAGCGGGTATGCTCGCAACCCATACCCGTGAGACCCGATTCAAAAAGAACCAGGCCGGGTAGGGAACCCGAGCCCGGCACCAGCACCAGCACCAGCGGCGGTGCGCGCGCGCAGTGCGGGCATGGTTTCCTTCCAATCGCTCGCGAAAACTCCAAGTACCCAAAGGGCACGCCCTTTGTTCCCAATTTTCTCTATTTAAACACTACAAACTTCCATCTCATGGCCAATGTGAGACTAAATGCTTTTAGCTACCTTTAGTCCCATTTTGACTTTGAATTAGGCAATCTTTAAACTTGAATATGTCATTCATTCGAAGTCGAAATTGAACATGTGAATATACCACGTTCATCCCCAATGGAAGGAGAACACACTCCAACCATCATCTAATTGATTCGATCAACGGATCTTGCCGTAATTCAATTCAAAGATTCACATATATTCTTCATATTCCCAACAGGATTATCTCTCTTGGGACTGTCTTGAGAAAGAAAAGGAAGAGAGAGAGAGAGAGAGAGGGGGGGGGGGTATTGGTCAGTCGAAAAGTTTTGCACATGAAGAGGGCCCAACGAGGAAGTTATTTAAGTGAAAGTAGAGCTACAATATACATAAGTGTAACTAGCTAAGTTACACACATCATTTTTAATCACAAAAAATTTTACTTCGTGAGATGCAAAAAAAAAGTAGGGTGAGTGGTCCCCACAAAGTATTTAAAAAATATATTTTATGTGGTGAAAATAGGTATGTGTAATTTAGTTACAGTTACGTGTATTGTAACTCTAAAGGGTAATGCAAATTAGATAATCAGACTTCACTCTAGGTTTAATTACTTTTCAAAAAAACAAAAATCATAACTCAATCTTGATCCGGTTATAACCTAGCCTCACCCTTGATCATTGAGTCAGGTCTCTCAACGACTACTCCAACGCAAACACAACATCCCTGTGCTTAATGGTGCCAAGTCTAATATTTGCAAATTACAAACCTAGTTAGAATTTCTAACGTAAGGTTTTCCCCAAGTACAAAAGTACAAGTCATGACATTCTTTTATACTTTTAAATAATATTATTTAGACATATAATTAAAAATAAGTTTTTCTCATATCGGCCCTTGACATCTTCTCTAATTTTATATTCATCACTCAAATCTTCATAATTCCATATAAACACCTAAATTCTTCTACATTTAGATAAAAAAATCATATCGTTAGTCACTGTTTGTTTTGTGACAAAGAGAGGACCGATAGACCATATTAGCCCTGATGAATTGAGGAGAGCAAGCGTCTCTCTCTCTCTCTCTCTCTCTCTGTGTGTGTGTGTGTGTGTGTGGGGGGGGGGTGGGTGGGGGGGGGGGGGGGGTCGGGCAATGAGTACATAAAAGAAGCAATGACAACTTCCAATGGCCACCAATACCTCTTGCTTCACTATTCAATAACCACCAAAATCAGGCTCCTCTCTCTCTTCACCCAATGCTCTTTCCCATCAATGATAGAACCGTTTTATAATCGGGTGGTCCCCCCTCCACTCAAAGAGCTCCCTCTCCTCTATTAGTGGAGTAAAGAGATGAAAAGATGGTGGTGAAACTCATGAGTTTGGTGAAGACCTTTAAGAAGAAGTTGTAGAGGATGAAGATAAGAGCAATTTGATCATATTTATTTTTTTAAAATAGGTCCTGACCTAAATTAAGAAATACTCTCAACATATTCTAGCATATAAATGCAGTGACTAACTAGAAGTGTGATTTTGTCTCAACTTAAATAATTTTAGGAGGTAATATGAACATATAAGGGGTGGATATAAAATTAAGGAAAACTTCAGGTGTTGATATGAAAAACACACTTTAAAAAACGAAGAAAGAGAACATAAACCACTCCTATTAATTCATAGTACTCAAATCTGTATTCCAAAATGATTTATTTTTGGGAATGACTTTTTTTAAGGAATTATTTTTGGGAATGATCCATAAATCCATGATTTCTTCAATTTATTAAAGAATTAGATTCAGATTTATTCCTTTCATCAATTTCTATACGTTGTCCCTATATTTTTAAAGTTATGCTATTTGAACTACTTTTTTATACTACATTATATTACTACTTTATTAATTGTGGGTCACGCCCTCATGAATTTTGGCTTTCATCCTCATTAATTATTAGTGTGACCCACAATTCATAAATAGTAGTATAATGTAGTATTAAAATAGTAGTACAAATAGCATTTGGGCGTTTTGTTATATATATGTACACTACTCTATGACAAGTGATGACATATTTTCTTATATCATGTACACTACATACTATTAATATCATGCTGAATTATAAATTTAGATTAACTCTACCCACTGAGCTGTAAGCTCACATCCCCTCAGATTTAATGCCTTTCAGGTGAATACTAAGTATGAACCAACTTAAAACAAAAGTACAATACTGGAAGAGCTTGGAGTACCTCTCATGTGAGTCCATCAAACGGTTGATTACATTTGAGTGTTTTGTGGTATATATATTTCTATAGACAATGTTGTTGAATCGAATAGAATAGAATAAATAATTGATTATGTACAAATTGGTTCAGGGGTGTGTGTGCCTATATATATATATATATATATATATTATATATATTATATATATATATATATATATATATATATATATATATATATAAAATTGAGTTCTAGTTATATCAGGATAAGAATTTGAATTGGTTTTGTATTAGAGTGTAATACCGATGGATGTACTTTCGAGGATGTGATTATATTTTTTATTGAGATTGAAATATTGAGTTGAATTTATATGATCAAAGTTTAAGAGTTTATAAATTGGCGATGTAAAACCGAAATTGTGATTAAATAATTTAGTGTTGGCCGAAATTTGATATATTATATCAGGGCGAACTCCATATTACAGAGAAGATGCCCCCAAAATTATCAGTGATTATCTTAAAGTTTAAAGATAGCAGCTTTGGTTAAAGTTATTTGGTGACTAAAAATTTGGACTGTTACATGAAAGGTGGTTCTTAAATAAAGGAACGCTCTACGAACGAAACACCTCCCACCTAATACCGACCTAACCAATTAGACCGGTTGCTCTTAATTAGTTGTCAGAAATAACAATCTTAAAACAATTACACTATTTAAATTGCTAACTTTTGCTCTTCTTTGAGCTGCAGAAAATGTCTGATACTAATCATGAAGTTAGTAATAGTAGGATACTGAATGTGCCGATCTAGAATATGGTGTCTGCTCTTCCTCTTATTTCAAAATTAGAGAAGCCGGTAAAATTTGAAGGCACGAAGTTCAAAAAATGACAACAGAAGATGTTCTTCTATCTGACCACTCGGCACCTGACCAAATTCCTGCAAGAAGATCCACAGGAATCCGGCACTGATCGGAACTCGTTACTTGCAATTGATATATGGACACAAGTTGACTTTTTTTGCTGAAATTTGATTCTTAATGAATAGGATGACTCTCTCTACAATGTCTACAGTCAAATCTCAATGATAAAGAAGTTGTGGGCAAACCTCAACAAGAAGTACAAAATGTACTAAAACGTTCATTGTAAGATGATTTCTTGAGTACAAGATGTTGGATAGAAAGACTATGATCAGTCAAGTGTAAGAGTTGCAACTCATCATGCATGAGATTGAGGCTGAATGTAAGATTCTTTCTGAAACATTTTATGTTGCCACTATCATGGAGAAACTCTCATCTGCGTGAAGAGATTTCAAGAACTATATGAAGTACAAGCGCAAGGAGGTAAAGTTGAAATATCTCATTGTGAGGCTTAGTGTAATATTCATTTTATTTAATCGCAATTATAAATTGAAATTTCTGATGATAAATAATTAAATGATAATTTCATGGATAATTAATCATGAAAAAAAATTATATGCTAAGAAATTTAACTACAAAATCTAATCTTGTGAATGTATAACTATATAACAATATAACTATATATACATATATAACTATATGTGTGTGTGTGAGAGAGAGACATAGATGTGTATACGTTAGTAGATGTAAATATATAGAGTATGAGAGGATTAGTGCAAATAATTAAATTTTGGAGTGGGTGCAAGCACACACGTACCCAACCCGAAGTGGTTGCCTCGCCCAGTGGGTAAAATAGTTCTCTGAACTATTGTGTTCAACAGTTCTCCAAACTGTTGAGCTGTTATGACGACCGTTATAATCACTCGTTCCTATCTTTATAAATAGTAGGGTTTTCTTTTCTTTTTTAATATACTGAAAATGAAAATGAGAACAACTCTCAAACTCAACCAGCGTATTCTCCTCCCACCTCTCTTTCCTAAAATATTTCACTAAATTTTAAGACAAGTTCTCTGTTCGAACTTTATCTTAGTCTGAAATTTTCATCTTCCAATTAGTGAAAGGTACATGTGATTTTTTTTGTTCGATTGTACGAGCATTTACATTGTGCTTGTAAATATTGTGAAGGAGTGTTGTATCTTGGGAGCCCATTATCCTGTAGGCACAGTAACAGGGGATGTAACTGTCTTAAGAAAATTCACTTTACGCGTACCTTACTCATATTCTGTATATTTGAATTAACATTCTTATTGCAGGAATTATTGTTGAATTATTTATCTTGAATAAATAATTATATTATTATTATTAATAATATAAGATTTGAAAGGTGGTTCTTAAATTAAAGAACGTTCTATCGAACGGAACACTTCCCACCTGATTATCACCAACCTGATCAATTAGACCAGTTGCTCTTGATTGGTTGTCAAAAATAACAGCGAACGCATCTATCTTTTGTTGTTACCAGCTGCTTTAGCACTTCATCACCCAAAAAGTCACATTCCCAAATAAATAAATTAAAATTTTACTATTCCAAAATAATTTTAATAACTTTGCAGCATTTGTGCAAAGGTTCAGGCATTACCATTCTTAGGATAAGCGTGTTCTGGTTCACCATTTGCACTTAATTGTGATAGTGACACAATTACCATCGTAACCATCCCAAGAGCAAATGAGGATTCTCCATGATGTTGAACGCATAATATGTCTATGCTTGCAAGATGAAATCATATGGAACTCTTTGTTAGTTTTTGTCTTACAACATGATTTCTAGATGATGCCCACGTTGTTACCCGTGGGCCATGGCTGATCCATGTTATGTGGTAACTCCTTGTCCTTGTAAATGCAGTCTTTCAGTGCGTGTTCGTATGTGCGCGCGCGTGTGGGGGTGGGTGGGGGTGGGTTTGTTGGGGTTGACAAGGGTTTTGTTTGCACGCACATCCTTGTAACTTTATACATGAATGTTGTGAGAAGCATAGTGAGTGAGTGTCACAAGGGTTTTGTTTGCGCGCACATCCTTGAAACTTTATACAAAATGCTGCGAGAAACATAGTGAGTGAGTGTAACAAGTGTAAGATAATGGCTGAAACTTTTTTGATGAGTATCATTATTATAGTAAGATACAACACATCAGTAACAACACAACAACAACACGTCACTTACAACATGGACACTTTCAGCATTGACAATAGAGTAGGTAAGGCGGTCAAGAAATGACAACTAACCAGGGATCATCTTCTTAATGCAATTGAAGTCTGCTGCAATGATCAGTCAAATATCTTTGGGTCAAATTAAAAGTGCAAAAAGGCACTTAAAGAATTGATATCTAGAAAAATAATTACCCTAACTTGAGAGCTCTTGGCTGCCCCCATCTGTTTGTTGTTGAGGCTGGCACAGTTCAAGGTTAACAGGAACATGTGACTCTTCAGTGATACTAAAAGCGTATGGAGCAACCGCACCCCGGTTCAGTGCGCTGTTTTGTCCCCTTGCTCCATAAACCTACGATTCATAGTTCCATGCTTAGCATATGTATGGACAATTCCTAATTTTACCATGGGTGAGATAATGTGCTTCTAAGTATATCTCAATAAAGAACAAGGAAAAAGCTTCTGATTTTTTTTTTGTTTTTTTGAAGGATACTGTAATTGTTGAGCTCTATAGCTCAATACCTTCTTCTGTAATTCCATGTTTTCTTGACACATGAGGTTTAGCTTATTGTAGACTTCTATATTTTCTTGGTGAATGAGGTAACCCTGCAATACAAGCTGTTAAATTTAGGTTCTGAAATGCATCAAAATAACCTTTTAGCAAAAAGAAGATACATGTCATGTGCTATGAACCTTTCGGTTGAGTTCTCGTATTTCATTGGTCAATAGTTGTTCCTACAATAGTAAAAATAACATATTAAAGCAGTGCAGGAAGGAATAAAAAAGCGTACGAGTAGTTGGTGAACACAACCAAGTTGCTCAGTACCTTGTGCATTCTGACACCGCGTAGACTCATTTCTAGTTGGTTCTCTAGATGTTGGAGGTCTTTAACACTTAAACCAGAAAGCTCCTCTCCCATCAGTTTCCTACAACCATCAGTTAAAAGTTTAATTATGCTGAGCATGCCAATGCACTTTTTAACTATGCATTCTTTTAATAGGTCTATTGTTCTTTTTGATGCAGTATCATGTTTCTGCTCTCCTTCGATTTAAATGGTTTGAAGAGAGGGGAAGGTTCTACTTCTGGTTTCTGTTGACTTTGCATAAGCATATGATATAATATAAGTGGAAGTAATTTGGTTGATTGACTTCGGGAGAGAATTTTATCAAAAGGGTGTTGAAATCGTTAGTCACATATGGAAGATATGATTTGTTTGTCGTAAAGTCTCTACCAGGGTTGCTTTCACTTTTGTTTATAAATCACCTTATAATGGAGGAGCTCATTTCTGATGCTAGGAGTTCCCTCTTGTGGATTTCTATTTGCTTTTGTTAATTTGTTAATTTATTTTTGAAAGAAGGATATTTTACACCTTTTTGCTTTTACTTGAAAATAATAAATTGATGAAATACCTTTGTGGGTTATGCTTTTAGGTGAAAATAATAAATAAGGTAATAGGCCTTATCTGTGTTATGATCCTTACTGAAGTTTTCTATCTTTATTTTCATTAAATAGCACCGAACGTGCACCATATTATAGCTGTGGCTAATTGAACATAATGAGTAGGTTGATGCTATTATAGATAAAAAGGTGGTACCGATGATTTTCTTGCAGGTTCTGCAATTGCTGCCTCAAGCTCGTTGCCTCCTTCTGCCAGAACTGTTGAGAAAGTAGAGTTTAGTATGTAATGTATAGATCAATGCTTTCTGCTCTAAGAACATGCACTTCAGATAAGTATGTTTTAAGTTCTTCATTTAACAATATGAATAAAATATTTCTGATTAGGTTTTGGAATATATATATTAATTAGATTACTGACATTTCATGATGTTAGATAACCACTTCACGCAAAAGCTTCTGCTAATGGGTTGTGGGCTTTGATTGTATATATCAACCAAACTTCACCTTTTAACACTTCCATCACACGGACCTTCCTGCCACCTGGAAAGGCTGTGATGTAAATTTGTGGTGCGTTGGATACGTTATTGTAAATTGTGTTTTGAGCCCAGAACCCTGGTGCAGGGGTACCAGTTAGATAACCACTTCCCGCGAAAGCTTGAGAAAATGGGTTAGAGGCTAACAATGCATATCAAGCGAACTTCACACTTAGTACGTAGGAACTATGCTTCTTTCATAGTTCCATTTCTTTTTATTATCATCAACAAAAATCTGTCTATTTTTATATATTTATGTTAGTCTCACATTAAGGTGGCCCACTAACCTTGGTTAATTAATTGGATTCCTAATTAAAGTTAACTGATATTAAAGATGCCCATATTAAAGTTACATTTATATATAAGTTAATAATCACATGAGGAATAAAGGAACCATGATGGGTGGTTTTATCTCAAGGGTTATTTTAGAAAATGTTGGACCCTCTTCTCTCCTCCTGAAAAGAATATAACCTAGGCTCATTATTTGTGAGCAAGAAGAGAATCCACCATATTTGCAAGGTTGTGAAAGGAAAAGGAGATAGAGAGAAGAAGGGTCTGCATTAGGGTTTCTTGCAGGATTAAAGAGAAGGATCAAAGTCTTCATCCATCTACTTCATTCAGTTCATCAATGGCTTCAGGTATGATGATTTAGTATTAATTAAATTATGTATTTGATTTCTTGAGATGATTGATTCTAGATCCATGGCAATTTATCCGCATAAAGTTTATATAATATTCTTACATTTGGTATCAGAGCCTGTGTTTAGAATCAATACATCTTGGATTATAGATTATGGGAAATTAGGGTTTTTGATTAACAATTCATAAAAATAAAATTTTTGATCTTTTAATTGTGGAATTAATAGAGGATTACATAAGCCTAATATCCTGTTCATACTCCTCTAATTGTACAATTAATTGGGATCAAAATTCAGGAATTAGAAACCCTAATTTTCCCTAATTTTTGGATTAAATCGATTAAGCAGAAACTGCCTTAGATAACTGCTTCGTCGACTATTAGTCGACTAGCCCGAAACACTAGTCGACTAATTCCCTTTTCCAGAGAGTTTAAAAGTCTCTGTTTCGATACAGGAGTCGACTTGATATTTAGTTGATATTTTGAGTAGTCGACTAATTAGGGTATAGTCGACTAATCATTTTTCCCAAGTCGACTAATTAAGTGACCCGAAAGTTGAGAACTCTCTGTTGATTCAGGAGTCGACTTATAATTTTGTATAGTCGACTAATATTGAGTATAGTCGACTTATAACCTTGACCTAGTCGACTAGACTTGAAAATAGTTAGTCGACTTGACTTGACCTCAAGTCGACTGGACTTGACCTTAGTCGACTGGGACTTCCACTATAGTCGACTTATATTGTTCCAAGTCGACTAGTAGTTCCTAGATCAGTCGACTAATGTGGTCTATTTTCAATTATAAATGTATATTACACATTTAAGTTATTGTGTTATATTGATTGATGTTGGTCAAGTAATAGAATTGAAGTATTATAGTATTACTCAAATAAAAGATTAGAGAATATTATTGGTTAGTTTTGTATTCATAAGGCTTATTGATTTAGTAGTTGCCAAAGTGACCTATGTTAGTAAACTTTATGAATATACAACTACATAAAAGACTTGTCAATGTAGGTGACATTAAAGACAATAATACTCTCGATGGCGGTTCTAGTTAGGAGATTGGGACTGGCCCAAAGGAAAGTCTCTTTCAAATAATTATGAACCGGATAGGATAGTGTAATTTATGTAACTTAGTGGTGTAGAATTGGATATCCAAAGGTAACATGACTTACTATCTAAGTGACATAAATTATATTAGACCTACATAGGTGATAAAAGATCTCACCTAAAGAGTGAACACTAGATATGCTTAGGTTTCGCCCAAGGAGAAATCAAAGTGATATCAATAGTTCATCTTAATTAAATTTAAAATTTTGTATTGATTCGAGGCATTAATGTGAGCATGTCCTATTATGTTTCAGTGAACGTCTCTACTTCCCTTCACACTCATGCCACTAGCATTCCAGCCCTGGATGGTACAAACTTCTCTGAGTGGTTTGAGCATGTACAGTTTACACTGGGTGTTCTGGACCTAGACATGGCTCTTTTAGTAGAGAACCTGATGAAGTGACTGCTGAAAGTACAGCAGAACAGGCTAGCCATGCCAAAGCTTGGGAAAGGTCGAATAGACTCAGTCTCATGTTCATCAAGATGACCATAGCCAATAACATCAAGACTTCACTCCCACATACTACTAGTGCATCTGAACTTTTAACTGCTGTTAAAGACCGATTTAAGTCTGCAGATAAGTATTAGCTGGCACCCTTATGGCTGAACTTACTACTATGAAATTTGATGGCAGTAGAGGAGTTCAACAACACATTCTTAATATGACTGATATGGCTGCGAAGTTAGGATCACTGGGAATGAAAGTGGATGAATCCTTCTTAGTACAGTTCATCCTCAACTCACTTCCCTCTCAGTTTGGGCCATTCAAGATCCACTATAATACTCATAAGGATAAGTGGAATCTGAATGAGCTGACTGGTATGTGTGTACAAGAGGAAGTGAGACTGAGGCAAGAAGGGCATCACTCAGTGTTGGCAGTAACTCAAGGAGCTATCCATAAGAAAGGTAAATATGGAAGAGGTAAGAGGTTTCCATCAAAGAAAGGGAATGACCGTGGAGAAAGTAGCCAAGGTCATGGAAAGATTTTCACTGTCAAATGCTACTTCTGTGGCAGAAAAGGACATGTGAAGAAGGACTGCAACAAGAGGAAGGCTTGGTTCGAAAAGAAAGGTATGAATCTTTCTTTTGTATGTTATGAATCAAATCTTACTGAAGTTCCTTCTAATACTTGGTGGATTGACTCTGGAGCCACAACTCACATAACTAATTCAATGCAGGGATTCCTTACAACCCGAAAACCGAAGGAAAGTGAGAGATTTGTCTTTATGGGAAACCGTCTTAAAGTGGAGGTCGAGGCTGTTGGTACTTACCGACTACTCTTGAAGACGGGTCATCAGATGAATCTTGAGGACACTTTTTATGTACCTTCAATTTCTAGGAACTTAATGTCATTATCCAAATTAGATGTTGTTGGATATTCTGTTTTATTCAGTTGTGGAAAACTCAGTTTAATGTTTAATTCAATGTCGGTTGGACATGAAATTTTATGTGATGGTTTATATAAAATTTCATTGAATGATGAGTTTGCACAATCTCTATTATCTCTGCATTCGAATGTTGGTATTAAACGTGGCTTAATTAATGAAAATTCCTCTATCTTGTGGCATAGACGACTGGGGCATATCTCCAGGGATAGAATAGTAAGATTAGTGAAGAATGGGATTTTGGATAACCTAGACTTCACTGATTTTGGTGTGTGTGTGGATTGCATAAAAGGAAAGCAAACCAAACACACCAAGAAAGGTGCCACAAGAAGTAAAGAGCTTCTTGAAATAATTCATACAGATATTTGCGGACCACTCTCCATTCCATGTTTTACGGGAGAGAGATACTTCATTACCTTTATAGATGATCTGTCACGTTATGGTTATGTGTATCTAATTCATGAAAAGTCTCAGGCTGTTGACATCCTTGAGGTGTTCATTACAGAAGTCGAGAGACAATTAGATAGAAAAGTTAAAATCATAAGATCAGATCGAGGTGGTGAGTTTTATGGAAGATATGATGAGTCAGGACAACATCCTGGCCCATTTGCCAAATTTCTAGAAAAGCATGGTATTTGTGCTCAATACACAATGCCAGGTACGCCTCAGCAGAATGGTGTTGCTGAAAGGCGAAACCGAACGCTTATGGATATGGTTAGGAGCATGATGAGCTTCTCTAATGTACCTAATTCATTGTGGAATGAAGCCTTAAAGACTGCTATATATATCTTGAACATGGTTCCTAGTAAGGCAGTCCCAACAACTCCTTTCGAGTTGTGGACTGGTAGGAAACCTAGTTTAAGACATTTACATGTTTGGGGTTGTCCAGCAGAGGCTAGAATATATAATCCACAAGAAAGAAATTAGACTCAAGAACAATATCTGGGTATTTCATTGGTTATCCAGAAAAGTCTAAAGGGTACAAATTTTATTGTCCTAATCATAGTACAAGAATTGTTGAAACTGGTAATGCCAGATTCCTTGAGAATGGCGAAATTAGTAGGAGTGATGAACCAAGAAAGGTAGATCTTGAGAAGGTAAGGGTAATATCCCAATACCCTTTCCTTCAAGAGAAATTGTTGTCCCTCAACTTGATCATCAAGCTGGGATACCAGAACAACATAATGGTGTTGGTTCACCACTCCATGAGGATATCGCCATTGAAAATGTTGTAGAACCACCACAAGCGGCAGCTTTGAGAAGATCTCAAAGGGAAAGAAGATCTGCCATTTCAGATGATTATGTGGTGTATCTACAGGAATCTGATTATGATATTGGGATAAATAAAGATCTAGTTTCATTTTCACAAGCCATAGAATGCAATGATTCTAGTAAATGGGTTGATGCTATGAATGAAGAGTTAAAATCTATGGACCATAACAAAGTCTGGGATATGGTCGAATTGCCTGATAACTGTAAGAAAGTCGGGTGTAAATGGGTCTTTAAGACCAAGCGCGACTCTAAAGGCAATATCGAACGATATAAGGCCAGACTTGTGGCTAAAGGTTTCACTCAGAAAGAAGGCATTGACTATAGAGAAACCTTCTCTCCAGTATCAAAGAAGGACTCTCTTAGAATCATTATGGCCCTTGTAGCTCATTATGATTTGGAGTTACATCAAATGGATGTGAAAACAGCTTTTCTGAATGGAGATTTGGATGAGGAAAATTTACATGGAGCAACCTGAAGGGTTCGCAAATGAAGGACAAGAACACTTGGCTTGCAAATTAAAAAAAATCCATATACGGACTTAAACAAGCTTCCAGGTAATGGTATATAAAGTTTAATGATACCATTACCTCTTTTGGATTTACAGAAAACACTGTTGATCAGTGTATATATCTAAAGATCAGTGGGAGCAAGTTTATATTTTTGGTTCTGTTTGTGGATGATATCTTGTTAGCCAGTAGTGATATTGGTTTGCTGTATGAAACTAAAAGTTATCTTACCAAGAACTTTCAGATGGTTGATATGGGTGAGGCAACTTATGTTATTGGCATAGAGATCTTCAGGGATAGATCTCGAGGATTGCTAGGACTGTCTCAGAAAGGTTATATCAATCGAGTCTTGGAAAGATTTCATATGGAATTGTGTTCAACCAGTTGTGCACCCATTATGAGGGGTGACAAATTAAGTGGGAGCCAGTGTCCCAGAAATGACTTAGAAAAGGGTCAAATGCAGAAAGTTCCATATGCATCAGCTGTTGGGAGCTTGATGTATGCACACACTTGTACCAGGCCAGATATCAGTTTTGCTGTTGGGATGTTAGGAAGATACCAGAGCAATCCAGGAATGGAGCACTGAAATTAGCTAAGAAGGTAATGCGGTATCTTCAAGGGACGAAGGACCATATGCTCACATATAGGAGATCAGATCAGTTGGAAGTGATAGGCTATTCGGACTCAGATTTTGCTGGTTGCCCAGATAGCAGGAAGTCTACTTCAGGCTTCATATTCTTGCTAGCAGGTGGGGCAATCTCGTGGAAGAGTGTAAAGCAGTCTATCACTGCTTCATCCACGATGGAGGCTGAGTTCATAGCTTGTTTTGAAGCCTCGAATCATGCATTATGGTTACGGAATTTTATCTCAGCACTTGGTGTAGTTGACTCTATTGCCAGGCCGCTGAAGATATATTGTGACAATACAGCAGCCGTTTTCTTCTCTAAGAATGGAAAGTACTCTAATGGTTCCAGACACATGGAACTTAAGTACTTGGTGGTTAGAGAAAGAGTTCAGAAACAGAAGGTGTCAATTGAAAGTATAAGTACCACTTTAATGGTTGCTAATCCAATGACCAAGGGATTGCCTCCAAAGACATTCAAGGAACATGTTGTAAGAATGGGTCTTTTGAGCAATCTGTAAATGTATGTTTTGGTACTTGTATAATTGACAATATTGCGCAATAAAAGTTTGTTTCTGTATTTCCTGTTATCCAATTATGTGTGCACATATTATGTATGGATGTTTGTTAAACAGGAAATGTCTTAACAAGACAATTACAGGGGTCATTTTGGTTATGGACTCAATTAGTAAGGGTTATCAATGTTGTGGTACATAGAAGGGAGTATGACATAGATGTTGTATAACCGTTATGACTCGCATTGGTGGTCCAAGCTAATTGCAGTATTACAGTATTTCATAATTTAGGCTTATCAGTTGTTGTTTTTAAAATCGTGATCACGTGTCAAAGTTTTTCAGTATGAAATCCAATGGAGTCAAAATGTTTTGAAAAATGAGTCTTTTCTTTTATTTGTTTTCTAAAGTTTTAACCTAATCGGTTAGTGGTCCAAGTGGGAGAATGTTAGTCTCACATTAAGGTGGCCCACTAACCTTGGTTAATTAATTGGATTCCTAATTAAAGTTAACTGATATTAAAGATGCCCATATTAAAGTTACATTTATATATAAGTTAATAATCACATGAGGTATAAAGGAACCATGATGGGTGGTTTTATCTCAAGGGTTATTTTAGTAAATGTTGACCCTCTTCTCTCCTCCTGAAAAGAATATAACCTAGGCTCATTATTTGTGAGCAAGAAGAGAATCCATCATATTTGCAAGGTTGTGAAAGGAAAAGGAGATAGAGAGAAGAAGGGTCTGCATTAGGGTTTCTTGCAGGATTAAAGAAAATGATCAAAGTCTTCATCCATCTACTTCCTTCAGTTCATCAATGGCTTCAGGTATGATGATTTAGTATTGATTTAATTATGTATTTGATTTCTTGAGATGATTGATTCTAGATCCATGGCAATTTATCCGCATAAAGTTTATATAATATTCTTACAATTTATCCTTTAGAAAGTCTTCTCTTAGTAGCATTTCTCACAATTTCCTTTCGCTTTCCTAGCTCTTTTTTTAAATTTAAATATTTGAACCTTTTTTAGAAGAAAACATGATCAAAAATAGTCTGATCTGAATAATATAAAATGAAAGTCAAAGTACAATAAGAAAGTATAAGAAAAAAAAAAGATAGCCCCTCACCTAGCAGGTTTGGGAAAAGAAAACAAAAAACAGCCAAAAAAGGAAAAGAAAGGAAAGTTGCACAAAATATTTACACCAAAAGTCCAAGTAGACAAGGTCCAGATGAGAAACTTCAACTCAAGAGTACCGTTTATGAGAAAAAAATCCTATAGTTGCGTTCAAATCAGATGGATCACACTACTGCTGTAACACGAGGTCCCAAGTCTTCTAATGCACACCCGGAATCGATGATAACCGCCAATCTTCCACAAATCCCAAAGGGAGGTGTGCCAAAAAGGGAGACTGAGACCGGACACAATTGAGGCCCATACTCTTTGAGCGAAAAGATAAGATATAAATTAAAATGTGAGCAGACAATTTCGAGAGATTATCACAGACGCAGTGAGAAGGTGCTCTGATATGACATCTCTGTAAATAGGGACCTGTGGGAAGTTGGTCATAAAGTGATAACCAGGTGGTAATCTTGACTTTCAAAGGAGCCTTCGCCTTTCAAAAATACTTACCACTTTATCCTAAGGTTGCGATGGTTGTAGCAACTTGTATGGTAGTGGACTGTGAAAGAAGCTGTGGAACCGACCTTCTAAATCAACTGACCTGGAGTATCCCAGAATATATGTCTCTGTAGTGTATTTATAAGCACTGCCAACATCTGTAGTCTGGTAGGAGAAAGTAGGTGACAGAAGTTAATGGCCCAATCATTATCATGGATTTGTGAACTAACCCAAACATCTTTGTCAGCTGCCATGTCAAAGAGAGTGGTGAAAGCAGTAACAAGGGGGATCTCACCAAGTCATCAATCCTTCAAAAATTTAATAGAGGTTCCCTACCCACAACTGATTCTCAAGCCAATTTAGAAAGCATTCGATGTTTACGGATACCTCGCCAGAAAAGTGACAAATGCAATAATTATCTCGCAAGTCTAGTGGCCTTCCACAATAGTCATAATTATGAAGGACCACCTTAACCCAATGAGATTGGTGATTTGTTAGAAGTTTTCACCATCATATGGACAAGAGAGAGATTAAAATCTCTCAATCTACGAATCCTCAGACCACCCACCTCGCGAGGAGAGCAAAGAACCTCCCACTTGACACAACACTGACCTCCAGAAACCATACTCTTCCCTTTCTAAAAGAAAGCTCGTCTCAATTTGTCCATATGTTCTACAACCCACTGCGGTAGGTAAGAAAAGACACGAAGTATAGCGGTATACTGGTGAGGACTAGGTTGACTAGAATAAGTCTACCTCCTATGGATAAAAATGTCCTCTCCAGACTGTTAATCTTTTATCGATTCGATCAGGAAGAGACCGCCAATCCATTTTAGAGAGGGTGGTTTGTTTGAGTGAAAGTCCGAGGTAAATAAAAGGGAAGCTCCAATTTGCAAAGAAGCTCTCTTAATACCACCAACAAATCTAAATATGGTGGTCCAAGCGGGAGATAAGGACTTATTGAAATTGATAGATAACTCAGAAAGTAACTCAAAGAGATAAAACAATATCTTAACCCTTTTATGGAGACTAAATCCGGGGGCATAAGCATGAAAATGTCATCGACATATTGCAGGAACGTGATCCCTGGGTTCCAAGGTCCCATGTTTTGAACAAAACCTCCCTCATATGCAAGTTTCATAATACATGATAACACATCCACTCTAACGATAAAAAGGTATGGGGAGAGGGGTCTCCTTACCTCAATCCACGCTTACATCTGAAGGGGGTACCTGGCTGACCATTGATGAGGACTGAAAAGAGGCCAGAGCTAGGTAAGGATTGGATCCACCTGCACCATCTACTGCTAGAACCCCGAGCTGAATGATCTTGAGTAGAAAGGACCAATCTATCGTATTAAAAGCTTTTGCAAAGTCTAATTTTAGGAAATAGGCTAGCCAATTTTGTTTAGTGCAGGCTGATATGATTTCTTGAGCAGATGCCACATGTAGGCTGTCTAAAAATCATTAAAGACAAGTCGTCAAAAGCAGAGTCCCAAACTCCAGACGCAGGGCTAGTCTCAGCCAGCACTGCAGCACCAAGGCGCGAGGGCCGAAACCCGCGTCTCAGCCGCACCAAGGCGCGAGGGCCGAAACCCGCGTCTCAGCAGCACCAAGGCGCGAGGGTCGAAACCCGCGTCTCAGCAGTACCAAGGCGCGAGGGTCGGAACCCGCGTCTCAGCAGCAGGCGAGTGGGTTGACACCCGCGTCTCAGTTGTAACCGTCCCAGTTATAGGGTCAATCACGGCCCACATAACGGGGAAAGTTAACCCCCATTATGGAGTGTTTTTAG